>JARFIX010000105.1:600000-1166862 GCA_036346125.1 Lycocerus yunnanus
GAGCGTGCTTAAGCTTTCAATGATAAATATTTCCGAAAATTTCCGACAAAAAGTAATTAACAAATTTTAACAAAATTATATCATTTCATACTTTACTAAATATAAATTTTAATTCTAGAATTTCAGGATTATAACGACAATATTTTGGTTTCTTTGTAGCTTTCTTGTTTTTATATTGTCGCGTCATCTGTTGACAACAGTTTTTCTTCTTGAAAAACATCCACTCTCTAAAATTTATCATTTTCCATTTGCAAAAAAGTTTTATTAAAAGTTATTACCAACTTCATAAATTTTTAGATATATTTTTTTTAATATTTGAAATTTAATTAAAAAAAACAGAAATTTGTATTTTCGAAAAAAGTAATTGTTTCGAAATAAAAGTAACTTTTTGTGAAGAAGCAACTTTTAGCAATTAAAGTAACTTATTCCTAGCCCCGTATATAATTCAAAACCGTAAATTTCTGACTTACTGAAAATCAAAAATTTGATTACAAAATTTTCAAAAAAGTGATAATAATGAAGCAGTTTCTAGAATGCGAACCTTGTTCATATTGTTAATATTTTATGAAAATAATGCAGTCACCAATTTTATTGAGATTGTCCATTTCTGTTCCGTTTGAAATGAAAGGCAGGAGCGATAATTTCTGTGTTTTGTTTTTCAATAATCTATGATTCCATTGTTTTGAATCATAAATACCGATTTTTTTTAATATACCTATTACCTATCGATTACCTATAAAAAGTTTTTTCTTACTTATTGATTTAAAAAAATATTGTTTGTATTCAATATTTATGGGCCATTTGAAAATTGTCGGGAAGGATAAAAAGTTAAATAATAGTAAACCCATAAAATAACAGTTAGAAAAATTACATTAATAGTTTATGGATTTAATATGACATGTTGTATTTAATTTCAAAAATACCTGGATGGAAAAGTGATGTGTGCCTACTATTTTCCCTTTTAGCATGTTTTAAAATTATAATTGAAAACCAAAATGGTTCGAGGTAAATAAAAATAAATGAAAAAAAAGTTTGAATTTGAGCTTTAATAATAAAACTACATATTACCAATTTTTATATTTTGTGCTAAAAAATCTTCATCCATTATGTTTTCAATTATTGTTTGTTTTTTAACTACCGAATGTCCTACGTATTTATGAGACTGACATAAATTAAATAAAATAATTTATAAACAAACTATGATAACAATAATTATCTTTTTTCTAATAGTAATCGAAAGTCAAGTTTGTGCTGGACCGCAAAATTACTAATGACAGCGACTCGTGTGAAATCTTTGGGTTTCGCCTAACTTTTGAAACAAAGGAAGCGATAGTACACTACCAATCCCAATTATTGCAATATCCTAATATCGAAAATTTATCTACCAACCTTACTATATCCAGCTTGTGCCAATCGATTGCCCAAAATTACCCCACCCTGGCAAATATGTAACTGGTTTATCCATCATCGGTTCAGCGACAAAATCACGATGTTTTCGAGATTTCATATTTGTTTGGTCGAATTCAAATTTGAATTGATAAAAAAAATGCCGATACTAACACCTCAAAAGATGAGAACGGAATGGTGTGCACAAGCTACTGCATATTGTGTTGACAGGAATGATAATGCGCAGGCTCCACACACGTCTAAAAGTGGGCCTAAAGTGGGACCCTCACGACTCCCAAGTGCCTTTTTTTCAATTTTGAAGACGTTTCTTATTTAATTTAAATATTTGCACCCGTTTCCTATTATTGCTTACGTAACAATTATTTAATCTACGACACCTCTGTAAGTAAATTTCATAAAAGAAACAAGTTGCAAATAGTAAATCTTGTCTTGAACAACTCAAGTAGTAAATATTACATAAAACATTCATTTTCGTTGCAATGGTATTTTCCTATCTTTACTTACTTTTTGCTTATTCCGGATAATAACTCCAAATTAAACTCAGGTGTGGTTGATTTTACCTTAAATAAACAAATATAAAGAAAAGAGATACCATACAAATAATTTTTGTATTTTCAATAACAAAAATTTAAATTAATTTACAATTAGATAGGGTAAGTTGGGGACAGATGGCGATAGCATGTGAGATGGTGAACTGCATTTTTTAACTTTTTAGTCCATTGATGTCTGTAGTAGTACGGTAATTACAATCTAAACTCAAATTAAGTAACAATTTTTAGTGAAGTTCCACAGGAGGCGAATGAACAGAAAATTCTTTGAAGAATGCAGCAAGTGCTGTTGAAAAGAAGGCACGAGTTTAAATAATGCATCAAAGTTACTCGAGTGCCGTGGACTACACTCAAACGAAGAATAAAAAATAATTGCCTACAAGAAAAACCTCTAGGTCTAAGGTCATAAGAAACGAGGTTCGGTCAATGGCTTTTAAATTAGCAAAACAATAATTAAGAATTAAACATAATAACAGTAATATTAATACTGGATTGTCATAGTTCCCATTACAGTTCAGTGGAAATGCTTCAATTTGCTGAGGAGAACAATATCATTTTACTCTGTTTACCCAGCCATACAACACATTATTTACAACCTTTGGATAGAGCGTTCTTTAAATCGTTCAAGACGTTTATTACAATCCACGCAATATCTACATAAAACTAAATAATCAGTAGGTTAGTATTTGGTGGATTGTTAAGTGAAGCCTGGCTTAAATCAGCTACTGTAAGCAATGGGATATCGGGGTTCCACGCTACAGGAATTATTCCATTCAATCCTTATGTAGTTCCGGATTATGCTTTTTAACTGATGCTTCAACTCGGGCAGAAAATTTGCAGTCAAGCTCTTCACATCAGTCACCTATAACTTGGCCACAAAATTCTATTATTGCTGAGCCAGGACTATCAAATTCGGATTTTAATGAAATACCACAAAATAAAATTACACCTTCTAAAATGTTGGACCAAATTTCACCGGTATCTATCTTACCTAGAATAAAAACAATTCGCAAAAGAGGAAGAAGCCTAGCTTCGGTATTAAATACTGGGGAAAATATTCAGGTTTTGATAGAAAAAGCTAAGCACAAGCACCAAATCGAAATTGTATTATTTATCAGGACATTTTCTTTTTATGTTAAACTAGCTGGATACCCGGCTTCGCCTGGGGTCTCATTAAAATAAAATACTCTGCCTTTGTCTGAAGTATTTTGATTTTGCAGGGTTGCTTTACCCGAGCTTTTCTTCTCCAGTACTTCAGAACGGTTTCAGTCTTGCTTCCCGTTGTCCTTTGGTTGCTATAACTTGATTTATTTTACGAAATGAAATCACTTATAATAGTGTAGGTACTGAATGTGAATATACCAACGTAAAATTACCATATGTATATCAATTACAGGTATTGGCGATGGAATCTCGTTCCATTCATGAGCGTCCGCAATTTTCACTTTTTAAATTAAGCTTTTCGGTCCCGGTTTTAGCGGAAAACCTCTTTAGGGTCCTAGAGAGTAACTGTGCAAAATTTGGTTGGGATCGGTCGAACGGTCTAGGAGTCTATAAGGAACATACATACATACACACACACATACAAACATACATCCATTTTTATATATATAGACTATAAAGAGTTATTGATTATGTCTCTGCAAAAAACGGCCACACAAATAGAAGATCTTCAAAAAAAAGCTATTGGTCAACGTTCCAATAGATTATGGATAAAGGAAAGGTATAACAGACTCACCGCTTTTTCTTTCGGTAAAATATGTAAATGAGAACTTTCACTTTTTGTGAAGCAACGGTGAGAATTTGATTGTATAATAAATTTGGTGGAAGTACAGCAACAGATTGGGGGAAAACGCATGAGCCAATCGCCATAAAATTATTTGAAGAAAGATTTGGCGTTTCTGTCCAACCGTGTGGCTTAGTGGTTGACGCCACTTTTGGATATTTAGCTGCCTCTCCTGATGGCTTGGTGGAAGATAATGTGATTGTAGAAATCAAATTCCCCTATTCAATTCGACATTTGCTTCCTGCAGATGCTATTAGTCAGAAGAAATTATCTCATTGCACTTGGGACAATGATAAAATTCGGTTAAAGAAAACTTCTGACTACTACTATCAAATGCAAGGACAGCTTAGGATAACAAATCGGGAGTTTTGTTATTTTATTATTTGGAATTCAGAGGAAATGGAAACGGAAAAGGTAATGGTACAGTTTACAACGTTATGATTTATTATTTTGATTTTTACTTTTTTAGATTTATAAAGACGATATCTTCTGGTTGGAGAAAATGCAACAATTTTTGATAAACTTTTATCATAACTGTATGGCACCGGAACTTCTGTATCCACAACACCCAAAAAAATAGCAATTCGAGATTTGCGACAAAAAAGAAGTTAAAAAAATAATTTTTTTCTGTTTAATGACATTTTTGAAAATATAGAATAAATAAATACTCAATTTGTGTTATTACACAATGTGGAAAAAAGATATTTTTCATAAAAAAATTAGATACGCGAAAAAATTAAAGGCATATAACACAATTCATAGATTGCATTATCCATAAAATTATTAACCTCCGCCCCAAGGTAAATAGAATACAAGGTGTGATCTAATGGTGAACCAAAACTCGTCAGTTACTGCGCATTCAAATGCTAAGAGCACTTTATAACGCTTTAATAAAGAAATAATTTAAAAAATGTTTAATTTTTAAATTATAATAAAAGGATTTTAGTTTTAAACCTATAAATTTATTTAAATTTGCAGTTAAATATTAAATATTGTATTTGGTGTCTCACAACGCCGGCCATCTTGGATTATTAACGTCACTACATGCGCAAGATCATACACTGTATTCTATTTCCCTTGCTCCGCCTCCGTGTTAACCAGTTGCAGAATGCCAATATGTAATCAAATTTTAATTAATGACTTGTATGGATAACTGGGAAAATCGATGCTGTCTGGGGGTTGTCACTCGTTTTCTTCCACTTTTTGGTCTATTTTTTATAGAGCCAGTCTCAGCCTTTCGTTTTAGGGTGGTTTGAACAGCTAATCGCAAACACTTTAATTTTTTAGCAAATTTTCGTTCAACAGGACGATTTAGTCCCAAACAGCGACTCTTGGGTGCGGTCGTATTGTTATGATGTTGTTGCTATCACTTCACTAAACTAAATTAAAAATTGATTTTGTAAAATTTTGACTCTTGACAGAAAATAAAAATACCGTTATCGACAGGTACTAATAAACCATAACATTAAATAATGATTACCACGCAGTTTTAAAATTTAAATAAGTTTGAGTTGTGAATTTCTTTAATTTTTTTGATTTTTGGAATTTGTCGGTCATCTCTTTACCACTGATGCGCAGGAATAGATTAACGAGGTTTGAAAAAATAATCTGGTTTTTCTCCTCCATAGGCATGTTTTAAATACGCCACTGCAAAGATTTTTGAATCTTTGCAAAAGGTATGCACAAGTGCGATACCCACTGTTTATGATTAATACCTATTCTTATTTTGGACTAATTCGAAAAGGCGTATTAACTGTTGTTCAATTCCTCAGCCAGTGACGTATCTTCTTGGAGGTGCTACTTCTAATGCAAATTTAAAAAAAATACCCCTGGTCGTCATGATACTACGCCACTGCCCCTTTTTGCAATAAAATGTTTCTGTTCTCGTTGTTTGTGCTGAACGTGAATGACTTCAATCTGACGTTAGAAATAATTTAACAATCCCTTAATTTAGATCCGTAAGTGCTGAGTTTTGATCCAAACATTTATCTTCAGTTTCTCCCATCAAGTAATTTTTTAATTAGTACAAACGATTTCAACATTTTCGATAAAAAATGGAGATTTAGTTTAATAAAAAACGTATTATTTATATTTATTATACCTAATATTAAGAACATAGGTTTATAAAATACAAAAATAACATTTTTCGAGTTTTACACAATCTAAAAAATTATACGAATAGAAATGAAAGACACCTACTGTTAAAAAGAAAATTAAACACATTTTTTAAGTTTTACAAAAATTTAAAATTGACGTAAGTCAGAACAGAACATGTTTTCTAGTTTGTGTAATATAAAAAAAACTAAAAATACCTAGAGACACATAAAAATATTAAATGTTAAGAATTACGGCTATAGTACTCAGCCAAGACATTCGAACATTTCAACGCCTGAGTTCTAGTGGCCCTGGTGGTGCTGATCATAAAATTTTCAAACATAGCTTGATTCCTATCGCCAACCAAAAATTGACCGTAAACTTGCAAGGCCTGAAATAATAAAATTTAATTAATATTTCAATCGATATAATACGTACGTATGACAAAATTTTGAAAAAAAGAATTAAAACAATTTCTAGAATGCGAACTTTATCAGTACGGTTAATATTTTATGAAAACAATGCATTCTCCAATTTTATTGGGATTTTTTTCTTTTTCTGCTACTTTTTAAATTAAAAGCAGGAGTGACAATTTATTTGTTTCTTTTTTAAATTATAATCATCATATTAATGTAAAATTAATATTGAAACTACAAATTATTTTATCTTCTTCTTGCTTCGTACAAAAGTACTTAGTAAACAAAACATTTTGAAATTTTCTGTTTCCATTAAAAATGTTGTAAATATTTAATTTTATGCATTGTGCTAGGTATTGATGCGTTCAATTTTGTACAAATTCCACAAATTCGTCCATCACAAATCGTCACAATTGGATACCCCCCCTTACCCTTGTATTGAGGCTTTTAAAGACTTTAAAAATTTAAATGAAAAATAAATGAACAAGCCAATCAGATGTGTACGAATAATCTTCGAAATGATCGCAACAAATTCATTAAAGGCAACGATGTCTAATTTGAATTTGATTAATTTACAAATAAGCTTTTTTTTCAATTTTTATTTAAATTAAACAAAATATTGTATTTGGTCCGCAATAACTTTTATTTAAATGAAATAAAATATCACTTTAAAACATAGTTTTCTTTTTTCAAAGTTATATTAATTTGAATCAAATAAAATTTTATTTTGAAAAGAAAATATAGTTGAGGTGATGGGTCAATGAAAATCTAACAAGTAGACACCTTTTTCGCAACACACTACCAACTTAAACATTTAAGAAACGCAGAGTCGCATTCAGCAACATCGTCGAATGAAAAAAATAGCACACCAAAAGTATAATTTCTACAATTTACTGGATGACCTAGTTTTCGTTCTTATCCACAAAGTGGAATTGAACTCCTCGGACCCAGATAGATAAAGAAAATACATTTTAAAACTTTTTCTTTTTTAATTTTTCTAATTTCTCCAAATTCAAATTTTGGCGCTGCTATCTAAAATTTTATTTTGATTTAAGAGCGATATTCTTTCGAGTAATCTCCAGTTTTTTTAAATTAAACAAAATTTTTTTAATGATAACAAATTTTTAAAACAAATTTTGTTTGAAATAATAAATTAAATTTGATTAACGGAAATAATTTTATTTAAATCAAATCAAATTTGTTTCACTTAAATAGAATTATTCAAATAAAATTGCTTATTAGAATCAAACAAACAATTTTTACTGTGTACTTATTTTTTAATAATAAAAAGAAAAAAATATTTTCCATTAATCAATTTTAACCAAAATCTAGTCAGCTCTAAGTCTAAATATAACGATAAGAAATACCAAAACAAAACGTTTGGCTTAAAGAAAAGTTTAAAAAGATTGAAGGAGAGCTAACTTGATGAAGGTGGATACCACATAAAATTATTATAACTACAAATTAATAATAAAGTATTGGTAAAATATACCTTAGGGTATCCAGCTCTTGCGAAACGAATGCCTAAATCTGCATCAACTCCTGGTAATTCCGTAACTGGTTTATTTCTTATTGGCTCGCCAACAAAATTACGATGTTTTTCGACATCCACATCCATGGTGGAATTGAATTATTATAAATTGGATTGTTAATAAAAAACTTTACAAGTGCCGGTGTTAATCTTGTGAAAAACTAGAACTCAATAATGCACAATTGCCACGGTCTAACATCGAACACATCCCTAACAAAATGCGATATGCACATTGTAGGTTGACCTTGACGAACATTTGGATGTAGATATGCTGAAATAATCAAATTTGCCAAATGTTGGAATATCGTTTCTCTATTCACAATTTTTTTATTAATATTAAGCATTTCTGCAATAGCTTAAATTAGTTTAAGCATCTTTTAAAAGCAATAAGCACAAGATCTTGAATAACCCAAATTTAAAACTAAAGTTTTTGAATCGAGAAATTTAATAATCTATCAGTGAAACGAAAAAGGTTTTAAATTAAGTACATCTCACTGACATTTCTTTTTAGGTAGGTGGATTCGAAATCAAATATTTTGACACTTTCGAATTGGAACTCGTGTCCGGTTTCCAGATGGTGCATTGCCAGTACCGTTTTCGCAGATGTAATGTTTCGAATGTAAAAAATCCTTAAAGATCTAAAGATAATACACCTTAGATTTCTTCTCGTTCCACCTTTCAGACTCTAATGGTGGATGCTCAAAATAAGTCTTCGACAGCGAGAAAAATAATACTAAGTTTTCGATGGCGGCTCGTGGCTTTATGAGACTGAGACCGGAGAGGGGCTCCAGCAATATAATATGAGCTCGTAAAATAGCGACAAGCTCACACTTACTCTTATCTCCATCGACCTATATTTATCAACCAATATTAATTAAAAACCTATTATTTTTACTTAAATTTTTGGCAAGTGATGCTTTAGAACAACTTCAATAAATTAATATTTAATTTAATTATTGATTTTGGGCATCTAGAGCAAGAAAATGTTGAATTGGCAATTTCGTAGAAAATGTGACATGTCTCCTTTCTGCAATTACCGATTCAAGTATCAGAGCACTTCGAGTTATACAACCCCGTGACCGTGGAGAACCTTTGAGGTGGTGATAAGCACTTTCCTCAGACAAATTTTCAAATAAAATTTTTGCCGAAGTCTAAATCCTTGGGGGATACTTCCTTTTAAATCAATTTTTTCATTTTATGATTTCAAACAGCCATAGTTCCGACATTACTGATTTTTAGAGTTAATAGATTAATACTTTTTTAAAGATCACTCGCTTATCTACAAATTAGGTTATAACTCATTATTGTCTAGAATCAACGGATTTCGAGTTATAAATTAAATTAAGGGAAAAAAAAGAAACTCAGGTTATACTTTTTGTACTTTTCTTTCAAATTCCATATCTCTTAAACAAAACGTCTTAAAAAAAACTAATGCCCAAACCAAATAGAAAATTTAACGGGCTACAACTTTTGTCAAATAAATTTTTTTAGAAAACAAACCGTTTTTACAGAAATTTTGAAAATAACGAACAACGTGTAGGTAAAAAAATAAATTTACAAAATTGCTAAAAATCTCAATTTGATTTATACCATTTGTTTTAATTTTAAATCGTATTATAGCATTTGAATTGTACAATTGTAAAAATGAACATCGATGGGCAGGAGAAAATCCCAGGAAAAAACTTGGGACAGGATATCAGCGACGTTTCAGTGTGAACTGTTGGTGTGGAGTACTGGAAAGCCAAATTATATATCCTTATTTTTTTCTTCAAAACATAAGGCTTACATCTGCCGGATACCTAAACTTTTTAGAAGAAAATTTTCCATTATTGCTAGATGATATTTCACTGGCATCAAGACAAGAAATGTGGTTTCAGCATGATAGTGCGCTTTTTGGACATTTTGGACAAGTACAAAATTTTTTAAATAATGCGTATCTAGATCGAAGAGGAGGGTTTATCAATTGGACGGCACGATCACCCGATTTAACATATCTCGATTATTTTTTATGGGTGTCCTTAAAGTTATAGTTTACAGCAATAAAAGAAAGCCTGAGACCAGAGAGGAATTAATGGAAAGAATACAGATAGGTGTGACAGAACTTGACGAAAAAAGCGCCGTTGTAAATAATACCGTGCAGCACCTTTTGAAAAGAGCACGCCTGTGTTTTACTAAAATAAATTTTATGAATTTATTTTTTTTTGCCTATATCTTGTTCATTATTTTCAGAATTTCGGTCAAAACAGTTGGTTCCCAAAAAAAATTTATTTGGCCACAGTTGTACTTCATTTCCTTGGGCGGCCAGTTTGACGCTTTGATTAGATGCGATCTTCATTGTTAAAACTTTTTGTTGTCACATGCTGTACTTCTGCTTAAATTGAATAATTTTCCAATTTTGCTGTGCGATTTTCCTTCTTCGCGATGGAAAATCGCTAATTGTCGCAAATCAAAACTTGTATTTTTATTTTTACGTAACATTGTAGTTTCACGTTAAATTAAAAGTAAAATGCATCTTACCTAGTATGAGCTTATAGAAGTGCAAAAATTGGATTTTTTAAATTATTATTTAATTTCAAGAGGGCACCATACTGTAAAGCAAATATGCTTGGCTGAGCGAGTATTTGCTACCTCACATAGTAAATGTACTTTTCATCTCAATAATCACGATTTTCATGGTAATTAAGTAAAAAAAATCTATTTTAATCAATAATAATATTATATAGTGTATTAACATAGTTGAATTCTTTTAAAATTAAGCAAGATATAAACGGTTTATTGAAATTTACTATGTTATGTGAATATTTTTGTTACTCATTAGATTAAACGAAACATAAACATTCTACCAGCAAATGCTGCCTCTCACAAATACAAAATATTCTACAATAAAAGTTGAACATCTACGAACAACTTTTCATAGACTCCAGCGTACGCGAAACGGTGTCAGTTACCTAGTTATCATGATGTAGAACATAGTACTTCCGGATGACTCCAAAAGTTGAACGACTGCAGATTCGACCAGATGCATGTCGCCAACTCCGTCCCCATTTCGAATTTTTACTTCAAAAAAGTCTAAATTGTTTGTGCATGGCTGTGCATCCTTTATTTTCGTTTGTACCTCTTTTGTTTTAGAATTACTTGAAAATTTAGTTGGGAAGGGGAGACATGCTAGCCCCCCCCCCATTCAGAATTTTGGGTCGAAAATGGTCCTAATGGTTTGTGCATCGTTTGTGCTAAAATTGCCAAGTTTGAACTTTGAATTCCAGATTCAAAATTCTTCAGATCGTTTGTTCTTACTTGTTTGTTTAAACATTATTTTCCTTTGTACCTCTTCTCGTTTCGAGATTTTTTAAAAATACCAAAGTTAAATTGACACCCAGAAAAGCGCATAAGATCATAAAATTTAAAATTGTGAGGCTGGCAGTTCTCGTGTCCCCACCCCTCAATTAATTTTCAAAAAATTAATTAACAAAACAGTTATAAACAAAACTGCAGTATCCGACATAAAGAAAGCGACGCTGTAAATGTTGCTGTTAAAAGAAATTTCCTGCGAATTTTTTTATTCCACTTCTCATCTTATTTTTTTGGAATTCTTACCGACGGACGCTTGCTTTACATACAATTTACCATACACACGTTTTTCTAAATTCAAATTTTCAATGTAGGTGTTTTTTACTGGCGTGAAAAAAAGCGCCTAATAATTTATTCGGTTAAATAAGTTGTGACAAGCAGCGCAATTTTAAAGAAAGTGTTAGTTGGGGGAGGGGAGTCCATTTCGAATTTTTAATCAAAACTAATCTTAATCGTTTGTGCATGATTACACATACTTTATTGTTGTTTGTCCACTTTTATTTTAACTAATTTTTTAAATAACTCAAAATCGAAAGAAGTACAAACGAAAACAAAGGACAATAATTATGCACCAACCATGAGCAATCCATTTAAAAATTTTGGATTTAAAAGTTGAAATAGCGGACATACGCACCAAATGCAAAACAATTACTAGCTTCTTTGAGATTAATTTATCGAACGACAGTAATTTTATATTTATTAAAATCAGTTTATTTGTTAATAATACTTTGTTTGGTTTAAAGATTTTACATTTGTCAACTTTTCTGATAGGTTTATCGTTTTCGTGTACGTATCAAATTTAGTAAACAGTTGACCATAATAATAGTTATGTATCATTTTATGTTGACTTAGTTTTACATTTTGGTCGATAAACCCATTTAGCTTTTAGTCATTTTTAATGATCTAATTTTTTATTTGAAATCAGGCGTAAAAGTTTGTTTGTTTTATTTGGTTATTCGAAATGTGGCCAAATATCTGAATGCACAATAAATGATGTATTTTCACCAATTATATTTTTGTTTGATATTTTTGTTTTATTAGTAAAATTTTTAACATTACAAGCAAATGTAAATCTGTTAACGGTGTTCTTATTTTTTCACAATAAATTAGTCAATGCCGTACCTAGCTTTTCGTGTGTCTTGTACAAGATTTTATTTTAGAGCCTTATTCTATTTTGTTTTTAGGAAATAATAATAATTAATTTATTGCAATACAACAATTTATAGTTTATAAATAATTTTTATGTGCACGAAAAATACAAAATATATATAAACATTAGGCCGGGCAAGACACGGTGGAGCGAAATGCCAAAAACGGGGACATTTAATATTTTGCTTGTAAGTTATCATATTTGAGACGGTCTTGGTCTAGTAGTTAAAGCGATCAACTACTGATGCAAAGGCACCCGGTTCGATCCCGGGAAGAATCTAGAAAGGAAAAATTTTCTTTCTGGCTTATCTCTTTCTATCTACTTATGACCGTCTCCCGTGCTTCGGCGAGCACGTAAAGCCGGCGGTTCCCCTGAGTTGATGACTGCCAGCATCAACAATGAAAAAGGTTACAGGCACATTCCCCAACCCGGACTTAGCAACCGTGGGGTCCTAATGCTTAAACCTCTTTCTCTTAGAGAAAAAGGCTCTAGTCCAGCAGTGGGCTAAAAAGGGGTGAAAGAAGAAGAAGTTATCACTTATACATACGCACATAGAGGAGAAGGTGCAAATATGGAATACCATTTTGTTTGGTATATAAAAAAATTTTTGTTAGCAAATAGAATTAAACCAAATTTAGGTAAAAGTTACTTCAGACAATTAGACACCATAATCTAAAAGCAAATGTGTAATTAACTAAAACATTTTTACAAAAAAAAAGTTTGAAAAAAAAATTACAAAATGCCCACCTAAGAAAAGGTGGTGCAAATATGGAATACATTAAATATCTAAGAAATAATTAAATAACTTATTGTTCCTAAAAACTTAAACTAACTATAAGGTCTAGATTAACATATTACTTGCACCAGTCGCAAATATACTCGTATTTTTCGGCGCTTGCACACTCATTATGAGCGTATTATGAGCATGGTGGTATGGAATACTGGTATTCCATATTACCGACAACCAATGTCATCAATATTTTAGGCTAGATCTACCCTATCATAACAAAAAACTAAACAAATACAACGTTATCTTAAACTTTAGTTTATATACAATGGCATCGTAACAAATATTTAAATAAAAACGTGCAAATAAAAAAATTAGGCTTGCATATTCACTTACGTGTTAAAATTATCAATGTACGAAATTCACATGTACACATGTGGTAAACTAAAATCATACTAAAACGGTACGGGGTGGATCGCCTCCAATAAAGATGGCAAGCGTTCACAAATTTAGCCGATTTTCGACCGAGGACCTTACTTGGTTTAGTCAAAACCGATGTATTCCATATTACAAGCATATTCCATATTTGCACCTTCTCCTCTATTATATACATGGTGTCGCCGCGATGTGACCTTGGAGAACCTCTAAGGTGGTGATAGAAGACACTTTTCTAAGAGGTATTTTTAAATAAAATTTTTGTCCTGATTCAAACCCTTGAGGGAAAGTAACCAGTGGCGTGCCGAGTCTTTTAGGGCGGAGGGCAAACTATTTTTAGGGCGCAAATGTGTATATGGGTTCCAAATGTAACATTGTTTTTAACAAATATGTAGGTTTTAAAACATAAAATTAACAAAATAGGGTAATTTCGGAGATGACTCACCGGGTGAGATGATTTTAATCTGTATTTCTATTAATTTTTAAATTTTGCGCGAATGTGAGATATATTCATACAGCTAGTGTCGCCGTAAACATAGTGTGCTAATTATAACGTCTTCATTTGATTAAATAGGTAAGTTATAAAGATAATTAAATTTTTACAACCTAGAAAATATCTTATGGAGTTACTTTGTTTGTGATTTTTTTTGTTAAATTGCGAATTTAAAGTTGCCATTGATATTATTTTAATAGTCATTTAGAGGTTAGTTTACTATAGGTACTTCCCATGCCTGCCATTATTTGCATTGTGCAATAAACAAGTGAGCCATCTGTCCCGTGTAATTAGAGTGAGATGGCCCAATTTTATAAGGGATAGATGGCTCTTAAATATAATTGTATTTTGATTCATAATTATATTTTTGAATACATTTTCAGTTATGCCTACGGAATATAAAAGAAAACCTACTGGTTCAAGCCGCGGTTTATGGACCGAACAACAACTTGTGGCTGCTGTTAATGCTGTAAAAAATGATAATATGGGAGTCAATGCTGCCTCGAGACAATTTAACATTCCAGCTCCGACATTAAGACGAAGGATGAAAAATAATAATCTCTCAAAACAATCTTTAGGGCCACCTTCAGTACTTGGTGAACAAAATGAGGAAAAAATTAAATTGCATATTAAAAAGCTTCAAAAGCACGGATTTGCTCCAACTCGTAATTGTGCTAGGGCTATGGCATTCAAATTAGCAGAACAACTAGAAATAAAACATACATTCAACAAAGATAAGGGGTTAGCCGGTTATGATTGGTTAAAATGTTTCTCAAGCGACATGAAGATCTTAGCGTACGAAAATCGGAGGGTGTTTCATTGGCTCGATGTCAAGGAATGAACCAGGCAGAAGTTTCATCGTACTTTGATCTCCTTAATCAAACGCTAAGTGTAAATAATCTAATGGACAAACCTGGACACATATTTAACATGGACGAGACCGGTCTACAACTAAATAATAAACCCGGTTTTGTCATCGCTGAAAAGGATCGAAAATATAGCATCTATTACATCATCAGAAAAAAGGGGAAACTATTACCGTCATATCTTGTTGTAATGCCGAAGGAAACTTTCTACCACCTGTATGCATATTCAAAGGCAAAAATAAAAAAGCTGAGTTTGAAGATGGGATGCCACCCGGTTCCACTGTTTATATGAACCAGAAGTCAGCTTACATTAATACTGACTTGTTTTTAAAATGGTTAAAGATCCATTTTGTGCCTAGGAAACCTAATGGTAAAGTTATTTTGATTCTTGATGGGCACTCAACCCATTGCAACTCTGTTGAAATGCTGGAATTTGCAGATCAACATGAAATAATACTATTCTGTCTTCCCAGCCATACCACTCAGTTTCTTCAACCTTTAGATAGAGCGTTTTTAAAAGTTTCAAATCTAATTATGGCAAAGTGTGCAATACGTTTATTAGAGTAAACCCAGCAAGAAAAATTAATAGATTGGTTTTGGCAACCTATTGTCAGGTGCTTGGTCAAAATCTGCAACAGTAGAGAATGGAGTTTCGGGATTTCGTGCAACAGGAATTTACCCATTCAATCCAAATGCAATACCCGATTATGCATTTCTAGGTGAAGAAGAAAGTGTGAATTGTGTACTACTGAAGTAAATAATGCTATCCAAGACCCAAACCCTAATCTTATGGACGGTTCAGAAATTACCAGCAATAAAACAACTCCACAAAAGAGACACCAGGTAAAGTGCTGGATAAAATAAACCCAGTGCCTAGTACATCTGCTGCAGTTCAAAACATACGAAAACGCAGTAAACAAATTGCAACCATTTTAACATCTCCTGAAAATATAGTGAAGCGAAAAGTATTGAACTAAAAAAAACATCTGTAGCAGGAAAGTAAATTCGGTTTCCCAAAAGTTGAAAACTTAATATACGATTCATCGTCGGATGAATCAGAACAGTTTAAACCCCAGATTCTGAAGATTCTAACTTAGAAGAGGAAAATGAACAAGTGTCAGGATGTGGAGAGCATATTGTAATACATCAAAGCATGACATTGGCTCCAAGCTTGAACATTGGTTCATGAAAGGGTTTCTCCAAGTATTAGTTTATGTATCGCTGTGGAAGTTTTAAGCAAGAAACGAAAGTAATTTTAATTTTTAGGAATTCGAAAAAAACCGAGACGGATCATCCACCCATATTATGGGTTAGATAGCTCAGCTTTCAAAATCTTTTTATTTTTAACAATTTAAGGTTCTTTTCATTTTATATTTTCACATTTTATAATATAAAGTCTAGAAAGGAAAAATTTTCTTTCTGGCTTATCTCTTTCTATCTACTTATGACCGTCTCCCGTGCTTAGGCGGACACGTAAAGCCGGCGGTCCCCCTGAGTTGATCACTGCCAGCAACAACAATGAAAAAGGTTACAGGCACATTCCCAACCTGGACTTAGCAACCGTGGGGTCTTAATGCTTAAACCTCTTTCCCTTAGAGAAAAAGGCTGTAGTCCAGAAGTGGGCTAAAAAGGGCTGAAAGAAGAAGAAGAAATTATCACTTATACATACGCACATATTATATACATGGTGTCGCCGCGCCGTGACTATGGAGAACCTCTGAGGTGGTGATAGAAGACACTTTTCTAAGAGGTATTTTTAAATAAAATTTTTGTCCTGATTCAAACCCTTGAGAGGAAGTACCCAGTGGCGTGCCGAGTCTTTTTAGGGCGGGAGGGGCAAACTATTTTTAGGGGCGCAAATGTGTATATGGGTTCCAAATGAAATATTGTTTTTAACAAATATGTAGGTTTTAAAACATAAAAATTAACAAAATATGTTTAATAATATGTTTAATAATAAAATAATATGTAAATAACTCTTGTATTTTTTAAAAAGCTTGAAACAAGAAGAAATACAAACCAAAATAAAGTTTGTACAAACAGGTACAAACGAAAAACAAACAAACTGAAATATTTTGAATTCAAAGTTCAAATTTAGCATGTCCTTAGCCCTCCCCCACTCCCAAGCTTTTTCAAATTACGCGAAAACAAAAAAGGTACAAACGAAAATAAAAGTTGCACAAACAGACACAAACAAAAATTAGAAATGGGTGGGAGACTAAGAACATGCACCTCAATATTTTTCCACTTCATCAGTTATTTCTTAGTGGTATCAGTGTAGAGTATTTACTACAATTTTTATTTTGGTGTCCGAAGACTTTTGTGAAAACTAAGCTTGTCATACAAAATTACTTTAGAATTTCAAGAAAACACACTAGTCTTTTTCGTACATACATAAAGTTTTCACAAATTTTTGACCCCTCGGTTAAAATTAGGAAAAATACTTACACTTTAGATGAAGTATTTGTGAATGCCGACGGCAGTGTAAAAAAATTTCTTAGGCTTTTTGTGGACGCAGCAGTAGCAGCTCGACGCTTAAAGGGGTTCTCCCGTGTGATGGGTTCAAAATATCGAATGTTTTTTATAAATTGCTTCCTTAACATGTCTAGAATTTGGTGGTAAAGTGATACTCTATGGACCAGGCATCGCCGAATAAGGGTAATTTAAGATTTTCGTAATATTAACCGTACTTGAAACTATAAACGCGTTTTTCTCAAAACTGTGTTTTTTAATTTTTTCCATCATATCTGAAGAACAGTTTGACCGACTGACTTCCAATTTATAAGGTAGACTCAGCTCATGTAGACGCACGAAATGAACTAAAATCATAAACAAAATTCCAAATATTTCTATTTTTTTATAAAAAAACATAACAAAAAAACCGTGAAATTTGCAACTTTTTCTTCAGAAGTCTGTCAAAATTCCAATTTTCAATATTTTCAATTGATTCTAGTTCATTCCATGCTTTTAGCTTACAGATTAAAACGCCGTTTTTCTTTTATTTCAGATAAGCTAATCAGCCGAAATCGTCGAGGAAGTGAGTGTCCATTTTTCGAGACGGGCGTCTTCGGAGCGCTATAATCATGTTCTACTTGAGATCTTTGGCTAAAAATTTATATACATACGCTTAAAATAAATGATAAAAAACTCAAAGTTCTATCTTTTCATTGTTTTCATTTTCATATCAGTAGAAGTGAAATTTATTTTTTTTGCCAAAAGTATTAGAATTTTTGGCAACTTTTTAGTATGATGGAAATTTTATTATAAAAGGAAAAAAGCACAAAATTATAAAATTCCACGTAAAATAAACAAGTTACCTATTGATGGGGACGTCTATTGATGGTGTGTTCGGATTAGAGAAATTATACTATTCTAGTAGTTACTAGAAAAATAAAATATAAGTAGTCATATATACTAATTCCAGTGTAATGCATTTTTGGATTTCAGTATTGGTAACTACCGATTTTATAAATAATATTAATCGATTAGTGATTTTTTCAAGATCATTTTCTTATCTACAAACCAGTTTATAACCTTTTATCGTTTAGAATCAACAGATTTTGAGTTATGAAATAAATTAAGAGAAGAAATGTTAAGAAATTCTAAGTTTTATTGTTTTCGTTAAAAAAGTAACGGCCCGATTAGCATACTAAAGAGCTAAACAAGTAAAAAATTTTCGAATACCAACTAATTTCACAGAAAATCTCAAAGTAATCAACAAGGTTGGTACAAAAATTAAAAATTAATGATTGTTCAAAACCATGTGTTTTATTAAGTATTTTTATGTCTAAAAATGCCCCAAGTAGCTGCACCCTGGACTATTTTGGACAATGTAAAAGTTGTAACCGTGAAAATAGGTGTTTAGGGGACGTCCAGTAATAAGTACTACTTATTAGTAATAATTACTAGTAACTATTACTTGAGCTCAAAATGGGGGTTATAATCTCACCAAATCTCATTTAAATGGAGGGGTTTAATGAAAATATCACGTCAACTTTTTAATTCATAGAATACCTATGTATGAAATACAAGAATAAAGAATGTTATAATAGAAGAATAATTAAAACGCTTAGTTGCATTTTTATTGTAAGTCTTTTTTTTAAATTAAATTACAATTTTTGAAAATTAACTCGAAAAAAGCCAGGCGGACATAACCACTCGAAAATTTATTTTAAAATCTATTTTTGAAGGAAAATCTTCAGGCTAAATTGAACAATTAATTAGCAGATCATAATATGGTAGTATTCAATAAATTTTAAATAATGAAAAATCTACCGGAAATTTACAAAATAAGCCTCGGTGTTGTCGAAAAAGGAAAGTAGCACTTGCAGATTAACATTTCATTGTAAGGAAAATTAATGGAAAACCAGAAGCTAGTTTTCCAAAATTAATGACATAAGTTTCCCATAGGATGAACAAATCGTTTAAAAAATCCGTTGGAAAAACTCTTTGTTCTCGACGGTATTTTAGATGGCGAGCAACACGCCACTGTGTTGCAATTCGTCAAATAGCTTCATGGGTTGAAAGAATTAGATTTTTCCGTAAAAACGTTTTAGACGATACAGGACTTAATGGATACAGAGTAATAAAACAATAAAGAAGAAATTGCTGGACACTTTCTCAAAACACAGTAGGTATAAGCCTAGTAATTTGGTAAAGTTTACAAAAAATAATAAAATATGAGGTTCATATTTCTTTTAAGAAATTCGAAATTAAAATCTACAGTCGGCTTGTTCAGAGATTGAAGGGGCTGTAAATTTGTGGAACAGATAGCACATTTGGAAGCAATAGTGTAATAAATAAATTGTCCCACTCTGCACTAACAATTACTACACAAGTAATATTTATGGTTAATCCTAAGATTTCATTTCCGGTTTCAATATAACTGGAATAGCTTATAATTTCTGCTTTTAATTTTAACACCATTCTCTCATCAAGAATTCTCAGTCCTATGATGCATTTTTTAAAGTTTTAAAAGAATTCATTCATCCTGTCATGTGGATGAAATTAATGAGAAGCGAACTTTGTGCATGCACAATGCAGGATTGTTCTAATCATAATGTGAAAAGGTGACTTCAAATATAGGTATACACCATTTTACAGTTAATCATATTATTATTGCAAATGAGGGTTTTCGATCATTGCAAAAAACTCTATCGTTCAGTTCCTGTGTTAAAAGCGTAATATGGATTTATTTTTTATTAAGTGTTTTTTCTTAAATAAATTTATACAATACAGAATTTCTTTAGTCATTTAAATTTTTTTTTAGGATTTTCATTTTTTTAATTCCTCACTGTACTCGCGATAAGCTATCCTGACCCAAATCGGTGGAATCGTCAACTGCTGCTATACGTTGCCCATCCTGGAATAGGGAATTAACTATCAACTAAAAAATCATACTAAAATACTCGCCAGATGAAGCAAACTTAGTTGGAATTTTTTATATGAAGATAAGGAATAAGTAAGACCGCTGCAACGACGAGCGTGATAAAGACAGCGCCGCGCCTTATCTAAAAACTACTTGAATGTATTTTAAAGCAAAATTAATTTAATGACAAACATTTAACCAATTTATTATTTTTTTGCAGGACCAACTGCTTTCAAGGTATTAGTAAATTTTCAGATTTTCAAACATTTTTTTTAACATTATTTCCTCGTATTTTCGAAAAAATTATCAAAATTAGGATACATTTTGGATAACGACGTTAAAAATGCATTTTTGATTTTCAAATTTAAAACTTATTTTAAAAACAAAAATTTTTTTGTAAGTTCAATTTATTGAAAACATTTTGTCCATTGAACATTTTCTGGTAGAAGCAACCCTTTCACGTTTTTCTACGTTTGAGAATTTTTGATTTTGACGCAACCCTCAAATTCAAATTAAAACTAACGACTAACTAAAAAATACAGGTTTCCCTATTTTTCATGTAAAATGTGGAAAAATTTTCTGTGGCGAATCGCGGAGAGTCGTCTATAAATATATAAAAATACATGTAAGTGTACATGTGCACATGTACATAATTATTATGTATAGCGTTGGATAAATCTTAACCAAAGTTTACACTTTATACTTTAGGATACTTGCTGATGTTTTCTCGTAAAAGTAGGAGCCTAAAAGCAAAATTCATTAATTTTAAAAGAATGCAGAGAATTGCGGACGCGCATGAACAGGTTAACGAAATTTCCATTGCCAATACCTGTAGTTAATGTCAACTGATTCTTAAGCTGAGAGATGATATCATTCTAAGATAACGTGGCGGATGGTTTTAATAATTACCATTACCTATTGAAAATGTACTTATAATGTGGAAATGAATCAAAATTATTGTTCTGATACAGAGGGTTCTATATATCACGTCATGGATTTCCGGAATACTTAGAACAGTGCGACGCACCAAGGAGACATACGGTAAAATCTGTTGCAGTTGATGACTCACATCAGTTTTGATGAGATTGCATCAATTGCATAGCAAGTATGCCTGAAAGGGTAAAAGAAGTAATAAAAAGGGAAACGATTGAAGGAGGTAGTACCAAATATTAAAAAATATACTAATTTTATATAATCTGTTTAATATTATTCATTAAAACATTTATAATAAAAATATTTGTTTTTGTAAAACTTTTCAATTTTTCAATAAGTTTCTAATTCGATAGCCACCGTCTGTACATACTATGTAGGTATATAAATTATTGTAATGAAAGAGACGCTTAAATGGTTTGTGATTTTCGCCAATTAAAGATGCAACAAATTAAACCGGGTTTACAGAGTACTTCAGGATGATTTCAAAACCTTCACATTTTCTTGACATTCTGCAAAATAAAATGGTTGTCTAAAGGTCCATTGCACATATCACCGACATCTGTAATATTAGATCAAAATTTTAAAATTAAAAGGTTAAATAAACAATAAAACGTAAACAAATTATTCGTAAGCTTTTATATAAATATTAATTTCAGAGCTTAATAATATGTATAATTTCGGCATTCCTTACATTTCTTCTGAAAAATATTCAGAAATTCGCTGCTCATTTTATTACATATGCTACACTGGAATGCCTAAAGCTGGAAAAATGTACCTGTGACTGATGTCACTTTTTTTAAATCACATCAGTTAAACTGAGCCCTAAATGATTGAATATGGTACTGCATCGTACAAAGACACAAGTAAATAATTTAGAAAATATTAGTGATCGTGAATATTTGTCAGTTTTTCTAATTGTATGGCTATCACATATCTAGCAACTCCCTTGCTCTTACAACTTCAACGGTGCGGTCTCTGGCCTCCATAAAATAACGGTCCGCCCGGCATTTACCTCTTTGTCCGCCAGCCTATTCCGGGCTTCCCGGCATTTGGCAAATCAAAAATTTAGAAAAACATAGTTTCTAAATCTCAATCATAATTAAAATTTATTAACTTGTTTGACGGTATGTTTCCAAAACTTTTAAAAGATTTAAAGAAAAAGAAAGAGAAAATAATTCATTGTTTAGTTTACAACCTACCAAATGTGCAAAGTTGTTTTAATCCTAACACTTCCGGCTTACTGTTCTAAGGGCGACTCTAAATTGAACTCAAAATTTTTGGTTATTTTGGTTATTGGTGGTGTGATATTTTGAAAGATTTTGAATAAATAATCCTTTGAAATTGCTTGCCATATTTTTAATTTTTATGACATAGGCGGCACTAAAATGATGGGAAAAGGGAAATAACATCTTGAAATTTAACCGTCTTTTAGGAAAGTAAAACTTGCGTTGGAGGGAGTGGTGTTAAGTGTTCCTTACGTAAAGTTTTACTATTTTTCCAATTAACGATAAAACATGCCCACATGAACGAATATATAAATATTAATTATTTATTTTACTAAATACTTATTTTTGAGTTAAATTAATATCGTTTCTTTTACTTTATAAAAATTATAAATTTTAAACTTGTCACTCGTCACCAATGTTGTATGTATGTACGGATTTAATCGTATGTGAGGTGGCACACTGTATATTTTTACACACTAGGTAGCACCTCACAATGTAAGACGCGTAGTTTGAAAATACAAAAATTGTAAAAACACAACAGCTGGAATATCCAGTTGAAAAATTTGTATTTCAAACCATGCTGCCAGACGCGATCAAATGGTTGAGCGATATCTAGAAAAACTATTGTGGTGTATTGCTTGTTCTCGAATTCTTTTCAATGAATTCCGATAATCGTACAAGTTGATGATTAGCACTGTGACCTTTGCGAAATCCAAATTGGTATTATGGTGTTAATTCTATTCCATTCTTTCTCGAGTCTAGTTAGGATTAATTTTTCCAGGACCTTGGACACGGTGCATAAGAAGCTGATTGGACGATAACTTTCTAGTTTCTTCTTATCCTTGCCGGGGTTATGAAATATGAGATCTTATCTGGCATAGGTGGATTGTCTGTTAAGAGGGGAGTTCGGAATATTTTGTCCTAAACATACGAATTAGAGTTTAACGTAAAACTTTATTATTAATGTTTTAATTAAAGTAAAAACATATAACGAAACATCAATGTTTCGATAAGGCAACTACCAAAGTTCGGCTGTAAATTTTGTTTTATTAAAAATATATTAATATTTAAAAAGACACTAAATTTTACATATTTTTTACTGAAGTGATTGAAAATTTGAGATTGCCTAAATTAAATATCAAGTATCAAATTTTCAAAATATAAGCTATTACAAATTAGTATTTTGCATGTTATTTAAAAAATAATTGCCCAATAATAATGTTATGTTATGACTAGAACCGATGAATAGAACCGGGGTGTTGGGGTTACGCTGCAGAGGTAGCACCTTTTAGAGGGAGCGGCCACGTCAAATTTCATAGACAGGAGATGGCTCACTATAACTGGTCCTCGCAGAGTACCCAGCTCTCATTTATGGCTCCCAGCGCCACACCCTGGTAACTGCATTGGCCTACAGGCTAAACTAAATGAGGGTAGCCAGAAATATGGCGATAAAGGCACTCATTGCCTAATGCGGATAAACTGGTTGCAACACTGGTCAACGACATGGAATCAGGCAGGCAAGGGAAAACCACCCGATTATTTTTTCCAGGAGAACGTTATGATGATGGATACAAATAGAAATGATATTGTGCCGAGCGACCCGGTTAGCGACCGGCGCTTGACCAGGTCCAAGTTGGCAAGTGTGGAATGAGCTACTGGGCACGCGGATGTAGGCGACCAGACGACGCGTGCGAAATCTGCGACTGGAAGACGAGATTGGTCCCAACTCAGAAAGGATTTTGGATTGGCGACTTGGAACGTTCGTGGATTGATGCAAGCTGGTAAACTGCACATAATTGAAAGAGAAACGATAAGATCGGGAATTGATATATGCGGACTAGCGGAAACCCATTGGAAAGGAATAGGACATTTCAGAACCTCGGAATACACAATTTATATTTCTGGATCAGAAAAAACAGGCAGGAGCGGAGTGGCAATTATGGTTACTAACAGGACGAAGGCGAAGCATGTTCAACAATATGAAGCAATAAACGACCGCATCATTATAATTACGCTAAACACAAAGTCGACTAAACTTCATATCGCCCAGATATATATGCCAACATCAGATGCCTCAGATGACGAAGTTGAAAATGTTTACGACATGCTAGAAAGGAAAATAAATAACATTCCCACAAAAGAGCAAATAATTATCATGGGCGACTTCAATGCCAAAATAGGTGATACCTCGAATGAAACCGTTAAAAACGTAGGTAATTATGGGCTAGGCGAACGCAACGAACGAGGCCAGCGACTGCTACAGTTTGCAGTTGACAATGATCTCGCAATTGCCAACACATTATTTAAGCATCATCCACGACGACTATCAACATGAATAAGCCCTGGCGGAAAATATAGAAATCAGATAGACTATATTTTGATTAAAAATAGGTGGAAAACATCGCTGAGAAATGTTAAAACAAAGCCTGGTGCAATATGCGGATCAGATCACAAAATGCTTTGGGCTTTTTATAAACTAAAGTTGTGCTGTTCCAAAAAAACCGCTTATAAAGAAACGAATGAAAATACTTGACGCGGAAAAATTCTTAGTCGCATTAAACGAAGAACAATACCCAAACCTAAACGTAGAGGTAAATAATGCCAACGAATGCAAAAGTGTATTAATGTCAAAGGAGAATACTTCGAAAAGCAATAAAGTCATTTACCAAACTTTATATGTGTTTGATCATATCGTTTAACGACAGTTCGTACTTACGTACGTCCATGAACAGTAGAAACTGCACGGCTGTGTAATAATTAAAATGTAATGCTTTTTAAAAAATGACCAACATTTTTATTAAACTGATGAAAACTTATTATAGACTTTCATTTAAATAATTCATCTACCCATAATCCCAAAATTAATTAACTGACTATTTTCATAACAACAGATTTTGATGAAAATTATCTCTTGTTTGTTTAATATTTTCATATAAATTAAATCTTTTAAGCTGTTGTTAAAATACACTTAACACTAAAAAAAAAAAAAATTACCATAACTTCAATCAGCTGTATGGGAATCAACCATGAAATTTCAGAATGGAACTTCTATAAGTATATTTTTGTCTGACAGCTTATTGGTTTATGATGCTACCCTAAGTATATTGACGAAATGTTGTATCGTTTCTTGTTTATTGCTCTATTTGTTCGTGAATTCAGTATTAAATTAAAATTTTCAAAATTAATACATTTAATAAATTGAAATTATATATACATATTATTAACCTCTGAAATTAATATTAGAATAAAATTATTTAATGAGTTCTTAACTCGCGATTATCTTTCAAAATTTGTGGATCAAGAAATCGTATTTTATTCTAAGTTCGTCCACGTTTAATTTTGCGTTCCTACAAATTTTTGCCAAATGAGCAAATAATGACAATTTTTCCAATTTCCCTAAACTACACTGCTAATTCATATCGCACCCCGCTGTAATAGTATTACAAGTAAAAAAATGAAAATTTTGAGTAATCAACACTAAAATATTGGCCGAAATTGATTACTTTAGAAAGTAATAATCAAAGCCAGGAAGATATTCCTTCAAGTTCCAAAATTAGAACAAGTGAGAGAATTAAACAACATCCTAGACCCTCCTATATAGGGTAAGTCCGGGATAGTTGGACCACTTTTTTTTAAAACATCCTGATTTCATTTTCATGGTGTTTTCAATTTTCAAAATGGAAAAAATCAATGCATACACTGATGTAGTTTAAGTATTTTATTACAATGATACATAAAAAAATTAACATTATGAATTATAAACAAAAAAGAAAAAGTTGTAACTGGTCTCACTAACCCATAGTATGAGGGTTAGTTGGTCCAGTATATATGGGTTAGTTAGGCCACCGTTTAAAGGAAATATGTAGCAGGGGTAGAAAAACCCCTTCTGCGCTACAGCATGCTACTACAGAAACGGTTTCTCTTCAATGTATTTTTATTTTTAATTCTAGTTTTTAAAGTCGTTTTCGGTATTCCAAATTCTTTTGCAGCTCTGTTAACTCCAAATGTAAATAGATACAGCTTCTATCGCATTTTGTAGTGATTCGGCACTCCACTTGGCTCTACAGTTCCTTTCCTTTTATAAAAAGTTGGCATGATG
The DNA here is from genome assembly GCA_036346125.1 of Lycocerus yunnanus. Lineage (NCBI taxonomy): Eukaryota > Metazoa > Arthropoda > Insecta > Coleoptera > Cantharidae > Lycocerus > Lycocerus yunnanus. The sequence goes on from JARFIX010000105.1 coordinate 626,428, forward strand.
TAATTCTGGAAAAAACTTACTACTTTAGATTTATCTATTATAGGTCTATCTAACCCGAATGAAAACGGTCTCACTATCCCAAAACTATGGGTTAGTTAGACCACTTTATCACACGAGTCACGCTGTTAGAAACGACGAAAAGTTAGGTTATACCTATTTCGGATACAAAACTACCATATACAAACAAAATCTTTAAAAAATTTACCTTTAGGTTCTTCTTAATTGGTCTAAAACAACCACTATAAAACTTTCACCCAACCTCGACACACCTATGCTTAATTTTACTAGTTTAATACACCCACACTTTACTGTTTACACGTTATACAACTTAGACTGTTTCACTAAAGGGAGGATGCGTCTAAATACCAGCGGTACTTCATAAAATTACAGTTCTCGTAGGTGGTCCATCTAACCCAGTGGTCCAACTATCCCGGAATTACCCTACTGCAAATCAAGAGGTTGATGTAAACAATTAATTACCTTTTATGCGCAAAAACTCTTGTTTCTATAATCTCTAAATTTTATTGTAAAATAAAAGAAAGGAAAAATAGAAATCAGTATGGGAGCAAGCGATAAAGGATGAAATTCATTCCATTCAAATTAATAACTAACCTCAGCAACAAAATTATTGTTGGCTGTAAATGGGCTTTTAAAATATAAAAATGATAAATAAAAATTTGCAAAAAAATTAAAATAATTGCAGTAATTTCTAGAATGTGAACTTTAGCAGTACCTACGGTTAATATTTTATGATAATAATGCATTCGCCAACTTTATTAGGATTGGTTACTTTCTTTTCTGTTAGTTTTTCAATGAAAAGCGAAGTGACAATTTATTTGTTTTTTTAAATTATGCTATGCTTCGACCTCGAAACGAAACAGACCGCTTATTCTTAAATATGGTTATAACTTGTCAACCATTCCACTTTTAATAAACACGAAAGTTTTATTTATGGTTTCCAACTGAAAAATATTGTTTGCGCGTTCACTATTTATGAGCCATTTAAAAATTGTACCAATTACTGCAGGCCGGATGCTACAGTCCTAAAGGCAGTGCATTTTAAAAATATTTAATTTCACTATAAACAATTTAAATATAAAATTTCAACTATTTTTCTAAAATTTAAGCTGACTAGTATTTTTTTAAGTTGATACTATAGGTTGGTATTGTAGCAAATACGTCATGTATTGCATGGTTTCTAAAAATAAATGCCTCGTGTAAAGTGAACATGTGACAAGTCGCAGCAACTTTGCGCCTACAAAAAAATCTCTGCAACTGATCGAGCGATCGATCGCATGAAAAAATCCTCGTGTAAAGTGTTTAGATTATTGCTTAGGGCATATTTCGTAAGCATTTGAGTTGTAAAATTCATTCATTATGTTTTTTCAAAATACAATAATATTACTAAAAACGGCAGGTAGAAAAAATTTAAGTAACGAGGACAAACTCGACGAGGATTAGAGAAAAATATCCCATTAGTGACAATACAAAACCATTTCCAAAGGGGAAACCTAAAAGGAAAGCTACCGCAGCCGAGTACCGTGTACTTCAAAGATGGCATTCAAAAATCAGTTAAAATGCCCTTTCAAATTAAATGTCAATTTACGTAATTACCTGGGAGTAATCATTAGTACCACAACTGTTGATAAACGCTTTTCAACAAAAGTAAAGTAGCAAAACATCTGAAATTTGTGAATGAAATTGGGCAAAGTTGAGGGCAATTCGGTGAATTTGCATTCTTAGGTAAAATGTTTATCGCATTGTTTTCATAAAATGCGAGACGCCTTTTGTTGTAATAACAAGTAGCCAAATGCGACTTAGCCAGAACAAAGGTGGATGTTACGCTACCTCAGAAAGACATTCAGATAAATAACCTTCCGTATTCCGTAAACCTGTGGTTACGAACGGTTTTGGTTTTAATCCACAAGAACAAATTGCTTGCCAAATGAAATATTTTTTGGGAAATTTTAAAAAATTTTGAATTTTATGCTTTTCTGCTACCTGTCTGTGCGTTTCAACACAAAACTCGTGTTCAGGTAGCTGGTATCTTATTTGATAAAAATTTCTTTTATTATTTAAATCGCTTCATGCAAAAAGGGATGCAAGTCCATCTGTGAGCGCATCTAAGATAGCGGTCGATTATGGGTTTAAAGAGTACTTTTAAGTACTTTTTTCCTTCTCGGCTTCTGGTGTAATAAAAGATTACAATTTCATCGATGGCTTAATGACACATACTACATTCAATATGCGAAAGGATCCGTATTGGAATTTCCATCACAAAAAGCATATCTTTCGGGAAAAACTTCTTTTAAACAAGCTAAAGTCGAAGATTTGAAACAACTTCAACCCCACATTCATGACAAACACCAGGCTTTTTCACCTCGTTAATCACTGACCAACAATTTATTGCTGTTGTGAAAACAGATAAAAATGATGAGTAGATAATTTACACTATATTATTTACTTAATCTTTAATTAATCTTTTATTACTTAATAAATAATAAATAAATTTGTGTCTTGCTATTGCATCCACACTCATTCGTGCATAAAAGTACCTAAATTCAACGGCTTCTTTGCATTTATGATCTTTAGAGCCAAAAGCAATAAGGTTTTTATTACCTGCTAATGAAAAGAAAATGCAGAGCAAAACAGTTTTTTTCATTTATCTCTGAATGCTTCCGGACGGACTAAGTCCCTTCTAGCATGAAGCGAATCATTTGTTTGAATAACTTAAATCTCAACTAATTTTCTCTGATAATTATAGCTTTACACTAATTTTGAGGAAAATGTTGAAAAGCGTTTTATTTTCAGCAATTTGAAAATCAATTAAAAAAAAAATAAATAATTGAAGCCTGAATTTTGTTCACGAATTTCAGCATTTTTGCCACTGTGCATTCGTCAGATTAGATGATTCGGTGAGAAATTTCCCAGCGCATCTACAACACTTATTATTTCTAATTCGGCAAGTAAGGCTTCAATCCGAAATTTCCACACATCGTAACGTTCGCCATTAAAGGGTGAAATGTTTCTTTTATATTTCTTTTTCATTTTATAAAGCGAAAATGTTCGAATAAAAATTCAATAAAAACACAATAGTCGTTTAGTCACTTGCACTCGCGTAAACTGGGCCCGTAACCTATTATTGGGATTATGGATGGGTGAATTATTTAAATTAAAGTCTCTAATAGGTTTTTAACCGTTTAATAAGAATTTTGTCATTACTTTACAAAGTTCAACTTAAGACTAAAGAAGCATTATATTTTAATTATTACACAGCTGTGCAGCTTCTACTTTTCATGAACCAATGGAATGGACCCTTACAATTGGAAACCTATAACACTTCATGGTTAAATGATTTAATACCTTATAATGGCTTTAATTTTGAACCATACATAAGTATTTATTTGAATTCAAACAAGCATCTTAGACAATGTGTGCCTATGCCGACCTCCGAAAAACCCCTGGCTATGCCACGGGGGGATTTGAGTACTTGAGGGTTAATAATTACAAATTCAATTCAAAATTATTTAATATTTTACAATTTCCATGCTGAAGTGAATTAAATTTGCTTCATTTTTAAACTACGGGGAGGGGGCCTAAACCCGCCACCACCCAGTATACGTTATCATTCCCAAGAAAACTAAAAAGACACCATAAAGCATCTGCATAATTTTTAAAGATCTTCTCGATACTGCGGTATTAGGGAATCCCAAATCTCCTCGTTGATACAGTTTATTTTTATCGGAAATGAATTGAAGACTTCAGCATACAGCTTAGCTGTTGCTTTGTTAACGTGACTATTGCGTTGGAACCGATGAATAAAATTTTTTTAATAATTTTGAAAAATTCACTTTTCAGCAAATCGGAATCGAACCTACAACTCGATATATTCTCTCATTACTTGAAATAGTAGGGTAAGGTAAGGTAATTTGGTGATAATTTTGAAAACTGCATTTTATAAACTTCTAAGGTTTTTAAATAATTTTAAGTTATCAGATATCTTTGATAGACATCTCAGACACCCCTTTGGAATTTATTTTGAATGTAATTTATCGGGCTTGCCACAACTGGAACTTGAAAAATGTCTTACCTATATAGGTTATTTGGTGACAGGTTAGGTTATTTGGTGATAGTGGTTAGGTTATTTGGTGATATTAAAAAAAAACATTGTTTTCAGTACAAAAATAACAAAATGTTTATTTAAGATGTACTTTAGTAAAGTATTTACATTTTCAAAAATCTTCACAACATAAATCTGAAAACATAAAGCTGCAGTTTATTAAAATGTTTTTATTTTGTTTCAACGCATCTTACTCGAAAATCCTAATGTGGGATAAAAAATTTTCCTACAAAGTTGTTTATTTTTATGCAAAATATGAATCTGCTAAAAAAATAAGGTGCTATTTAAAAACCAAAGTTGACCTTCAAATGACCTTGAAAAGGTCAATAAATTAAGAAAACAATTATGTCATATTCTGTTCCTTCGCTATCATACAACTTTCGTTCGAAATATTTTTCATCTGACTTTTGGTTTTGAGATATTAATTGCTGGAAGTTTTAAAATTAACACCGGTATAATAAAATCCTCAGCAAACGTGAACTTTAAGTTCCCACTTGGCTAAGGTTATTACAACTACAAATCTAAATTATTTTTCAAAACAAAGGTGAATTATAATGCCAAATCTATGGCGAATACACTCATATCAAATTATACGTAATTTTATTTGCACGAACTTGACAACAAAATTCGGAATTCAGATACTGCGATTAACCCAAAAATGTCATTTAATAATGAAGGTTAGGGGATTTCGTTTTGTTTTGAGTAAACAAGCGCATCATCTGGCTGCCTCACATTTAACTATGAATGTAGACCATTTACTCTATCTGCTAGAAAAAATTGGACTATTTTGGCAATAGGATATTATGTGATTAATTTTATAAAACTATCACCAATTTACCTTACCTTACCCTACATAGTTGTTGTCTACATCGTAGTACATCAATAATAATTGATTCACATTCAAAATATACAGCGAAATAGTAATCATCATTGTTATTACAATTAATTTGTACCTACATTATATTTATTTTCACAATCATTTTACAATAAATGTTCATGAAAATTGTTTAAAGCGCACAGTTTGTCATTTCCTACCAAATCTTGTTTTGGCTAATTGAAAGTTTCATTTAAATGAATGATATTTTATTTTATTACTTATGGGGAAGATGTTTGTCAACTTAAACAAAATTTAATATTTTGTTTTGGATTGGATATCCTATCCAAGTAGATAATAATAAATTGAGAGCTGTAAACAATTTTTATAAACATTTATTGTAAAATGATGCTGAAAATAAATATTATAATTTATACAAATTCATTGTAATAATAATGGCGATTTCTACTTGGCTATATATTTTAAAGTATTCAATAAAACAGCTTGAATTTTCTTTATCGCCAAAAGGTAACTATGTAGATTCTAAAAAATAAAAAAAATTGGAAAATTCTCTATGGTTTAGGAAAAATCTTCGCCATCGTCAAAGGTTGGTTCACTTATATTACGCCACGAGTGGAAGCGAGTGCATAATAGTTTCATGCGTACGTACACAAGGGATAGGTACACCTCTTTAAAGTACTTTTTTTAATTACTGCCTTCAAACGGCCATAGCATCGTAACTATTAATTTTATGGTATTAATGGATTGGTGATTTTTTAAAGATCACTTGTTTATCTACAAACTAGGCTATAATCTGTTATCCTCTAGAATTAACGGATTTGCAGTTATGAATTAAATTAAGAGAAGAAATGTTAAAAAATTGCAAGTTTTATTTTTTCGTTTTTGTTGCGAACCCTGTATCGTTTAAACGAAACTAATTACAAAAACCTAACGGTCTAATTCGGATAGCAAATGTAACGGGCTATAATTTTATTGAAAATATTGTTTATTTAACCTATTAATTTTGAAAATTTCAATTTAATATGCCTATAATTTTAGTCTAGTAGGTAACATTTTTGAAAGACTTACCCATTTCACAAAAATCGCAAAATAATAAACAAAGTCGGCACATAAAGAAATAAAAAATTCAAAAAAATTTATTTTAATAAATTACTCATTGTTCATTATTTTAGAGTTTTTGTGAACCTGATTGGTTTTCCAACAAAAAATTACTTTTAATTTAAACAGGACGCATAGCCCCCTCCACCCATTTAGGCCGCGTTTGAATTGGTCGCATACAACGCTGCATTTGTGTACCATCACTAGAAGGTGGGAGAAAACTGTAGAACATTTGAAGTAACGTGACCAGCGTTAGTATTAGTCTCGCGTGTGTATCGTACAGTTCTCCATTTATCAATGCGGAGTGGGGTAACGTGAATAGCAGTAAGTAATTTTACTATATTAGTTATGTAGGTTATTGTTGAAAGTAATAGTATATTATACACCAAGGTAGTGAAGCATAGTGTTATAACCCTAGCGCCAGATTAAATCCCAAGGTGCGTAGCACCGCGGATTTAACGCGCGGGTTATAACACGCTTCACTACCGTGGTTTATATACAATTTTTCCACTACTAGGATTGTTTACTCTTATAATAATAATTGTTAATGAATAAAGTAAATCGTTTTAATTATTTATTTCAAATTATAAAACAAATGATAGTTTTTGTTTTGATGTTGACACTTGCTTGAAAATGTTTAATTAATTTTGACATAAAGGTTACATTAAATATTTTGATATTTATAAGTTTTGTGAGTGTTTTTAAAAATGAGTGAAAGTTGTACACCACCCGAAATAGAGAGATTGCTGAATCAGTGGCAGACAAGCTACTGCCGGAAAAATCCAAGACTCTTTATATGAAAGCTTATGTAACATTTAAAATTGGTGCACTGCGCGAAGTGTGGTTATAATATCTGAAAATGTACTGTTAGCATATTTCCAAAGTTATGCCAATGATAAAAAGCTTCCACTTTATGGGCACATTATTCTATGTTAAAATCAACTCTTTCTTTAAAGGACAACATAGACATTTCAAAGTTTTTCAAATTAGTTGCGTTCTTAAAACGCCAAAATGTGAATTACCGTGCTAAGAAGTCTTCCGTTTTCAGTCAAGAAGAAATTACAAAATTTCTGATTAATGCACCCCATGAATGTCATATTGTAAATAAGGCAATTCTTATAATTGGTTTATCTGGGGCTTGCAGATGCGATGAACTTTGCAATTTGCTTCTTTCTGATGTTATCATAAAAGATGATATGATTATTATAAACATTCGTAATAGTAAAATGGTTCATCTAGAAAATTTGTTGTTATGGAACCCCTTTGGATGAAAATTGTAAAACATATTTAAAAATTAGATCAACTTCCGACATGCAAAAATTATTTATTAGTATACGCAATGGAAAAGCTACAAAGCAAAATATTGGTCATAATACAATAGGTAAAATGTTTATTACATTATTGTTTTCATAAAATACGAGACGCCTTCTGTTGTAATAACAAGTAGCCAAATGCGACTTAGCCAGAACAAAGGTGGATGTTACGCTACCTCAGAAAGGCATTCAGTTAAATAAATTTCCGTATTCCGTAAACCTGTGGTTACGAACGGTTTTGGTTTTAATCCACAAGAACAAATTGCTTGCCAAATTAAATATTTTTTCGGAAATTTTAAAAAATTTTGAATTTTATACTCTTCTGATACCTGACCGTGGTAGTAAACAAAACTCGTGTTCAGGTAGCTGGTATCTTATTTGATAAAAATTTCTTTTATTATTTAAATCGCTTCATGCAAAAAGGGATGCAAGTCCATCTGTGAGCGCATCTAAGATAGCGGTGGATTATGGGCTTAAAGGAGTACTTTTAAGTACTTTTTTCCTTCTCAGCTTTTGGTGTAATAAAAGATTACAATTTCATCGATGGCTTAATGACACATACTACATTCAATATGCGAAAGGATCCGTATTGGAATTTCCATCACAAAAAGCATATCTTTCGGGAAAAACTTCTTTTAAACAAGCTAAAGTCGAAGATTTGAAACAACTTCAACCCCACATTCATGACAAACACCAGGCTTTTTCACCTCGTTAATCACTGACCAACAATTTATTGCTGTTGTGAAAACAGATAAAAATGATGAGTAGATAATTTACACTATATTATTTACTTAATCTTTAATTAATCTTTTATTACTTAATAAATAATAAATAAATTTGTGTCTTGCTATTGCATCCACACTCATTCGTGCATAAAAGTACCTACCTAAATTCAACGGCTTTTTTGCATTTATGATCTTTAGAGCCAAAAACAATAAGGTTTTTATTACCTGCTAATGAAAAGAAAATGCAGAGCAAAACAGTTTTTTTCATTTATCTCTGAATGCTTCCGGACGGACTAAGTCCCTTCTAGCATGAAGCGAATCATTTGTTTGAATAATAACTTAAATCTCAACTAATTTTCTCTGATAATTATAGCTTTACACTAATTTTGAGGAAAATGTTGAAAAGCGTTTTATTTTCAGAAATTTGAAAATCAATTAAAAATAAAATAAATAATTGAAGCCTGAATTTTGTTCACGAATTTCAGCATTTTTGCCACTGTGCATTCGTCAGATTAGATGATTCGGTGAGAAATTTCCCAGCGCATCTACAACACTTATTATTTCTAATTCGGCAAGTAAGGCTTCAATCCGAAATTTCCACACATCGTAACGTTCGCCATTAAAGGATGAAATGTTTCTTTTACATTTCTTTTTCATTTTATAAAGCGAAAATGTTCGAATAAAAATTCAATAAAAACACAATAGTCGTTTAGTCACTTGCACTCGCGTAAACTGGGCCCGTAACCTATTATTGGGATTATGGATGGGTGAATTATTTAAATTAAAGTCTCTAATAGGTTTTAACCGTTTAATAAGAATTTTGTCATTACTTTACAAAGTTCAACTTAAGACTAAAGAAGCATTATATTTTAATTATTACACAGCTGTGCAGCTTCTACTTTTCATGAACCAATGGAATAGACCCTTACCATCACTATCTAAGTGTGATGAAACCTATCACACTTCATGGTTAAATGATTTAATACCTTATAATGGCTTTAATTTTGAACCATACATAAGTATTTATTTGAATTCAAACAAGCATCTTAGACAATGTGTGCCTAGTCCGACCTCCGAAAAACCCCTGGTTATGCCACGGGGGGATTTGAGTACTTGAGGGTTAATAATTACAAATTCAATTCAAAATTATTTAATTTTTTACAATTTCCATGCTGAAGTGAATTAAATTTGCTTCATTTTTAAACTACGGGGGGGGGGCATAAACCCGCCACTACTCAGTATACGTTATCATTCCCAAAAAACTAAATAGACACCATAAAGCATCTTAAAAATTTTTAAACATCTTCTCGATACTGCGGTATTAGGGAATCCCAAATCTCCTCGTTGATACAGTTTATTTTTATCGGAAATAAATTGAAGACTTCAGCATACAGCTTAGCTGTTGCATTGCTAACGTGACTATTGCGTTGGAACCGATGAATAAAATTTTTTTAATAATTTTGAAAAATTCACTTTTCAGGAAATCGGAATCGAACCTACAACTCGATATATTCTCTCATTACTTGAAATAGTACATAGTTGTTGTCTACATCATAGTACATCAATCATAGTTGATCCACATTCAAACTATACAGCGAAATAGTAGAGGAGAAGGTGCAAATATGGAATATGCTTGTAATATGGAATATGCTTGTAATATGGAATACATCGGTTTTGACTAAACCAAGTAAGGTCCTCGGTCGAAAATCGGCTAAATTTGTGAACGCTTGCCATCTTTATTGGAGGCGATCCACCCGTACCGTTTTAGTATGATTTTAGTTTACCACATGTGTACATGTGAATTTCGTATATTGATAATTTTAACACGTAAGTGAATATGCAAGCCTAATTTTTTTATTTGCACGTTTTTATTTAAATATTTGTTACGATGCCATTGTATATAAACTAAAGTTTAAGATAACGTTGTATTTGTTTAGTTTTTTGTTATGATAGGGTAGATCTAGCCTAAAATATTGATGACATTGGTTGTCGGTAATATGGAAAAAACCAATATTTCATACCACCATGCTCATAATACGCTCATAATGAGTGTGCAAGCGCCGAAAAATACGAGTATATTTGCGACTGGTGCAAGTAATATGTTAATCTAACCCTTATAGTTAGTTTAAGTTTTTAGGAACAATAAGTTATTTAATTATTTCTTAGATATTTAATGTATTCCATATTTGCACCACCTTTTCTTAGGTGGGCATTTTGTAATTTTTTTTTCAAACTTTTTTTTTGTAAAAATGTTTTAGTTAATTACACATTTGCTTTTAGATTATGGTGTCTAATTGTCTGAAGTAACTTTTACCTAAATTTGGTTTAATTCTATTTGCTAACAAAATTTTTTATATACCAAACAAAATTCCATATTTGCACCTTCTCATCTAATCATCATTGTTATTACAATTAATTTGTACAAGTAATTTTCACAATTATTTTACAATAAATGTTCATGAAAATTGTTTAAAACGCACAGTTTGTCATTTCCTACCAAATCTTGTTTTGGCTAATTGAAAGTTTCATTTAAATGAATGATATTTTATTTTATTACTTATGGGAAGATTTTTGTCAACTTAAACAAAATTTAATATTTTTGTTTTTGGATTGGATAGTAGATAATAATAAATTGAGAGCTGTAAACAATTTTTATAAACATTTATTGTAAAATGATTCTGAAAATAAATATTATAATTTATACAAATTCATTGTAATAATAATGGCGATTTCTACTTGGCTATATATTTTAAAGTATTCAATAAAACAGCTTGAATTTTCTTTATCGCCAAAAGGTAACTATGTAGATTCTAAAAAAAAAAAAATTGGAAAATTCTCTATGGTTTAGGAAAAATCTTCGCCATCGTCAAAGGTTGGTTCACCTTTCTTACGCCACGAGTGGAAGCGAGTGCACAATAGTTTCATGCGTACGTACACAAGGAGTAGGTACACCTCTTTAAAGTACTTTTTTTAATAAAAAATTAAAAATTCAAAAAAACTTATTTTAATAAATTACTCATTGTTTATTATTTTAGAGTTTTTTGTGAACCTGATTGGTTTTCCAAAAAAAAAATTACTTTTAATTTAAACAGGACCCATAACCCCCTCCACCCATTTAGGCCGCGTTTGAATTGGTCACAAACAACGCTGCATTTGTGTACCATCACTAGAAGGTGGGAGAAAACTGTAGAACATTTGAAGTAACGTGACCAGCGTTAGTATTAGTGTCGCGTGTGTATCGTGTACTTCTCGATTTATCAATGCGGCGTGGGTTAATGTGAATAGCTGTAAGTAATTTTACTATATTAGTTATGTATATTTATTGTTGAAAGTAGAAATTCCCAAAAATATGGGAAATTGAAAAATTGTGCGTGTAATTCGGAAATATGTACATGTTAATTTAAGGATTCATGCCTACTTAAAAGATCAAATAAAATCGAACATTTGTTTTTTCCTTTTGGGAAAATCTTGACTTTTGTTAAAAAAATTTAAACAATGATTAAGTTGCAGTCGTTCGACAACCCTATTTTTAAAAAGCATCCTGCGGTGATCAGTGTAATATGGAGCCAAGTTAACAATAATTAAAAATTCACCAAGATTTAGTTAATATATGATTTTATATAGTACTTAACAAATATTCCGAAAAATTGAATTTTGACAAAATGGCAACTATTCAAAGTTAAAATATCGATTTTCGTAAAAAAAAGCGATATTTTTTGTCCATAAAATAAAAAATACGCATTAAAAGAAAAAATCCTTTTGTTAAGTACTGGATTTAAATTAAACAATTTTATTTTCATCAAAATTATGTTATAAACAATAAAGTTCTCATTTGAATTTAAATTTTTAAACTTCTAAAATTGTCTTCACTTAAAATATGGTGATCATCGATGCTGGAAAATTGGGCTTTTGGAGATCTTGTTATTACTAACATATTTATTGCAATAACCGTTGCCGAAAGTTTATGAAAAAAATTCGTTTAAATATTAAGTTAACCTGTTAATTTTAAAATTTTAATTTAATTTTGATGGTAACTAATTTTGTTCTATAATCATCCCCGAAAGTAGAGCACATTGGAAATTAAAAATTATGTGTATCTGGGATGCTAGAAAAAAAATATACAGTGGCTCGATGAATTATTCGTACACCTAAGAAAACGTTCATAATCTTACAAAATTTTTTACTAATGACTTCAATCTTTTTTTTTATAAATTTTGTTATTTGCACTGATACATTAGAATTGATATCAACAAGTAAAAGAAACAAAAAAACTTGATTTGTATTTGTACAACTGTGAAAACCGAAATAATAACACAAATCACATCTGACCCAATTTTGTCCCATTCTTTCTGTAATACCCTTTTAAAAGTATTTTTGTTCGTAATTTCGTGTTTACAAATTCGGCGATTTAATTCATCCCACAGGTGCTCACTGGAATTCAAGTCGGGACTTTGGGGGTGAATGCAGCTATTTAGGTACATGATAAAGGAGCCATTCTTTAACAATCATTGACTTGTGCTTAGGATCTTAATTTTGTTGAAAAATAAAATTATTTGGAAAGCCTAATTTGGTCACGCTATCTTTTAAATTAGTTTGCAAAATATCTAAATATACCCACTTGTCCATTATGGAATCAATAAAATGTAATTTTCCCACACCCGACGCCGCCATAGACCCCCAAACAAAAGCACTTCTACCACCACGTTTCACTGTTGGAATAACATTTTTAATTTTAAGCGCTTCGTTTGGTTTTCGCCAAACTTTTTCTCTTCCGTCATAACCAAAAGTATTGAACTTACTCTCGTCTGTAAAATCACTCGATTCCAGAACTCTGTCTTTATTTCTGTGTTCTATTGCAAATTTAAATCTTTTAGTTTTACTAATTTTTGAAATTAGAGGTTTACATCTAGCAATTCAGTTATTAAAATGATTTTTCTTGAGCACATTTCTGATTGTCTGGTCAGAAACACGAATATTAAATTTTTTACGTACTTCATCCCCAATTTCGGTCGCACTTTTTCTGGGGTTTTCTTCACTTCGTGTATTTGTAATGTCATTTAATATCGTGGGGCGTCCAGAAAGGGGCTTATTTTTCAGAGAAACTGTGTCCCCATAATTTTTAATAATGTATTGGACACTTGACTTGGGTTTCCCAATAATTTTGCCGAGTCGCGCATTGATTTGGCTTCACAATACAATTTAATTGTTTGTCGCACCTCAACAGAAATTTCTTTGCTCATTTTTGTTATTGTTTTTAAAACGCGCTAACGGAAACTAATACCTAAAGAAATTAATAGCAAAATGTAATAATAACATTACAATGTATTAGAAAACGTTGCAATTAAAAAAAAGTGCTATTATGCGTCTCTACACAGGGAAACATGTTCTAGCTGCATCATCGTACTTTTAATTGTTCCTGTACTTGAGTTTTATTTATGTATGATTTTCCAGCCTTGAGAATGGGTCAATAAGTTTTCTAATTGTATGGCTACCCCTTACATAGCAACTTCCTTACCCCTACAACTTCAATGGTGCGGCCTCTGGCCCGCATAAGAGAACGGGCAGCCGTTTTCGGGTCTCCCATCAGGCAAATCAAAATTCAAAAAACAGATTCTAAATCTCGATCACTATTAAAATTTATTATTTTCTTTGACAATATTTTTCCAAATCTTTTAAAGGGTTCAAAAATGCATTCGTATTTAAAAATAATAATCATTTAAACTTTTAGATACTTCGATAACTAATAAATTATCAAGTTTGTCATTTACTCGCCATAAATTTTCACTGAAGTTCGTACTTTTTGGAGCAAAGTTGCCCCTCGTTGGCAAAGATCGACGGTTTTACGGTGGTTTAGAGGGCGTGAACTAGATTATACTAATTAAATTAATTTAGCAACTTTATTAATACTTTGAATATCGAAAAATTCGCGAACTGTCTCGCGTGGGACGAAACTTATTCGTAAGTAAATCTGGAACTGCCTGTAATTAACTTATTGTTTTAGTAAAATCGTTAATTTTCATATTGTACGAATATTTTATGGCAAGCCCTCGTACAATAATTAAAATTTAAAACGTACAGTGAATCACAAAAGGTTTCGCCTACCCGTAAAATTACATGGAATTGCTCATTTATTATTGTTTTACTCAGTTATTTTGGGAAAAACAATATTTTTTAAATTATATTAAAGAACCAACAATTATAATTACATAACATACAAAAAGTAGGTAAAATTTATTTATAATATTAAAATAATCAAGAAAAGTCATCCACTTACCAATTGTATATAGTTACAAAGGTTTCGCCCACTTAACAAAAAGGTGCACACATACGCCTTAATAAAGTATTTTTGTAGGTTTTTTAATATTTTTTTGCATAGCCCTTCTGTTATTTAACACACCTTAGCCGTTTTGACATGTTACTAATAATTTTCGATAAATAATCGAGCGTTATTAGGACACTTTTTTGTTGGAATCTTTGTTTCAATTCTTGTATTGGATTGATCGGAGTTTCACGGATTTTTTTGTCCAAAACGTCCCATAAATTCTCAATGAGATTTAAGTCTGAGAATGAGATTAGGGAGGATTAAGGATTACTTTGGAGCATTTGTATAAAAGATATTCCTAAATTAAAGATGATTTATGTTTGGGGTTATTGTCTTGATGGAATTTAAAAGTGTTTTTTATACCTAATTTTTCAGAATTTTGAAATAAATTTTGTTGTAGATTGTCTAGATATTTGTAGCAATCCATTATATCGTCTATAAATACCAAACTTCCCCCTACCACAGCCGAAATTACACCCTAAACTAAAACATTTCTTGCCCATGATTTACTGTCCCACATAAATTTTCGTTTCTTAACTACATGTTAGGTTTTGCCACACCATTACTCGCCTATCCGAATTTATCAAGTTAAATTTGCTATCATCAACAAAAATTACGCCATTCTACCACGTAGATTCCTTCTGAAGCAAATTTTAAAGTTTAATCCTATTAACGTTATTAATAAAAGATTTTTCTCTGGCCAAACGCCCGTTTTATTCAAATTTTTAAAAATTCTACTTATGGTTTGTGGGCCTGCATGCTTTCCTGTTTCTACTTGCACTTCATTTCAAACTTTTAGACCACTACAACGTGGATTTTTTTACTTTTCTAGTGATGTTTGTTTCTTTTCGGGTACTGAACAATTTTGGATGCACTGTTGGTTTCAAATCATCAATTCAATCCTCGTTTTAAACCTCTATATGATACTTCTTACTGTACTTCTTGGTAAATTCAATAAATTTTCAATTTTGTCGTATGATTTACAACGGTGTCAATTAAAAACACCAGTTGACGTAAACAAAACATATTTTATGTTTTTCGTTCATTTTAATATAAGTAACGCAATGAAATAACAAATAATCACATTAAATGTAACACTGAAACTGATCCTTACTTGTCATACGTAAGCAAAATGCAGATTCAGATTCTAAAATCCCTTTCTTATAATATTGAGTATCTAGGCGAAACCTTTTGTAACACTATGAAATTATATTAAATGCAAAGTGAATAAAATAATCTCGATTATTTTAATATTATAAACAATTTTATCTAATTTTTGTGTTTTATGTAATTATAATTGTTGGTTCTTTAATACAGTTTTAAAAACACTATTTTTTCCAAAATAACTGAGTAAATCAATAATAAATGAGAAATTCGTTGTAATTTTATGGGGTAGGCGAAACCTTTTGTGATTCACTGTAAGTCTCAAGGATAAAAGTACAAGCAATCGTGGTAAAAAATTCTTATCGTATTAACGAATGAAATAAATAATTTATGCAAGTTTATAGCCATAATGGTGATATTCACACGTGTTGTTTATGTAATCTGTGGAATACGATAACGACTGCCGTTGGGTTGTTCTATCCCATATAATTTTTTAATGTGGACATTTTCATAATTTATTGTTAAATAAGTCAATCAATTTTTTTTATTTTATATACTAAAATGAATATCGACATCTATTAATTCATAGTACGGGAGGCGGCGACATTATTTCTGTCTGATTGTTTCTCAGTTTGTTGTTCTGATATTGTAAGTAAACAAAACGGCAGTCTACCGCGATGATGTTGTTTGGGGACATTAATAGCAATTTTTCAAACCTGCAAATAAATATTATATACGGTAAATAATGTATTATAACTACAAGGCTGACACTTATTCAAGTGATCAAAGATACTTTAAAATAAGGGATGATGGTGTACCGCGTCGGAAGTGTTGCTTTCAAGAGTCTACCACCCACGTAAGAGGGGGGTTAAAGGCATCGGTAATCGAACGCATTTTTTGCTATTAATGTACCTACAGTTACTCGAAAAAGTCCTCGGACACCCGCTATAATTTCAATGTAATTCGATTTTTTGAAGTAATATAAAAAAATAACTTACAGCGGTGTCAATTGCTCCTTTGATCAAGTATTCCTTAAGGTCACCGATAACACAAGAAGGCTTAAAAAATTCAACCACAAACGGAAATTACAAGGGTTTAATTTATAATTCTATAGTTGCAATTTTAAATAAATTATAGCGTAAAAAGACCTCGGACAAGTTACCGCATCCCCACCATGTAAAAGTATCACAACTCCTCAATAACGACGATTTTTGCGTTATTAACACTAAAATATTTGCTCAATTTCAGCCAATGTTTTAGTGTTAACTCAAAATCGTCATTTTTTGAGTTACAGTGCGGATACGATATGAATTAGCAGGGTAGTTTAGGGAAATTGGGAAAAATTGTCATTATTTCATATTTGGTGGTTCCTATCAAATCTTAGCAAAAGGAAGGGGGTATACCTCACGTTAGTAATAGACGTCCCTAAGCACTTACTTTTATGTTCTTTTTATTATAATTGCTGTGCTGAAAAATAAAGTAAATTAACCTGGGAGTCTGGGGAGGTATGGAATACCCCCAGTGGTTCGGTACCGGGAGGTAAAGTATTGAATGCTTAAAAATTATGCACTTTGCGATACCGCTTTAGTGTGCCTATTATTTCAAATTGTTGAAAAATCTACTTTAGTGATGCCTACATATCTAGTTAAATTAATTACAAGCCGCCTCTGCATTTTTTCATAAAAAAACTGGTTAATATTGTGATATAACTGGACGAGTAGGTAAGTTTATATGCCATGCATCTCTCCATGGGCGACAAACTAGTTGTAATTATTTGGAGCTTATACCACAGTATCTGTCAGATATTTTCGGCGACGTCAATACGACGACGGAAAATTCGACTACGTCGATTCGGCGACGGGAAATTTATTTATATTAGAAAGTAGGTGTAAATCTATTGTTCCTGACAATAGTTGGAAAAAAGCTGTTATAAATTCAAATAAAAGAAACACTCTTATGCAGAAAATTAGGGAATTTAATACTTGTCAGGAAAGTCGGGGAATTTTAAATTTTTGCGCTAATGTCAGGAAAACAAAATTTTGCAAAGAAAATATTTCAATTTCTATTTTCAGATATAATATTTTTAATTTTAAATTTGAAATAATTTCTTTTTAATTTTCAATTTTTAAGTTTCTACATATCATAGCAATCGGACAACTCAAAAATAAAAAAGAAGCCGTAAGAAAGTACTGGCCGTTTAACCTACCGTACTTATGCTCGATTTCTTCAGCTAGAGATATCTCTCAGATAATCTATCTATTAGATAAATTAACGAAGTAAACAATCAGACAGCAGCAAAACAATCGGAAGTATGATTGGCTACTACGTTAATTTATCTTATAGATAGATTATCTAAGAGATATGCTTAGGTGAAGATATGGGCATTAGGTAAACCTGTAGGTTATAATTCATTAGTTATATGTCACTTTAATCACTGGTTTTCGAGTGATTAAATATTTTTGGATAGTTAAGTTAACATTTGTTAAGCGCTGATTATCGTTTGTGAAATCGTTTGTATATATAGATTTTAATTTCGGAGGGACAAGGGTTACCAATTTATCAATCCATAGTTCTACAAAAAATAAATTGACACACAAACAAAAACCTTAATCAATAATTTTGTGCACTACTGGAAGCACACTGAAAAATGTTGCTTGGACGTCACAAGTGAATCTCTATTAGTAGCACCGTAAAATGTAACTTTTAATTTACTGGCACTACAAAAGATGCATCGTCGTATATCCAAATCTAATGATGTATGTCAGCACAATACTTATTACTAACCTTATTATTACATATACATATGAATTACATATGAAAATTTAGCTTGATTCCAGTAACCAAAAGCGTTTAAATCCTTAACCATCACTTCAACTTTATTTTATAAACTGTACTGGATTTCAAAATTGTCGCTTGAACCACCGAATTTCGGTCGATATTAGTGTTAATCACAAATTTTGTCAACTAAAAATATCTATGTTCGAGACCAATTCGGTATCACACTTTCTAACTAAAAATTCGGGAACGATAAGCGACCAAATCGGTATGTTACGGTACGATAAGACAATCCGGTCACGATTTTCAGCACTCAAATTTCGGTAGCAACCAAAGTGCTCTGTTATGGTAACGATAGATGATAGACCTCTTACACGGTGGGCCCAGAGCTTTTATCACAATTTTCTCTCCCTGCATTAAATGTTATCGCGGCAGGTGTTAATTTTCATCAGGCGGTAAGTTTGAAAGGAAAGATAATCAAAGAACTAAGCAAGAAAAGATATTTATAATAAGGACAGCTGAAGTGATTACAAATTTTAACACAAAGTTGCAAAATTGAATTTGACGATAATTACTGAATAAAATTAATAATTTAGATCAAAATTAACAGCCGTGAAGTGCAGCGTAACATCCTATCATAAACTATGCAATTATTAAGTTATTGATAACAATGAAAATATTTCCCCGGGTAGTTAAAGGTTTTCTTTAGATCAGTACAGTGCCAAATTTTTCAATTTTTTATTTATGCTTGTGCAATAACCAATAACATTTGAAAATGTTGAAATAAATATTTGTTTTGATTAAATTATGTATTTTTTTCGGTGCAAGTTGTTTTCCGTTTACTGCATTACGATACTAAAGTGCCAGGGTAAATTAAAATTTTGCCAGCGAAAAGTCGGAATTTGCTTTGAAAAATTTAGTGGGAACCCAGTAGCGCCTACCGGTTTCGTATAAATAATTTTCTACAGAAGAGTTTTCTTTATTTGAATTTATTAAATTCACTAGCAGTTTTACATTTGTAAAAGCTGTTTTATATTGTCTTATCTGTAATTTGTAAATTCTAGAAGAATGGGACAATATTTTATCTTTGGTAACGCAAAATCTAGTTGATTCAATGCATAGGCCATTGCAGGCTATTGATAATGGACTTAAGGTCCATATTTTTATTCATTAATTTTACTGTACGAATACTTTCTGGGTAACGTTTATTGCAGTACAAGTGAAATTGAATTTTTTTTGTCAAAAGTATTAGAATTTTTGGCAACTTTTTTAGTATGATCGTTAGTATTAAGTATGAAAATCAATGTTTTATAAATAATTTTTGAAATTGCTTATTACTGAAAGGAACGAGAACTTTTTAACTTGAAATCTTCAGGTTTACAAATACTTTTTACGGTCACCGTATTTTTCGTTGCTTCGTTTAGTTAAAATTATTCCAGTTTCTTCCATTGTATTCTGAATTAACTAATCGATTAATTAACTAATACTAGCACTTTTGTTAAAATCTATACTACAATAAATTATACTGAACACTATTACTCTTGTGACGTACTACGTATACTATGTAAAAATAAATGGTAAATGTAGGTACATAGAAATTTATTTCAAGATGTTCCTTAGTAGTACCGGATTTTTAGAAATTCCAGAAAATATTCTAGACATTTATCTACAATTTGGGTTTTTCCAAATAAAGGTTGCAAAGTACAAATTAAGAATATTTTAAAATCTTAATTGAACACTTGAATGTAAACGTCCGACCAAAAAGGGATTATTTTAGATAATTTCTATACCTACAATTTTATACAAATAGATCCGTGCATTTCGACATCAGTGAGAGTCCTTTTTCAATTTATAAGAATACATTTTATTTAAATGGGCAAGCTGAATTATTTTTAAACTATTGCATCATCAATAGTTAATAAATCTTTCGAAAAACTTGCCATTTCAATTAAGTTGTATTTGAATCATAAAAACTACACTAACAGTATAATATAATATCTGCTGAAAAATTTAATAACTAAAAAAAGGGCTTCAAAAGTCTTCATACAGGATGAATGTGGCTGTTGGCGGCAACGACCCGTTTTCGGCCACGAAGGATAAAAAGTTAAATAATAGTGATTCTAAAAATCACATTAATAGTTTTGGATATCATTCTTTAATTAAATTTAATTATTACTTTGTCTAGTTAACAAAGTATAAACGAATAAAATATGTTTTACAAAGATTTACGCACTTTGTGTAGAAATTGATATAAACACGGAAGCGCACAGTGTCCGAGAACCGAATGATACGCACTTTGTGTGTTTGTTCGAGTATTTGTGATGAAACAATTAAATGGTAGAATATTTGTAGAAAATAAAAGCATGGTACGACGGTAAACATTCTAACTTTTGTCCGATATAAATTTTACAAATACTAAGTAAACAAATTAGGGAGCGTTCAAGTATTACGTAACGCAATTTTTGAGGATTTTGACCCCCGCCCCCACTGTAACGCTCCGTAACGTTTTTCTGTACTCCCCACCCCTCTTTAAACGTTACGTAACACTCAAGTGATCATTTTTACCCTGAAGTCGCATAAAGTTATGTTATAGTTTTTATTCTTGGTACAGTTTTAATTGCCTTATAATAAAACACGAGATTTTTAATCCGCAACACCTGCGTATTTTGTTTATTCTTTTGTAATATTTTGGCTACACACACTTGTTTTCTCCTTTGTAATTAGTAAAAAGCTTAAATACTTAATAGGAGAAGTATTTAAGCTTTTTACTAATAAAGTTTTCAAATAAAATAACATATTTATTTTAACCTTTGGCAATGCAATTATAAACAGAAACCCAACTCAAATTAAACATTTTACTCGAAATAAAATCGTATTCTTAACAAAATTAAAAAATAATCAACTATTAACCAAGTATCTAAGTAGGTCTATAGAAACAATTCGGTTAAAATTACTGCTCCTCTGTCCACGGGTTTGCTAGCCACTCAGATTCTTTCATCACTGGTACCTGGAGTGCAGACGAAGACGGTTCTGGAATTGTTAAGCCACTTGCATCAACTTCGTCTTCGTCGAGCCATTCAGCATCCTCAGACGATGTTTCATAACGACGTACAATGCAGAGAAGCTCATTTGCCCTTCTGGCAGCAAGGCGCTGTGGCCGTACTCTAGTTTCACAATGGCCTTGGACAGGCTTGCCATGCACGTAAGCACAGTGCATTTGAACACTCCTGTGCGATGTGAAATAGATCCCACAGGTTGGACATACTTTTTTTAGGTCGGATTGTACAGATGGACAAAAGAAATCGTAAGGCATCTGCTTGAACCCTTCTAGAGGAGGTGACAGATCAACGGCCAACCTCACAAGAAGTGGCGCAAACTTGGATTTTCCTTGGTCTAGCAAACTGGGTACAACGAGCTTGCTTGGGGTTTGAAGTACTGGGTAAGGTGGCGGCATGAAAGTATCCATAAGCACAGATTTCAATGCACTTCTCGGTGGTGAACAGCAGGTTTCATCCGCGCATTTTATAACCTGTAAGAAATATTGTGATTCACGGACGTGAATGCTATACCACGCCAGATTTGGTTCTACTGGATCCTGCATGCTATCTTCGGGCTGTCTATACTCCGCCGAAACGTCGTAATTATCAATTTTCATTTCTCCACACTTCTGCAAGTGTTTCTCCAGCGTGCTGAAAATTGCGTTTTTCCAAAGCATCATCCGTAGTCATTCCTTTGTCGTTGAGATGAGAACCAAAATGTTCATGAGGCAGAATGACGCCTGCCAGTCGTTTGCTGAGGGGAGCCATGCGACGCTCAACTCGATTATATGCGCTCCGCCCAGGAGCATTAGTCGCTATAAACAGGGCGTCCAGGTTGTACTTTTTAAAGTGTTCAATTGCAAAGTTCTTGACTTTGCGATAACGCGGGTTTTCGTCCGGCCCACCATCTACAAAGATGATGATTACTGGCTTCACGGTGTTCGATTCTGTCATCATTAAGGGTTTGAATGAAGGTATTGATAAAAGTGCTTCGAAATCATAAGCGTGGGTGTTCGCTGTGGAGGATGAGTGTTTCCCGCTCCTTATGGATATGTGTGTCGGCCCGCTGTACCCAACAGCTTCTTCCTTACCGAAATTGTTAGATTCTACGTTGACGCCGGCGTATACAGAGGGAATAAGTTTGTGCCGCTCTGCCACGACCCAGTCATGATCGGGTAAAAGTATTCTGTATTCCATATGCATTAAAAGAGGGCTCTGACTTTTCACTGCCGGTAAACCAATTGGTACACGTGCCTTATCGTCTTGTGAGAGAACGAATACTTGCTGCGGTCCCAGAAGCGAAGCGAGAGATTCCAATGACCTGATTGTAGCAGTGCAAAATTCGCCGTCCACGTGCTTTTTGTGCATCTCGGTCTGTGGTCTTGCTAACTTTACGGGTACAGTACTTACGTGTCTTCTTCCCTCTCGTGTGTTAGAAACGCGTGGGAGTAAATGAAGATATGTGCCGCTTCGAGAAATTTGGAATCCCATTAACAACAGCCTCTCATGCAGGTCGGACAGAGTAAGACAACTCCTAATCATCTCTGTTCGGCGGCGTTCATCAGCAGCGCTGCCATGAATGGCAATATTAATTATGGTCTCTAGGAGAGCAGGTTGCGAGTCAACTAAAGGGGGCTGTCCAGGGCCAGTTCGAGGTTGTACTGCAGCAGGATTGTTTCTCAGACGTTCAGTTTTGTCCAGTTTTTCTTTGGCTCGAAATTTTTTTGCACGCTTAGCAGAGTCTCTTTTTTTCTTTAAAAATTTCTCTTCTTCTTTCAACTCTTTGCGTAGCTTTTTTATTTCGTCATGAACATCATCTTTGGCTATACCAGTGTCCCTTGCTTCAGTGAGAACATTTATTCTTTTTTGCAGTACACCAATTTTCTTCATAAGAATTTCTTGAGCCGGTTTGCTTGTAACATTTTTAGTGATGACCGAATCAACCAAAGTCTTTTCTGGTTCTGTAGACGATGTCTCCACAGTTTCTTTATCAGTATCCTGACTTTGCTCATCGTGGGTATCGCTCATCTTTCGTTTGACGGCAGTGCTTTCATGCCCAGCGACTGAGACAATCGATTCCACAAGAGATGAACACGTGGATGAAGCTACAACATTCGAATCCTATAGACCAAAAGAAAATAAATTAAGAATAGGTATTATTGACACATGCGATAAAAAAGAACATAATATACGACATATATAAGCAGATGCACCTGTTTTTGTTGAGGAGCACGCGAAGTCGATGGAACTTTGGGCCTTAGTGTTGCTGGCGTGCTTGATGTTTGCATAGGTAGCTAGAAATATAAAATACTTATGACCAGTTCTTTTATGAAAAATCAAGGTTTGGATTAAATATAATACTTATGTCATTAATTATTACATTTTATTAGTAGTAAACTTACTTTTGAAAAATAACTAAGCATTGTTGCTTTCTTCTTCGTGGCCTTCACCTTCAACTCTCGTATGACATCATTTATATGTTCTATAAACTTTTCTTTATTTTTTAGTTTTTCTTTAGCCGTTTTCCAAATTTCGTTGGCATTTTTTTGACATAGTTGCGCTGGCAAGTCAGCATGAGAGCCTTTATAGGCCAAAAACAGCTGATGATACAAATCTCCTTCTTTTGAGGACATTACAGTATGAACACTATGAACTCACTTTAATCACACCGACTACCACAATGTGCTTCTGCATAAACACTAACGAATACTGACAACAAAAATAACATTAAATGACGTACAATACAATCTAGGGATTCCCCGTGAAATATAAAGGAAAAGGTTTGTCAACATGCGAGAACAAATTAAAATGACGACCAGACTAATACAATCTAGGGATTCCCGTGAAATATAAAGGAAAAGGTTTGCCAACATGCGAGAACAAATTAAAAAAGACGACCAGACTAATACAATCAAGGGATTCCCCGTAAAACGTAAACGAAAAGGGTTGCCAATTTGGGAGTTTTAATTCCTAATTTTTATATAGAAAAGAGATAATGTTACGTAACTTGTTGTAAGAAAGACCCCTCCCCTCCCTGTAACGCATCGTAACGTTTTAGAGACCCCCGCCCCCAAATTGCGTTACGTAATACTTGAACGCTCCTTACTATTTTCCGACGTGTCAAACATGAAATTTCTGTTAAGTGGCCGACCCTATGACACAAGCTTTTCGGTAATCGTTTTTTAAATGCGTTTTTCTCGAAACGACATTTTTGAATTTGTGTACACTCTAGCCGAAAAAATTTCTAACCTATCATGTTTGTTATAGAGCAATAGTAAGTTTCTTTATATAATTACGCTCTAATGCCACTGTTTAAAGTATATTTTTATTGCAAAAAAGTGATCAAAATCATGCTCTGTTGTTTAACAACTCTAAAAATTGTAATTTTGAATTTTTTTGGGGAAAGATAAGTTCATATAGAAGAAAAACATGTTACAAAGTAAACTTGCAACTCCATTGATTTCAAATGAAAACTGTACGTCACCAAGAATGTACACAAACAGCTGCTACGTGTAATGGCGGGTGACCTCCGATGCGCGCTCAGCTTATATCTTCCATATTTGTATGTGTATAAAATATTCTCAAAATTTCAATAAATTATATGCATTATTCCTTTGCCAAAAAAATTCAGGAAAATCACTACAAAACGTAGTCCTAAAATTTATTCCCCCCCCCCCTTTAAAATAATTATTACACTGGCATAAAAGAGTGGGGTATTCCACTAGCAGCTTAGCAGTACATGGAGATGAATGTCGTCAGTTTGTCTTAATAGTTTCTTAGCGGTGGTTTAAAAGAAAGTGGTGTTTGCTTATAAATGCATAAATCAAAATTCATCTTTCAATGGAATAAGGATTTGGTTTACAAGGAATTCCATTCAAATTTGACTCCTTCCATATTTCGTTAGAAGAAAATTGATCAAGTATGTAGATTTCTTTGTATATTTATCATTCACTGCAAGTAGGGGATTTCTTGGGTATTTTAAAGATTTAAATGTGTATTTAAAACCAATACACAATTAAAAATTATGTGCAAAATTTTTTGCATTATCTCGCATATAAAGAAAGTTTTCGATGAAAATAAAAAACGAAAATTTTACCTTTCCAAAAGATGTTGATTAGTTTCGCATTTTCATGGGAAACTACGGGGGCTAAATTTCTTTTAAACCTTCACGATTTAACGGGCTACAATACCCATAGAACCAGAAAATGGACTGATTTTTAAACATTCTGCAACGACAAATAAATACAGAAATTTTATTTTTTTGTCTTCGGAATCGTGAATTTATTCATTATCTTTATTTTAATGTACAATGGATCTATTTAACTTAAAAATTTAAAAACCTCCACCCTCAACTCTTGCCTTTGAATGATTTAAAGAATTGATTGAAGGTTTTATGGAATTTTGTTCATTTTTACTGCCAACCTAAAGGCCGCACTTTTCAATTGTGTCTGCAACACACATATCTGCACATATTTAGGTTAAAAACTTATGTTTTTACAATATAAGATTAACTGGTAGATCATGTGCTTCTCCTCCTAAATTGATTGATAATTATGATCAGTATGGGTTATTTGAATAACCAATGAGATTATTTACCAAACTTTGACGTCGATCCCAAAGATGGATATTATAGATCTTTCATATTGAAAATAGTGCAGCTCATAAAAAGTTTGAAATATAAGAATGTTAAAAAAGTGTTTTTGTTTTTTGTTCTCTAGATAAAATATTTCTAGATAATATAATTTGAATAATCAACTTGGGCAGATAAAACTACAATCAAGTTCATTGTAAAAACTGCCTATGACTAAAATAAAATGTGAATTTTACATAAATCTACCTACACTTGTTTATTTATTATATAAACATCTACATCAAATTGACGTGAAAATTTGAACATGTAGAATTTCTTATCGCATCGCGATGTAAGAAAATTCCAATCCAGTTATTTGATAGTCTACCATGTATTTCCGTTCGTTGTTTATTTTATAGCAAATTTTTTTAATTTAAAAATTTGCTTTATAATCGTTTAATAAATCGTCATATTAAAGTTTTCGGAATTATAATCGTTGTTCGTTTCCAGAATGTGTAAATCATTGTTTTCAACAATGAATGACTTAAAATCAAAGTATAGTTTTCAATTGGACGTAGTTATGCAAAAAGGAACCAAGCGACAAAATCATAAAATTTAGTTTATTTGCTATAAGTTGTATAAGCTTTTAACCATTTGTTTTATAGTTAAACAATTTTTAATTTTGTTTAACATATTATATTAAATAAAATTAAGCGAAATTCCTAATTTTTAGATCAATTTATTTTTAAGTTACTCCCTAAAATGCACCCCCATTTGTATTGTCTTTTGGCTTTCATTTTAGAATATATTTTTATTATTAAATTAAATTTTTAACAGTGTTCTAATGGTTGCATTTGGTACGGACGATTCACCCGGTCCCAGAACCAAAATATGAATCATATACGATTCATACAGCGTTTAACGTGTCAGAATAACCACAAAAATGTTTACAATTATTTTCAAAGTTATAAATAAAATATTGTTTAAATTTGTATGACCAACGGTTTTGTTATTATTCTGTTTCATCAATTAGTAACAAAGCTTTTTTATTATATTACAATAAGTTTCCAAGTTTTTATTTTACCCTATTTATTGACTCCTGCAGCTACCCGCCCCCCCCGTGTTTCAGTCCCATCATACCTTATCGTCCTCAAAATGCTTCTAGTGACATTGCTTTCTTTCGTTTTTAGTTTTTTTTTTATTACAAGTATTATTGAAATTGGTTTTTCATAATCTTAATTGTTCTTTATCTTCTTGGTTCTCTTATTTAACTTTCGCTCTTAGAAATCTTGCTCATCTGCTACCTGTTCTTATTTTTCTTAAATTTAATTTTATCGATAATACTACCACAATACTTTATTTTCAAAAATTGCACGACTTGCATCCAACCAACCCCAATGCAGTCTTACCATTCTTAAAAATTATTTTTCGGGCAACTTAAAAATATTCAAATTTTAAAAATTGTAAACCATAGCAATATGTACTTGCATATAATTATTATTAATTATAAAAATATTTACTTCTTGATATTTTCAATTTTATACTTTTCTTTAAAATGTTTTCTTGTTCTTAGTTCTTTCTAGAATAACAGGCATATCATCAAGTTTCTGCATAATTTGTAAACTGTTCTGTCTTCCAATTTTGGGGTACTTTGGGTCTTTAAAATTATATTTTCTAATTTGAGCTTTTAAATTTTGTTACTTAAATTTGACTTGTTAAATTAATTTTTTTTGTTAAATTTAGGATGGCGATTTAAATTCACTTTTAATAAAAAAAAATGAAGCGCAAACATCGCAAAATGAACAGCCGCATTATGCAGAACAAAACATTGAAAAACTTACAACTTTTTAAAACATAAAATGCCAGGTTTACATAAAAAATTAAGTATAGAAATAATGGATGTGTTTTTATTGTTTGTAGGGATTTAAGCAACCCTTTTATAAAGATCACTGTGACGTTTAGATTTAAAATTATTTAGAAAAGTTATTTAAAAGCATCTTTCCCTAAGAATTGTTTGTTTTAATGTTTAGGTACTATATCAATTTTAAAAAAAGATATAGAACCCATGTAGCCTACCCTTAAGTTTAATTTTACAATACTGATGGAATAAATGTTTTATAATTATTAAAATTTTGCTCAGAATTTTAGTAAAATTTTCACTGCCAAGCGCCTGGCCTTACAACCAAAATGCCAAGGTTGTGCGGCCTGTAGGCTGCAACACATTTTGGCAAGAACCGATTAATCCGGAGTTGAAAGTACACTTTTAGCTACAGAAATAGCTTCACCAAACGAAAGGACATTTTTACAACATTTTTAAGGTGAAGTATGTAGGTATGTAAAATTTAAAATTAATTTTATTGATGTTTTATTAGGAACGATCAATGGGATTGAACAATTTGACGACCATGTTCCCTATATTTTTGATCCCTGCCAAGTCGTTCCATTGGGTTTCTTTAGTAAATATTATGATACTGACGAATACAAGAAGCCAGCCTTGGCGGAAATTTATTAACGTCGTTTCAAATCGATATAAGTGAAAAAATTCAACATACACTGGGTCTGCCACATTGAGAAATTGTAAATTACTAGCTGGGAGGTAACTGCTTCAACTTTTAAACTTTTAATTTTATGGTTTAAGAGTAAATTCAGTTTCCTTCCGGCGAACACAGTTCACCTACAACGAATCCAACCAATAGGTAAAAGTACTTTTTTGAAAATGTTCAAAATATGTTGGAACCGTAAAAGAGGTTAATCGGGTAAAACCCACACCGGTGATAAGAATGATTAATATAAATTTTTCTCTTCGATGCGGGTATTATTCTGTAAACTTTTAGCCATCATAGACATCAAGAATTTAACGTGTATATAAATGTTATGGTACTAGTAATTATTTAACCTTGCAAAACATTTAAAATATGTGTACTAAAGTAATTATCGAATAAAACAAAACTGGGCCTGACCCTGGAAGACTGGGTCTTTTGTGAATTGTTTTCTTTAGCTCTACTGTAGTTCACATATCCGGTATTGAGTGTTTAATATCTGTTATCCTCTGAAAAGATTGTGAAATGGAACGTAATTTATTAAATACACTGTTTCAATATTATTTTTTGTTAGATAATTGAATTGTTTTAATTAACCAATTTGTCGATAAGATAGATTTTTTTTATCAATTTATTTATAATTCGTAAATTTGAATTAATTGTCTAACTTTTAGGGGGGTGCATTTAAATTTAATGCAACAATCAATTCCACTGATTATGAGCAATTTAACGAATACTTTACCTATACTTGATCTCTGCCTATTTCAGCTATATTGTCGTTCATCAGTAAATATTATGATGAACACAATGTAACTAGTATTGGCGGAGATTGCTTTACGTCATCATAAATACGTCAAAATGATGAAACTTAAATGTACATTGGGATATCGTACACTGGGACATCGTACACTGGGACATCAAGATATTGTGAACGGACTCACCGATCAATTATCAATATAAGAAAAAAAGAATCTTGATAACTGATTTTAAATCTTTTACTCTTCGTTTGTCCTTTGCAGTTGGAGATTGTATTTAGTCGTTCTCAGTTGGATTTGGATTACAAGTTCGATTTGTCGGTGATTTTTCTGTAAATATAACTCGAATTGATTGAAATCAATACGAGATGCGTTCGCAATCATTATAATAATGATGATTTACGTAGCATTTGATTTCAATCAATTCGAGTTACGTAGCACTTTACAGAAAAATCACCGACGCAAATCGAGACCCTGTACATTTGAATTACGTATCGAGTCTTGTGGTAGACAAATTTTCCTGCTTCTCAAAATAAATTTCCCCAACGTGGGAAGCCCGTTATCTGCACTAAATATTTCTGACAATTTTGTGCAAAAAATAATTTGTCACATTGACCAAAATAATTTCAAAAAGTCAAAAAAATGTTTCACTGTTATCTTGTTATATAAATATTTATATTTTTTCACAAATAAATTGAATTTAATTGTAGGATCTAGGTTTAACCGATGCGATTCTTTAAATTGAAACATAGCTGATCTAGTGGATATAATGTTTTAGACTCGAAAGGACGTTTTAAAGTACGTAAGCCAAAAAATTTACTAATTTCTGATTCAATTAAAATTTTACTTAGTAACTTGAATTGAAAATCATTAAATTAATTTTTCATGCTTTTTTTTCTTCAAGTGCTCTTCTCCGATCAAAGCTTGGCGACAACTTTAGCAAACGCACATCATCCTTGGCTGTTGTAATCGATGTCCCGAAATTCACCTTCGTCAATTTCCAAATGTTTCGAAGCCATGACATCCTTTTTCTTTCCAGATACCGCTTTCCTTCAATTTTTCCCTACACGATGAGATGGAAATAATGATACTGCTTATGTCGTAAAATATGACAAGGTATGAAGTTTTCCGATAGTTGAATTGTTTTAATCAATCAATTTGCTGATAAGGTAGATTTTTTTTATAAATTTAAAATTTGAATTAATTGTCTTTGTAACTTTTAGGGGGGTGCGTTTAAATTTAATGCAAGAATCAATTCCACTGATTATGAGTGATTTAACGAATACTTTACCTATACTTGATCTCTGCCTATTTCAGTTATATGGTCGTTCATCAGTAAATATTAGGATGAACACAATGTAACTAGATTTGGCAGGAATTGCTTTACTCCATCACAAACACATCAAGATGATGAAACTTAAATGTACATTGGGACATCGTACACTGGGATATCAAGATATTGTGAACGGACTCACCGATCAATTATCAATATAAGAAAAAATATAGAAGCCTAAAAAAAAAAGAGTCTGATTACTGATTTTAAATCTTTTACTCTTCGTTTGTCCATGGCAGTTGGAGATTGTATTTAGTCGTTCTCAGTTGGATTTGGATTACATTTGAATTACGTATCGAGTCTTGTGGTGGACAAATTTTCCTGCTTCTCAAAATAAATTTTTCAATATTGAAGTAAGTAAAGTTTCAAATATTTTCTCTTTCACTTTGGTTGTTTCAACTAATCAATTGCTTTATTTCTTAATTCTGGATTTACTTAATTACATGCACCCATAGAATACAAGTTTGATGTTTTTTAAAATTTTGGAACGTTTTTCCACTACGATATGTGTTTAAGACTATTTAAATTTTATTTATCTCACCCGTTGTTTCAAATTACAGTGCACGCCGCTTATTAAAATTACGGTTAATGTTATCATTTGGGTATTGTGATTTTGCATCACAGAACAACACAGCACAAAGAAGACGAGATCTTAGCTTGAAAGATAAAATTGACATTTTAAAACAATATGATAAGTTGCCGAAAATGAGTCAACGATGCTGCAGCTCTATTAAAAATTTCGCAACCTTTTTTGTGTACAATTTTAAAAAACCGTGTTGAAATAGAACTTTTTGCATATTATTATCATTCGGTTATTGTTTTCAAAACTATTCCCGAAGTGATTACATTAAGCGGTGTGCACTGTACTACCAGCAAAAGAAAAGAGATCATTTCCACATAATCAAATTTCCAACCATTGCCATTTATATTATCAGACAAATAACAGAAAAATTGATTGAATTCCAGAGACCGACCTACATGTGTTTTGTGGATTTGTCAAAGGCGTTTGACCGAGTTAGAATCAAAGACATCATCGAGATCCTGCAACAAAGTAACATCCCCACAACATGATAGGCATAATACATCACCTCAACACAGGAACCACTACAAAAGTGTGGACAAATGGAGAATTAACCGAAGAAATCCCAATACCTAATGGAATCAGACAAGGTGATACCCTGAACTCTTTAATCTAATAATGGATAAAATAATTAAAAAGTAAAGACAGAAAGCCATGGATATTGTATGAGCAGGGAAGAGTTAAAATATAAGTTAAAATAAAAGTTATATGCTATGCTGACTACGCAGTACTGATAGCCGAAAAAGAGGACGATCTTCAATTCAAAAAACTTCAACTTCAAAAAAACAAACAGAATGCTAAGAACAAAAATCGCTTGTTGATAGAATTGCATAAGAGAAGAGTGTAACATGCCCGACATAATAAGATGGACCAGAATAAGAAGAAGAGCTTGGAATGAGCACACATCTCGTATGAACCAGGATCGATTCCCAAAAAATTGTCAGAGATGGAATTCCCCATGGAACCAGACCACCAGGAAGACCCCTCAAGAGGAGGTGGAGCGACTGTTGATCATCTGCATCCCAGGAAAAACCAGAATTAAACAGGTCCCAGACCTAGAACAAACAGAAGTAGAAGAAGAAATTTTCAACTTCTAGAAATGTTTCAGGTAATTTTTACTCGAACACTGATTTAATTTTCACCTATTCAATCTAGTAATCACCTATTAAAATTAACTACGATTTAATTTTAGTAACCAAAGGAATAATTTGATTACCCCCAAAACTAAACATTTTGATTGGCGCCTACCATTGAACTTCCATTTGGAAATCATCGAACGAAAACATTTTGAACTTACATTTAACTTGCCAATTAATTTTTATAAATTAATAACATTAATGAATGCAATCATCAGCCAAGTTTTAAAACTCAAGTAAGTCTTTATTTAACTTTAAATTTAAAATAAATTAAGATTTATTTATTTTAGACTTTAATTCATCAACGAGAAAAATTTTCGAGAAGGCAAATCTACCGTTATTTGAAATAAAAATTTTTCTATATTTTTGAATTTATGCCACCAAGCCATTATACATATGTAGGTATGTACATAAATGCAATTAATTCATCGACCTTTGCGTTTATAATGTAACGAATCGCCAAAGTGCAGTCCCATTGGTATGTACAGGTATTATTTGTAATTTTTTGTTAATTATAGGAACAACAGTTTAACGTATAAATCTTGTATAGTTGATCCCTGCCATTTATATTGTGTTCCTTAAAAAACGTTTTTTGAGGAACACGATAACGACCATAATGGCTGGGGTTACTTTAGTCCATTGAAAATCAGTCCAGGTAAAAATTCAACATACACTAGGACCCCAGGACATTAAGAAATTGCACTTGCTTGCTAGGAGGTTACTGTATGAGCTTTTAAACGTTTATTTTATAGTTTGAAAGCTGTCCAGTAGCTTCTTGGCGAATTCAGTTCTGCTGCAAAAAAATACACAGGTAAAATATGTTACCATTGTAGTATAAACATGTTGAATAAAATGAATACCAATGTTGTATGTTTAAACATGATGCGTCCATTGAACAATTTAATATATAGTTTAACGGATACGTCACGAATATTACATCCTTGCCGGCCAGTTGGTCATATTGTGTTTTTGCAAACGCCTCGCTCGGAGGAGACTGTTTGCAATTTTAAGATTTGTTACCTTAAAATGACACTCAGTTTTCTTTGAGAGAACGCAGTTCTCCAGCCAGTAATGATATATACCTATGCATGTATCTTGAAAATGTTCATTTTATAAATTTTTAGAAAAGTGAAACGTGTACTAATTTGTATGTTTTATGTGATGTGTAAATTAAAAAACAAGTTTTAAAATTTATTTATATCTTTGTATATTAAGCGGTTGTATTATAGGCTGTGTTTGACTTGGACGCTTACAACGCCGTTGGTACGAACTAACGCCAACGCTTTAAGCGTACGACTTGGAAATGTTGGCGCTTACAGCGTAGTGTAAACGCAACCATTTTCTCACGCTCACAGTGCTTATTTCATTTCGGTAGGGCATCGTAAGCACGGTGCTGTAGTGGTAAAAATTGTAATTATTTTTAAACTTATTTAAAAGCTGAAGTTAACCTAAATATTTTAGGTTTACTTTTTAACTTCAATATTTAAATTAAAATATAAAATTACTTGTCATAATATATTAATTATTAATTCAATAATTTATTGCCCATGTTTTATTCGCTCAAGTTTTTATAAAAAAAAATGAATGACAAGATTGTAAATGAAATTAATTGACCCAAAATAAATTGTTGTGTGAAATAATTGTCATTAAATTGCTTTTTAAAACCATTACTATTTCAATTTGTTTGAATACCTATCCCATAGGTTAAGCAACCGTCACTTTTAAATTGCAGCGTTGATGGTTCCAACATATTGTTCAATTTGGGACTTCAGCACGAGCGTTATAAGTCTGCATTTTCCAAGTCAAACGGCAAAATTTTCTTGCTATAAGCGTTTGCGTCAGTTGACACCAACAGCGTGTAAGCGTCCAAGTTAAATGTGGCCAATATATCCTTTGTCTATAATACTTTATTTTTACTACATAGTTTAAATATTGCTATGGTTCAATTTACTTACTGCTACAGTTTTAGTTGAATTCATAGTTACACTTTTTTTTTTTTTTGTTTCAAGGATAAATTAAATTCTTTTGTGAAATGATGCAATTACAATTTAATTTTTTGATACATGTATAGACTTTTAATTAAAAATTCCTATCATAAATTTATGCTAGATAATTTAAGTTTGGTGAAAATGTTCTATGATTTCCTAAAAAATAAAATTACCTCGAAATGTTTACAATTATGTTTTTAAAATTGTAAAATGAAATGTTTAAATTTTATGTGGAACCACTTTTTCATTTTGTTATTTAATTTAGTTTTAAATTTCTGTTAAGTTGTTTTTATTTGTAAAGTATTTTTAAATTAGTTTTTAAAATATTACTTTCCATTTAGTTTTCCATTTTTCAGCTGTTGGCTGTCCAATTGTTCGGTTTGGTTTAGTTCGTAAATAATTTTAACGACACTGGTTAGATACATTAATTATTTGTGATATTTCTATAGATCCCAACAATCAAATCGATGGAAAAGCAAGCCTTGCCAAGCGGTCGTATTTCTCTATTTCAATGTGTAATTTGTATAACATTGATATGGAGAATACGATCTTTTCGGCAAGGTTTTATATCTACGTAGTAAGTCATCGCATTCCATCAGAAAATATGAGAAAATTTCTTTTTTGAAGTAGATCGTGATAATGCGCAGAAAAAAAACGTTCCTTTGTTATATCCTGTTGATCCATTATTCCATCTGTGAAAATTAAATTTGCGGTCCTATCAGCAGCCATGCAATCCCAAATTATTATAGAACTGCGTCTATGCTTAACTGTTCGTCTTACATTTTTTAAATTTAACTCTGTAGTTGGTTACAACAACTTATACATTTTCAATGTTGGAGTTGCTTTCTTCGGAAAATATTGTTTTCTTTCAAAAAGTTTTAGCCTTTAATACGGCCTCCGGTGCGTTTATGTATAAACAGTTTATTTTGTACAAGTTGACCATTAAAACCAGTTCGTTATAAAACTTTTTGGAAAGTTTCAGGACTTTTGTGTTTATTAAATTAGCTTTTAACTAAGGGTATTAATTTTACTTTCTTTTATAGACTTCTCTCGGATTTGAATCGGACGCCTTAGCATCAGTACTCAATCGCTCTAACTACTAGGCCAGTGACCGCCTCAATACTGTATATTACACCACAGTAGAAAGAACAAACCACAACAAAACTGACCAGCAGTGTAGCGTAAAGCATACACCGGCCGACTGGAGAGCGGTAAACCGCGGTTCGACTCCTAGTCGAGTGGAATACACTGCTGTGATCAAAGGTCCAATATCAATCCGTGGACCGTGGGAAGGCAACGGAAACCACCCATGAATTATATTCCCATGAAAATTCATCTTGGCTTCGGCTAAGCTGGGTCACGACGCTTCTGTCAACAAGCAAACGATGAAGAAGAAGACGAACAAAACAGGTAAATATCTTCAATATATTACATACACATTGGTACTATTTCTTACTTTTTTTTTACTATTCAGGGACAATCGCTCGTTTCATTAGTAAGTCATAATTCTGAGCAACTCGATGCAGCCAATCTGGGCGGATATTGATTTACGTCATCGCAAATGGAAATCGAGTTAACGAAGAAACGAAATTGGTCATATTGTGTTACCTAAGACAGTACAGTCAGTTTTTGTTAATTGGGACATCGATTAATCAGAACAGCCATTTTATTGGGCCAAATCTTCAAGAACAACATCGTTCAATAGGGACAGTAAAGTAAGATTTAAATATTTAATATTCAAGAAAATTGCTAAATTATATAATCACAAAAAATGTATTAGGAGTTTAATGTTTCTGTACCTACACACTTTATAAAATGCATAAATAATAGCAATTTTTAACATTTCTGTTGCAAAGATATGTCTCGTAATGTGATTTTTTCAAATCTTGTTTATCAGACATTAACAAACAAGACGTTCAACTTTTGCTAGTGACTGATCGGGAAGCGAACAAATTTATTGTTGGGTGTAACATTATTTTATTCGGGAGAGTAACGAGGGAAGCCCGTTTATCTGCACTAAATATTTCTGCCGATTGTGTGCAAGAAATAATTTGTGACATTTATCAAAGTAATATCAAGTACGTCAATACATATTTTGCAAAATTGGTCATTGTTTGTATATATTTTCTGTACTGGCATTTTATAAACAATTTTTAGAAAATTATCCAAACTTTGTTTGAAGAATTTATTCATGCAAGTTATAACATCCTGGAAGAATTGGTTACCATTGAAATTGTTAAAACCCTTCAATAGCATCTTTGAGGTATGTTTGATAATTATTAATAAAGCATTATGTTAATTCCGAGTTTTAGGTTTTTTTTTAATTGGCATCCTATTGGCTCTTTTTATTCACGTAACAATGCCGCCTTTTGGATCAGCATTCGATTGGTTTTTGGGAATTAAACGTTTTAAGCGCTGCTCCGGCAATACAATCGATATTATATTTTTGGACATTCTGGAGTCTTGATATGTTTTCGATACCGGCTTTTTATAGGCAAGTTTGAAGAAATTATCTTATCTTCATTTGAAGGATTATTCGTTCGTTTGCTGTTACACTTCCTTGAAGTACTACTATAAACGTTCCGTCAACATCTGGAAGGCGTGTCTTTGACTTACCTTTACCATCTGGTTTGGATCACCAGTGCCATCTTTGGTGTACCATCGTTGTCCATGGCAAACTCAACACTGCCGCTCGTCTCCCCTCAAGAGAGAAGACATCCATCAAGCTAAGATTTTTGTTTGAGCCGTCTCAGATTTTATTTGTTGATGTTTTTATTAACTATTAGTTCTTTCATTTTGCACAAGGTATCTTATGGGCTGTTCTTCCAAACGTTTTTTTTTGCTATACCGATAAAAAGTATTTGTAAATCTCTTTATTTTGAGAACTGTAGCTTTGTTGCACCCAGTATAGCAATATACACGGTATTACATTGATCACTAGTAATTTTGTAATTTCATTGTGTATTTAAAAGAACGTAAACTAATATTGTGCTCAACTGTTTTCGGATCTAATCTGAGATCATTAAATCTGAGATTATACGGGTCAACCTTCTTGATACTTGTGACATTAGACCCGGTTAATTCTTTTTTTTTTAGTAGATACACTTTCGCAGTTTTTTTGGTGTTTGTTGTTTATAGTGTGGTTTCAAATTGTGTGGCGCCCAAACGTCATCTTTCCGGCTTTCTCTTTGGAGCGTGTCACTTAGCCCCTTTTATAAGTCTACACCATCGGAAAGAAGAACCGGCTCTGTGCTGTGTCGTTAGCGTCTCCTGCCTCTACGAGCTACCAAAGGGGCAAGTCTTTTTTTGCCAGCCGCCCTTGAGATTAGCAGCTGTGCACGGTTTTAATCTACCGAAACATCTTGGCATTCCACCGCCATATTAAAACTCTAACAACTTGACTTGAAAATCATTAAATTAATTCTTAAAGCATATGGTAATTAATTGTAATATTTCTTTAGGCAATTACATTCCATTCAATGGAAAAACAAGCCCAGGTGAAATGGATCAAGATGTTCTATCTGCTCAAATAGATGAAAAGAAGAGACATGGTTGATCTACATATGTTTTAAACTTAAAAAAAAACATCTTAAAGTACGTAAGTGGAAAAATTTACCAATTCCAAATTCAATTAAAATTTCACTTAGTTACTTATATTGAAAATCATTAAATTAATTCTTAAAGCTTCTTCTTCTTCAAGTGGCCTTCTGCTATCCAATATTGGCAAAAACTTCAGCAAACGCATCTCATGCGTTTGTAATCAATCATTGATGTAATCAATGTCTCGAAGTTCATCTCCGTCAACTTCGGAGCCATGACATCCTCTTTCTTCCCAGACACCGCTTTTCTTCAATTTTCTTGCTTCTCAAAATAAATTTTCCAATATTGGGGTAAGTATGCTTTTTAAATATTTCCAATTTCATTTTGGTTGCTTTAACTAATTAATTGATTTATTTCTTAAGTGGTTACCCTAATGTCAGCTAGCGTAAAACAGTAAAAATTTTAAAAATTAATTCTGGTAAAACTACAAATGTAATATTTTTACTTTTTAGGTATTTATTAATATGAATCTTACTAAGTATGTGTGTATAATTTTATTAAAAAAATATTTATTATTTTAAGAATTGTATAACTTAGCATACAACTTTGTTTCTCGTGTGCGATCGGATAGTGTACACGATTTTGGCACTTTGGTTGATTTGAAAAAAATGAAAAAATACTTTTCTGTTCTACTAAGATTATCTCGATAAGTACGTAGGGAAATAAAAAAATATTGGTTTTTGTAAGAATAGTGCACTATTGTTTTCAAATTTTCATGTTTGTTAAATATTGTTTGAAAAATTGTTTATAACAAGAAAAATTTACGATGTAACGTCAAATCCCTACATACTTATCTAGATAATGTAATTTTATAGCTACAGTTAAAATTTCAAGCAAACTGGTTAAGATCTGTTAAAATTATGTTGCCGGCCAATTTACAAATTGTAGTTTTCAGATTAAGCGTTTTAAAGTTTTACATAGCATTACTTAATGAAGATTTTTTATTTACCTCTGATCTGCAATATCTGCACCATATAATTGGTCTTCTATATTAATGTTCTTTTCTGATTCATTTTAACTACAGCCGAGCCTCCTTTGCAGCAATCGCTTCAAGAACTTATTGCGGCGTGCATAAGCTTCCTCACAAAAATTGGGAAATTGGACCTGATTGTCATACCAAAACTTTTTAAATGTTACACATACTACAGTTGAATTAATGTACATACAGCAATTTTTGTTGCTATATTGACGATAACTTTGCCACTTGAAACAGCTCTCATGATCGGGGTCTACGCTAATGCACAATTACAGAAGGATATGCTACCCACATAAAAAATTAGAATTTTTTAATTTTCACACGTTGAATTAAAAATTTTTAAAAGTAATAACGTTGCAGTTTAGTTTATAATCTATAATGCTGTAATATCATCAACTTGAATATGTGATTACCTACTTATTATTGCATTTTAAATGCTATAGTTTCGTAAATATTTGGAATATCAACTAGAGTGTCATTACCTCTTAATTACTTTAAAATTTTGGAACCTTTCTCTACTACAATTCAAAACTGTTTAAATTTTGTTTATCGTCCCCGTTGTTTTAAATTAGTATACCAACAAAATAAATTATGATTTAATTTTAGGAACCAAAGGAATAATTTGATTACCGCCAAAACTAAACATTCTGATTGGCGCCTATTATTGAACTAGCATTTTGATGAAATCATGGAACGAAAACGTTTTGTATTAAAATTTAACTTGTCAATTAGTTTTTTATAAATTAATAACATTAATGAATGCAATCATTGCCAAGTTTTAAAACTCAAGTAAGTCTTAATTTAACTTTTTATTTAATATTTATTTGTTTTAGACTTTAATTCACCAAGAAAGAAAATTCAACATACACTAGGACCCCAGGACATTAAGAAATTGCACTTGCTTGCTGGGAGGTTACTGTATGAACTTTAAACGTTTTTTTATAGTTTCAGAGTCATGCAGTACCTTCCTGGCGAATTGAGTTCTCCCACAAAGAAATCCATAGGTAAAATATGTTACCATTGTAGTATAGACTTGTTGAATAAAACGTATACCAATCTTGTATGTTGAAACGTAACTTTTATTTAATATTTATAATAATTTATTTATTTTAGACTTTAATTCACCAAGAAAGAAAATTCAACATATACTAGGACCCCAGGACATTTAAAAATTGCACTTGCTTGTTGGAGGTTACTGTATGAACTTTTAAACGTTTTTTTATAGTTTCATAGTCATCCAGTACCTTCCGGCGAATTGAGTTCTCCGCAAAGAAATACATAGATAAAATATGTTACCATTGTAGTATAGGCATCTTGAATAAACTATATACCAATCTTGTATGTTGAAACGTAACTTTTTATTTAATATTGTACCAAATTTATTTATTTTAGACTTTAATTCACCAAGAAAGAAAATTCAACATACACTAGGACCCCAGGACATTTAAAAATTGCACTTGCTCGCTGGGAGGTTACTGTATGAACTTGTAAACTTTTTTTTATAGTTTCATAGTCATCCAGTAGCTTCCTGGCGAATTGAGTTCTCCCGCAAAGAAATACATAGGTAAAATATGTTACCATTGTAGTATAGCCATCTTGAATAAACTATATACCAATCTTGTATGTTGAAACGTAACTTTTTATTTAACATTGTACCAAATTTATTTATTTTAGACTAATTCACCAAGAAAGAAAATTCAACATATACTAGGACCCCAGGACATTTAAAAATTGCACTTGCTTGCTGGGAGGTTACTGTATGAACTTGTAAACGTTTTTTTTTATAGTTTCATAGTCATCCAGTAGCTTCCTGGCGAATTGAGTTCTCCCGCAAAGAAATACATAGGTAAAATATGTTACCATTGTAGTATAGCCATCTTGAATAAACTATATACCAATCTTGTATGTTGAAACGTAACTTTTTATTTAACATTGTACCAAATTTATTTATTTTAGACTAATTCACCAAGAAAGAAAATTCAACATACACTAGGACCCCAGGACAATAAGAAATTGCACTTGCTCGCTGTGAGGTTACTGTATGAACTTTTAAACGTTTTTTATAGTTTCATAGTCATCCAGTAGCTTCCTGGCGAATTGAGTTCTCCCGCAAAGAAATACATAGGTAAAATATGTTACCATTGTAGTATAGGCATCTTGAATAAACTATATACCAATCTTGTATGTTGAAACGTTTATTTCGTACGTATAAACGTGAATTAGAAATGTAACTTTGAAATAGTTCGGATGTGATTAGTTGTATGAGGTTTTTCATTATACATAGTAGGTAAAACTCGTTTGTAATACTGTACATTTAGATACGGTAAAAAATAAAGAGCCATCTCCGGTAAACATATTGATTGCTGCGATATTTTGTTTAAAACCAATTGGGTTTGTAAGCAAACACCACAGACTGACTACATACTTTTTTATAATTTACTAGCTCAATTGTTTTATTCAAAATTAATTCTTGATTACCATGAGACTCATTTGGATCGTTTAACCTAGTTGAAAAATTAATAAAAGAAAAGGACTCGTCTTATGATTGAATAAAATAATGAATTTAATATGATCTTGAATATTTTATGTAATTGTGTAAAACTAACAATTTTAATGTTTAAATCGACTTTAGGGAAATTAAGCATCAGTGAACCTTGTCTTCCAACCAGACATAAAATATCTTAATTTCCCTATCAATATTTCTTAAAATATCACTACAAATTTTTTAAAAATGAAAAAAAGTCCGATTACTGATTTTAAATTTTTTACCTTTTAAGTTTGTCGTTGTAGTTGGTGATTAAATTTATTGATTGTATTTAGTCGTTCTCGGTTGATGGACATCTGGATGGAGTCTCGTGGTGGCGAAATTTTCCTTCTTAAAATAAATTTTCCAATATTGGAGTAAGTATGTTTTTCAAATGTGTTCAATTTCACTTTAGTTGTTTCAACTAATAAATTGATTTATTTCTTAATTCTGGATTTAGTTAATTACATGCACTCATCGAATACAAGTTTGATGTGCTTGAAAATTTTGGAACCTTTCTCCAATACGATGAATTCAAGACTGTTTAAATTTTGTTTATTGTCTCCGTTATTTTAAATTACTACTACCAACAAAATAAAAGAGATCACTTCCATATAATCTAATTTGTAAAAGATAAGAAATTTTTTAGGTAATTTTTACTCGAACACTGATTTAATTTTTACTTCTATCTAGTAATTATCTCTTAAAATTAATTACGATTTAATTTTAGGAACAAAAGGAATAATTTGATTATCGACAAAATTAACATTCTGTTTGGCGTCTACTATTGAACTTGCATTTGGAAATCATCGAACGAAATCAT
This sequence comes from Lycocerus yunnanus, assembly GCA_036346125.1. NCBI lineage: Eukaryota > Metazoa > Arthropoda > Insecta > Coleoptera > Cantharidae > Lycocerus > Lycocerus yunnanus. Next base: position 668,583 of record JARFIX010000105.1, read on the forward strand.
TTTGAACTAAAATTAAACTTACCAATTAATTTGTTATAAATTAATAACATTAATGAATGCAACCATCAGCCAAGTTTTAAAACTCAGGTAAGTCTTTATTTAACTTTCTAACATTGTACCAAATTTATTTATTTTAGACTTTAATTCACCAAGAAAGAGAAAAATTTTCAGAATGGCAAATCTACTGTAGTCACTTAGTACCGATTCCTGCCATTTGGTGGTATTGTGTTCGTTAAGAAAGTATTATGATTCTTAGTACATGTTTACGACCATAATGGCGGGGATTTATTTACTCCATCGCAAATCGATCAAAGAGAAAAATTCAACGTATACTAGGACCAGCACATTAAGAAATAGCAATTGCTTGCTGAGAGGTTACTGTATGAACTTTAAAACTTTTATTTGATAGTTTTAGATTTATTCAGTAGCTTTTTGGCTTCTCTTGCAAAGAAATACATAGGTAAAATATGTTACCGTTGTAATATAAACATGTTAAATATAATGTATACCAATATTGTATGTTTAAACGTGATGCGTCAATTGATCATATCGTGTTTCGTAAGAAAGTATTATGATTATTTGGAGTACGATATAGATACCAGTATGGCGGAGATTAATTTATCCCATCCCAAATTGATCAAGACGATAAAAATACAAACGGGTCGTTCTAAGGAGGCTGTTTGCACTTTTAAGATTTGTAATCTTAATAGTACTACATCCAGTTTTTTTTAAGAGAACGCTATTCTCCAGCGATGAAATACCTATTATGTATGTTAAAAATGTTCATGTTATAAATTTTTATGAAAGTGAAACGTGTACTAATTTGTATATTGTATGTGATTTATCAATTAGATATTTTTGTATTAAGTGGTTGTATTATTTCTTACAAGCTTTGTTTATAATATCTTATTTTACTACATACTGCCAAGGACCAATTTACTTATGCTCGGTTGCACCGCATTTGACTTAAACTAACTTTAAGTATACAAGTTAAGTTTCCTATGACAGCGCCAAATTAAAATTTACAACAATTACACACTATATAAGACAACCTGAAGTTTCTAAAAACCGCACTACTAATAAAAACGTTTGAATTGTATGATTTAAAAGCAAAAAATTAATTATTAGTTGAATTAATTAATTCATTCGACTTCTTACGTCAAAATATACTCGGTAGTCGTTTGTAAAGACGAGCAAACTACGAGCCTTAAAAACAATCATATTTTGTAGCAGTAATTTAAGTTGCATGCGAAGCAAGCTTTAAAAATAATCTTAAATGTAAAATTTTTTAGTGTTCGTATGTTGCTCGATTTTACGAACGACTACCAAGTATATTTTGACATAAGAAGTCAAATGAATTAATTAATTAATTCGACTAATAATTAATTTTTTGCTTTTATATCGTAAAATTCTAACGTTTTTATTAGCAGTGCAGCTTTTTGAAACTTCAGGTTGTCTTAAATAGTGTGTAATTTTTGTAAATTTTAATTTGACGCTGTCATAGGAAACTTAACTTGTATGCTTAAAGTTAGTTTAAGTCAAATGCGGTGCAACCGGGCATTACTGCTACAGTTTTAGTTGAATTTGTAGTTAGGCTTTGTATAGGTTTTTAATTAAAAATTCGTATTATAAATTTATGCTAGAGAATTTAAGCTTGGTGAAAATACCCTTTGATTTCCTAAGGATTAAAGATTATGAATCTTTCAAATTGTAAAATGAAATGTTTAAATTTTGTGTGTAACCGCTTATTCCTTTTGATTTTTGTTATTTAATTTAATTTTTAAATTTTTGATTTGTAAAATTTTTTTTAATTAGTTTTTAAAATATTGCGAGTTTTGTATTTTCCAGTTATTGCTATTGATTGTCCAATTTGGCAATTGCCATCATAATTTAAAATCCTGGACCTTTGATCTTAAAAATCATTTTGCTTTTGGTTCTCTTTATTTTAAAATTTTTGTTATGGTTTTTCTAATTTGTATTAACAGTTCAATATGTATAAATTTACGCCTAAGTTTAGTTTGGTTTGTAAACAATCTTAACGGTACTGGATAGATACATTAATTATTTGTAATATTTCTGTAGATAACTACAATCAAGTCGATCTAAAAGCAAGCATTGCCGAGTGGTCACATTTCTCTATTTCAGTAAATAATTTGTATAACGATGAAATAAAGAACGAGATTGGCAAGATTTTATATCTACATAAGTCATTGCATGCCTTCAGAAAAGTAGAGAAAATTTCTTTATTGAAGTTTATCTTGATGATGTGCAGAAAAAAATGTTCCTCAATTTGGAATCGCACCCAAGCGTACTAGATGTGTATACACGTCCATTAAATCAATTGCACAACCGAAGCGAATAAACTGAATTAATTTGTCGAAGAACAATTCAAAACACTACAAGGTAGATAATTTTTTTACAAATTAATTTTTAATGTATGTAATATTGACATGACTTGTATGGTTTTAGATGAAAATGATAAGAAGTGGAATAATTATAACCATTACTTCTACAAATAAATTCGAACTAGTAATTATCTCCTATTCACAGGAGATTTCCTTGTTTCTTCCAACGTAATGGTGGCAACTTTTGCCGACGATACTGTGGTCATGGCATCTCATAGAAATCCGTCCACGGCTTCAGATATGCTCCAATCAAATATGGACAAGATTCAAAAATGGATGAAAAATTGGAGAGTTAAAGCTAACGAGAAAAAATCTGTGTACAAAACTTTCACAATGCGCAGAGAAACTGCCCGCCAGCCACCTTAAATGTCAATGTTCTCCCCAGGTAAAAGATACAAAGTACCTTGGGATGCATCTGGACCGAAGGTTGACATGGAAGAAACACATATGGTCCAAACGTAAACAGGTTGGAATCAAACTGTACAAGTTCAACTGCTTAATCGGTCAACAATCCCAAGTAACAATGGGAAAGCCTATCTGATCGTATGGCATACAACTCTGGGGCTCGGCTAGTAGCTCCAATATAGAAATCTTACAAAGATTTCAATGAAAAACGCTGCGGAAAATAAGCAACGCTCCATGGTATATCACCAACGAAGCGATCCATCGAGAACTGAGAGTGAAGACCATTAGGGAAGAGATACGAGCTAGTAGTGCTAGGTATTATCGGAGACTGTCCAATCACTCAAACACCCTTGCCCTCAACCTACCAAACAACTTCAACCAAATTAGGAGACTCGAAAGAACCGACTTTCTGGACTTGCTTAAAAGAACATCCTTGATATGTGCATGATATTAAACTCATTTTATTGAAATTATATATGTGTCGTTCATTGTAAAAGTGAACTATCTCCATCTAATTAAATTTTGAAATATCGAGCTTTTTGCAAAAATAATATGTTGAAAAATGTGTTTTTCAGTACCCTGGAAAAACCATTAATATCATCTATGGGATTATAGTGCATAATATGGAATTGCTTCATTTTTATAATGAAAAATATGACTAAATGTAATTCTATTAAGCAATAAAATGAAAAATTTTAAAAATGGAGTTACACCACTTTTACAATGAGCGACAGATATATTATTAACCTTTGAAATTAATATTTGATTCAAATTTTAAAAAAAAAAATTCAAATGCCAAGATAATCAAATCAGTCACCAATTACAAAGATCGACTTCTTCACGAAATGATTTGCATCAAGAGGGAAAAAATGCGATGAACAGAAAAACCGACATCGAAGGTTCAAGTAATGTCTACAACCATCTACTCATCTAAGCCACAAATAACGTATTGCGGTTAAGTTTTTCCTATTTAATGAGTTCTTATGTAGGTTGTTCCTTAACCCCCGATTACCTTTCAAATTTTATGGATCAAGAAATCTTCTCTAATGACCATACGTTATATTCGTTTCCATATAATTGCACTATTATTATTAAACGTCTGATGACGGCAGTAACCATTGCTGAAAGCTCACAAATAATGTTTCGTTTTATTGTTCATTTAACCTTATAATTTTTTAAAAATTTGAATCAAATAAACTCATTTTAATGTAGCATGAAATTTTGTAGCCTTGGCGACTGTTATTGGACGGTTGACCATTCAAGCCATTATAAGCCATATCACTTACAAAATGTATATTACTATTTACAGATGGTAAATAAATAAAGGGATGTTAAAAAAAAATAAATAAATAAATTATTATTGCAAGAAAGAAATAATTAAATAATTTCGCAATATATTTCTAAAATTTCAATTTATAAAACGTTTGTTTGCTTTGATAGTGTGTTTGATGTTATCGAGGCTCATAATTTTTTAATATTGCACAGACAATTTTGACTATTGTTAACTGGATATATTATGCAATATACAAAATGTTTATTAAAATTGTTATAAATTTGTTGATTTCTTCTAATTGGGCGTATCCAATGGCATAGTGACACATTGCAATGTTGTGTGGGTTTTTTTATTTATGATCGAGTAGTTACAACTACTGTATTTATTATTACTACCTTAATGTCTCTATCTTCAAATTGGAAGCTTGAGAGAAGAGAAAGAAACTGTCAAGAAATGTCTGGGGTCCCGGAACTCGATAACCGTTTCTCTCGAGCAATCAAAGGAAGAGGGTGCTATAAGAGTATTCTATCGCTCAAACCCATTGAGCAAACTAATGAGTCCTAAATGGATAAGTTTATAACCTGCAAGATTTATCATCCACCTTCAGAATAACAATAAAAATTTTGTTACGCCATATGATCACTACATGTCGTTTTAAATTTAATTGCTAATGCCCGATTTCTTCACCTATAAGTTAACATAACTAATCTACTTATAGATAACTATAGGTAAATAAATCGGGCATAATACTTCTTCACTCTTCTCTTCATTTATACCACTTGCTAACATTTTACTTTCTCGGATTAGAGACTCGAACTTCATAATGTTTCACAGCTTACTAACAATTTCTTATACAATTTTCTCAGCTGAAGCTTGTTACTTATTGAAATCGAACCATCATTCTTAGCTGCACAACACTATTCACCTTATAGCAGAGATGGCAAACGGATTAATATTTTTACTTTATCATAATGTAATATGAGAAAGTATTGTTTTCGTGCAGAAAAAATTTGAGATTTTGATGGATTTACACTTTGAGGTCCCTGAGTAAAATAAGACCATTTCAAAAATGTCTGTGTGTGTGTGGTCAAATTTTGTGTGCGACCTACAGCAAAAACTAATAGAATTTTCAAACAAAATTTGGATTTTGTATCCTTATATTGAGACTTAGAACTGATTAGATTTTGGCTAAAATTGATTCACGGAACTATTTTTTAAATTTTATTATTTAATATTAGTTTTAATTAATATTTCAAAAATAATAAGAATTTCAAAACCAAATTTAGGATTTTCTTTACTTATGTCGAGATTTAGAACTGATTAAATTTTAGTTAAAATTCGTTTACGAAAACTATTGTTTTTATTTTTAAGTTTTATTACTTTTAAAATTAGTTTTAATTAATATTTTGAAAAGTAATACGAATTTTAAACTAAATTTAGGTTTTCGCATATTTCAATCGATATTTAGAATTGATTAAATTTTAGTTAAAATTTGTTTATAAAACTATTGTTTTTATTATTTTAAATTTTATTATTTAATATTATTCTTTATTTAATATTTTAAAACTAACAAGATTTTCAAAACTAAAGTTGAGATTTGTTATGTTTATGGCAGGAATTAGAGCTGATTAAATTTTGGATAAAATTGGTTCATGGAAGCAATTTTTTTAATCTTTTATTTAATATTAGTTTTATTAATATATTTCAAAACTAATGAAAATTTCAAAACTAATGTTGGTATTTTGTATCTTTATATTTAGACTTAGAGCTGATTAGATTTTGAGTCACATTGGTTAATGGAAAATATTTTTCTTTTATTATTAAAATTATTTTTTAATATTTAATAAAAGTATGATAAAGTCATGGGCATGGCCACATCTGATTTTTAATTTTTGTATTGATACTTGAAACATCAAAAAATTTTATTTTTCGTGCCCTGGTTTGCCTGCTGTTTACTTTACTTGTTGCCCTATATTTTATTGGCCTTCAAAGCAAAATTTTTAAATGAAATTTAAAAAAAAAATTAAATGTACGTGTTTTAACAAAGGAAATTAAATTGAATATAAAAATTACTTTTTTCATTAGGTATAAAATGCTGTATTGATGCAATAGCGTGGATAGGATTTGAGAGCATGGTAGCAAATATTTCAAACAGTCCCCCCTCCTCTTTAAAAGTTTATTTTAATAGGAAATAATAAAATCTAATTTTCAATGAATTCGCTTTAGATTTAAATGCAATAATCAACTTTAAAAACGATTATTTTTATTGGTTAGTTTGAAATAATTCACCAATAGAAACGCATTAAATGCAAATTTTGTAGAATTTATTATATTAAAACGGTGGAATTTATATATTATTCAATTCAATAATAACTGACGTATATAAAAAGCCTTAAAAGTTTGCAAAAAATCGTATTAATTGGACTGTGGAGGATTGGCGGTTGTTTACATGGTCAGATAAATCAATTGAATGACCGTGTTTGGTCACGGTATGAAAAAATGTAGGTTGTACAGCAAGAACTTTCAAGAAACATTAAAGTTTGGTGGAGACTCTATAATAGTTGGGGGTTGTTTCCAGGGAGGTACGGTAGGAATATTAAGAAAAATTAATACAATTATGAAAAAATCGATTACATTGACATTTTAGAAGACTCATATTTACCAAGCCTTGCTAAATTTGGTTGTGCAGTAGGCGATACCATATTTATGCAAGGTCACGATCGCAAGCATACGGCCAAAATTGCTAAAAAATGGTTTGCGGATAATGATGTTTAAGTTATGAAGTGGCCACTGCAGTCCTCAGATTTAAATCTAATCAAGAATCTTTGGTGTATAATCAAGAAAAGAATTTTAACCGCAAAGATTCAGTCTAAAAATGTCATCCTATGTGTACTACTGCATTAATTTCTCTTCGTTACAGCGTTTTGGATTAAGCCGATGAAAACCTTACGAAAAATAAGTTTTCAAAAGGAACGAAAAGTATGTGTCTTCCAAAATAAATAACTGGAATTGGGTGCGGTTAATATTCCTAGATCGTGATTTTACCATTTTGAAGTGGATTATGAAAGATGAAGGTCTAATTAGCGTATAATACAAAAATAATATTTGCGGTCGGTTTACACATTTTGAAAAAACGGCTTTAAAAAATTTAAATTTTTAATGCAATTTTATCATTGGCTCTTCTGTGTGAATTCGTTTCTGAGTGGTTGCGCTGTCAAAACCTACTCTCTACAGGCAGGCACCGAGCGATTTTGACACGCGCTTTACTTACTAAAAACATCCCCCAAGCGGCTCCAACTCGAAAAGTTTGGAAGTTGACGCCATATTACTCTTTCTTATCTATGGTTGACGCGACGGATCTCAGAGAGCGACTGGTATCTCCCCACCACTAGTCACTGTCAACCCAGGCAGAGCACACGTACCGTCTACAGAATATATTCAATATTGGGCATTTTATGACACAAAAATACACTTACATGTATTTCTTATGGGAAAATTGCAATTTTCAAAATTAAATTGTGGCCTTATTACAACTCCGACAAGATTGATCCTCACTTTAAAGAGCTTGTATTTTTGCGTTCTTTCGTTTGGTCAAGCCATTTTTATAGGGAAAAGTGTACTTTTGAGTTCGGGAGTCTTGACTCTACCCAAATATCAATAGTTACGGTGATATGGTCGTTTGAAGGCAGATATTCAAAAAATTCTTTTAAAGAGGGATACCCCTCAAGGGTTTCGACTTGGACAAAAATTTTATTTTAAAATGTAACATAATTTATGTTATGAGATAATTGAGTTTAAAGATATTTTTTACTTTAAAAATCAGTCTTGTATTCGATTGAGCTGATTTTTTAGGAAAATCAATTGTATAATCGTATATTTTGTATTCTTGTAAACCAAGAATATGGTCCCCTGATGCATTTAATGTAAAAAAACTCATTTTTTTCAAAATTGTCTATTGGCCGGCACGATCACCCGATTTAACACCTCTTGATTATTTTTTATGGGGTGCCCTTAAAGCCATAATTTACAGCGATAGAAGAAAGCCCGAGACCAGAGAGGAATTAATGGAAAGAATACAGATATGTGTGACAGAACTTAACGAAAGAAGCGTTGTTATAAATAATACCGTGCAACATCTTTTGAAAAGATCACGCCTGTGTGCTGAAAATGAGGGAGGCCATTTTGAAAATTTATTAAAATAAATTTTGTAAATTTTTTTTTTCATACACCTTATTCATTATTTTCAGAATGTCTGTGAAAACGATTCGTTTTTTAAAAAAATTTATTTCACCAAAATTGTAGCCCGTTAAATTTCCTATCCGGTTAATAGGATAGGAAAATAGGAAGACTCCTGCTTGCTAAAAATCTGGTTGGTAAAGTTTTTTAAAGTTATCCTCACCTCCTCTCCAAATTGTCATTGATTTTATCGCAACAGCAAAATGTCATGTCACCATAACAACAGCCAATATGCTGAAATCTTCCATTAACCACTGAAAAAATAAACTATATAAACCGGTAAGCCTGGGGGGTATGGGATACCCTCCAGTGGCTCAGTACTGGGAGGCAAAACATTAAATACTTAAAAATTATGCATAAAGTTTATGATGCCGCTTTAGTGGTCTATGGTGTGATAACACTGGGTGGGGTATATTTTATATGTTTGAAAAATCTATTTTACTTTAACTGTTCTTGAAATACCGTCCAGTCTACATACATACAATCGGTTTTAAACATTCTGCGACGTTGTCCGATACCTTATAAAGAAATGGGCTTCCTTATGTAAGAATACATCCGAAGTCGTTTACCCCCCACCCACCCCTCAAGAGAGCACTCTAGCAATTAATACCTCAAAGATGTTGCAAGCACGTTGTGAGGTGTTGCAAGCACCAGTCTACATAGTACATACGAGTCTAATTTAAAACAGGAGGCATGCGCGCCTCTTTGACTATGGTGGTGCCACTCTAGCTAAATTGATTACGAGCCGCCGCTGCTCCATAGAGTAGAAGAGATTTACAGTCAAACGATGCGTATTGTTGGAGTGGATTAACGAGATTTCAATTAATTTTAAATTACTGAATTACGGAATTAATAACAATTATCAATATTTGGATTTTTTAAACGAATTGAAAGAAATATAAATCAGAATTGAGTACTTATTGGTGTTTTATTCTTTAAAATTTACATTACAACATGTTTCGCCTTGTATTGAGCATCATTATCATTCTCATATCATATAATATATTATCATATCATCATTCTCTTCTTATGCATACTGACTATATTACCTAATGATGCTCAACACAAGGCGAAACTTGTTGTAGTGACAATTTTAAAGAATAAAACACGAATAAGTACCAAACTCTGATTTATAATTAATAACAAGATTTCTATACTAAATTAAAAATAAAGCGTTCGCAGAACGGGATAAACTTCTAAAAACTCATGTCAATCCTTTAAGCTTCCATTCCCATCGTTGGTTCGTTGGGGATAAATTATCAACCTATGAAAATATACAATCGTAAACCCTAGGGGTGTGGGGGAGCAAACTAATTCACTATTGCTCAATTCCTCTCCCAGTGGCATACATGGTCTGAAGGAACAACCTTTTTGGGGGCGCTGCTTCTAATGTAAATTTAAAAAAAAAATTCCCTAATTGTCCTGATACTACGCCTTCACTCCGTTTTGTAATAAAATGTTTCTGTTCTCTTTGTTTGTGCTGGAAGTGAACGTCTTCAATCTGACGTTAGAAATGATTTAACAATGTTTAATCCCGTAAGTTTTGATACAAACATATAATTTTCAGTTTCTCTCATCAAATAAAAAAAATGGAGCTTTAGTTCAATAAAAAACGTATTATTTATATTCATTATATTATTAAGAACATAGGTTTATTGTAAAATGGTTATATAAAAATAACAATGTAAAAGTAATTATAAAGAACTAAAATAACATTTTTCATTTTTTTTCAAGTTTTACAAAAATTTAAAATTAACGCAAGTCAAACTAGAACATTTTTTCTAGTTTGTGTAATATAAAAAAAATTACAAGTAATGAAACATGAAAATATTAAACGTTAAAATCATACTTTATATAATATTCCAGCAAGGCTCTAGAACATTGCAAAGCTTGTGCCCTATTGGCCCGAGTAACGTTGATCATGAAATTTTCAAACTTTGACGTATTCCTATCGGCAACCAAAAATTCACCGTAAACTTGCACGGCCTGAAATAATAAAATTTAATTAATATTTTAAGTGATATACCTACGTATAACAAAATTTTTAAAAAAATTTAAATAATTAAAACATTTTGTAGAATGAGAATTTTATCAGTACGGTTAATATTTTATGAAAATAATGCATTCACCAAGTTTATTGGGATTGTTTACTTTCTTTTCTGTTACTTTTTAAATGAAAATCAAGAGCGACAATTTATTTGTTTTTTTAATATGCAATGCTTCGACCTCGAACCTAAACAGACAGATTGTTAAACTCACAATCATTTACAGAAACATAGTAAAAAAAATTAATTTTCACTTCGTTTAGCAAACACGTAAACAGTGTCTGCTTTTAATAATATATATAAAGATAACTATCATTACTGATTCACTGATAATAACAGGGTATAGGTGAGGTGGTCATGGAAGGTTGAAAGTTGGCGGGTAGGTTAGGTTTGGCGGGATTGAACGGGAAAATTGTCCGATTTTGGCTGGGCGGCACAGGTGCTGTCGAAACGAGCGCAGCCGGGGCCGAAAACATCTGGAATGAAATTTTGCGGGGAGGCTGAGGCACGGGTGGGAGGAAGAATCCGGTTTTATTTTTATTATTTATGCTACTCCTTCCACACTTTTTCGACCATTTCGGTTAAATTTGGGGAGAAGGTGTGGGACGGAAAAATAGAGTTTCTGTTGGAAATAACTTTTTGAATTTTTGGTTCGTTTAGATTTTAGGGCGTATCGCAGGGTTTTCGTATGAACCGCCCTGGAGCGCTCATTTAAGTTCAGATTTTTACAATTTTGGGCTCGATCGGTTAGACTCGATTTTAGATTTGCGATTATGAAAAAAAATTGATACGTTGTGCCCCGGGAAATGCCTCATTTTTGAACCGCAAGTTTGATTATTTACGCGCACCACTCTCTTTCGCGCGTGTCTCCGCCATTTTTGGTTGGAATCGATCGCCGTTTAAATCTACGCCTAGAGCTTGATTTAGAGCGTAAAATTGTTCCTTGGCGTTTTTTCTATTGGACGCGCCCATTTTCCGCAATCGCGATATACATTTTCAAACGTCCAAGTTTAATTCGACTTTAATCTGACGGTTTTTTCGAAAAAATTTGTACAAGCCTTTCAAATTATTTCGACGCAAGGGATCGGTCGAAATAAAAAAAAAATTTAGTTTCAAAAATTTCGGATTCCTCTTTTCGAAAAACTTCGTCCGGTACTTGCCGCCAGCTGATGCGTTTCAAAAACGATCGTTCGTCTCGGTCGAGAATTGTAACTGTAATAATTTTCTTCTATATCTAATTGATATATGGTAATTTTACGTTGGTATATTCACATTCAGTACCTACACTATTATAAGTGATTTCATTTCGTAAAAATAAATCAAGTTATAGCAACCAAAGGACAACGGGAAGCAAGACTGGAAACCGTTCTGAAATACTGAAGAAGAAAAGCTCGGGTAAAGCAACCCTGCAAAATCAAAATACTTCAGACAAAGGCAAAGTATTTTATTTTTAATGAGACCCCGGCCGAAGCCGGCTATCCAAATTAAGCTTTTCGGTTTCGAAAGCGATTTGTTTTTCAAAAAAATTATTTAACCAAAGTTATAGCCCGTTAAATTCTATATCCGACTTGGGTCATTCGTTCTTTTCTAAGACGTTTGGTTTAAGAGATACTGGGATTGCAAAAAAAGTAAAAAAATAAAACCTGAATTTGTTGAACATTTTTTTCCTTAATTTAATTTATAACTCGAAATACGTTGATTCTAGACAATAAGAGGTTATAACCCAACTTGTAGATAAGCGAGTGATCTTTAAAAAAGTTTTAATTCATTAAGTTTAAAAAATCAATAATATCGGAGCTATGGCCGTTTGAATTCAGGAATTCAAAAAATTGCTTTATAGGGAGATACCCCCCAAGGGTTTGGACTTGGACAACAATTTTATTTGAAAATTTGTCTTAGAAAAGTGTCCTTTATCACCACCTCAAAGATTCTCCACGGTCACGGAGACACTAAAAAAAAAAAAAACATTTTTATTTTCTCAGCAAGACATGTGCTTTATTGAAGCTATGTTTTTTGCTGAATTGGTTGCACTCGGATTGATTCTCTTCAGTGAAGTATCTTGTGATATACGACATTTTTCGTTTTGTTATCAGGCGCAAAAACAAATAAAGCGGATGGTTTGCCGACACGTGAACCTACCACGTACAATTGACCATGACTTTATCTATAACTAAAAGTGGAAAATTGATTCACTTTGTTGTTACTTTATAACTTCGTTTCAAAAACTCATTATATATATATATATTTGCGAATTTTTTTACAGCTATTATAACTATTATAACATTATTATTTCAATAGCATTACAATACGTCAGCGCCGTGTTTCGCATCCTAAGTGCCAGAGGTTAAAAAACTAAATAAATTCACAAAATTTATTTTAGTAAATTTTCAAAATGGCCTCCCTCATTTTCAGCACACATACGTGTTCTTTTCAAACAATGTTTCTTTTAACAATGTCACTCAAACGTCAAAGGCTACAATGCGTTTTGACATTAAAACACAAGCTGCAAGTCAAATTGAGATTTTTAGAATTTTGTGAATTTATTTAGTTTTTTTAACCTACACCTTGTTCATTATTTTCATAATTTATGTGAAAAAGGTGGTTTCCCAAAAAAAAATTATTAGACCAACGTTGTAGCCCGTTAAATTTCCTATCCGGTTTAGGTCGTTAGTTTTTTTCTAAGACGTTTTGTTTAAAAGATACGTGGTTGGCAAGAAAAGTAAAAAAAATAAAACTTTGAATTTTTTGACATTTTTTCTCTTAATTTAATTCATAACTCGAAATCTGTTGATTCTAGGCCGTGTTAAAGCGAAACCGTGTTAAAGCGATTTTCATTGTTATCATAATTTTATTTACTGTATTACTTTTTTTTATTTTTACTTCTATTCTTAATATTATGTTTATTATTCATATAATTTAATGATTTTTACAGTTTTGGAATTTTGGAGATGGATATTAGCTTTCAATCATACAAATTGTGTCTTGATGTCAATGTTAAGCACGCCAAGCTATCTTTGACAGATACGGCAATAGAGATTCGCTCTAGAATAAAATCTTTGAGGGAAGAAAATGAGGAAAAATATTTGAACTTGAAAGGGCAATTTTATGATCCTGGGGTAGCAGGTTAATGGTAAAAAATTTTAAACAGTCGAATTTTTCATTTTTTCATGCCTATAAACACATTTTAAAACTTTATACGTATGTGTTTTTCTCGAACCACGATTTTTCAAATCGGCACGCAGTATAACTTCAAAAATTTTCATTCTTTTCATTCGAATTTTTAACAATATCTTTAAAATAACATTTTTAAGAGAAATACGTACGGATTTTCGATAAGTTGATTTAAACATTAGTAATTAACAAATGATTACCCTTTTTTGTGTAAAAAATTTAATGTTTTCATTCAAATACTCGCCAATTACACAAAAATCAATATTTGAAAAATCCCCTACGTATTTCTCTACCTATAAACATGTACATACATCAAACAAAAATTTTTTTTAGATTTAAATTTGCACCAGCTACAGTGCGTGGTCCCGTGCCGCAGAGCGCACCAAATTCAATAAGCCTCGCGAGAATGGCTGCGGTGTCGTCATTTTTTAATATTTGTCGATAATAATTTTTTGTTTTTTTCGGATATTATTATCCTATTACCTTTTCTTATAACCAAAAACAAATGGCAAAAAAACGCTTTTTTTAAGCTGTTACAGTGGGGTTTTACCCCTTAATCAAAAAATTTAATTTAAAAATAGAATAAACAACAAAAAATAAAATAGTTGTAATATATTCACTCCTAAGTATTTCTTACTTAGAGTCGCTTTTGGCACACTCCATAGCGTTCTTCGGCTTCTCTAAAGGTGGCGCCAGACATTCGGCGAATACTGAGCAAATGCTTGCCGAATGTTTGCAGTACTCGCCAAATGGCGAGCACCTCCAACCAGATATGCTTTTTTCCCGAAAAAATCTTTTTTGTTGTACTAAATTGTACTAGTTCTAAACATCGTGTTAAAATTTAGTCTAATAGACGACGGTCATGGTCTGGGACTTGAGTGAGTCGAATACCAAACCGAAATACCCGGTTCGAACCCGGGCAAAGTAAACAAATTTATTCCGACTGTGGTCTTTCGGAAGAAAGTGGCTACACACCGAGGTAATTAGCCCAGAGAGCCCCCCCCCCCCTTATAGGGAGGAGTCACGATACTCAGAATCGAGTTAAACGACTAATGCCCGATTTCTTCACTCATAGTTATCTTCAAGTTAGCGAACTTCAGGTTTAATTGACGAAATAACCAATCAGACGACAACAAAACAAATAAATCAATCATCTGATTGGTTATTTCGTTAATTTAACCTGAAGTTCGCTAACTTGAAGATAACTATAAGTGAAGAAATCGGACATAAGAAAGATTGACCGTTTTCTTAAAAACACAAAACTATTTGAAGTTAGCCATGAACCAAGTTGAAGGAAATTGTTTATAAATTGAATATCTGTACTTTCTGAGGCCGTAATAATTTCTCTATAATAATTATCTTTTGCACAAGCTGCAGAGAGTAATAATTGTGCTAGGGAATCAAAAACACAAGTATTTTTTACCAAGAAAGTACAGGTAACAGTTTTCACGTATTACATAGATTTTCATTTCTTAAAATTCCAACAGAATGTTGTTTTCTATGTTTTGAATTATCGGTTTTCGTTAATCGTTGTTATGATTTATTCTTTGATTTTCTATTTCCTAGTATATTATTTGGTTACATACTAGAAAAATTTATTGAAAATGATTGCCAACTTGATAAATGCTTTTCGCATTATTTAAAATCAAATATAAAATTTGAATATTTGACACAACACAAAAAATTTACTTTTCCAAAAATTGGGGGCTAAACGTCAAAAACGATTTTTTCTATTTTAACCATAAACGAATAATTAAGTTTTTTCTTCGATCGGTACAATTTCAAAAAATGTGGGGGCCAACTTCACTCACATCAATATGCCGCTTAGCTTATAAAAAACTGAAACGCTTTGTAGAGCAGTTTGTAAATTTTCACCGAATAATCAACGTAATTTTCGCCCCCTTCCCCAGATATCTTTTGTATGTGCATGTCTCAATTTACTCCGAATCAACACAATTTTTGTTAAATACATACGGGACTTTTTTAAAAAAAGGTTTTCGATTTAAATTTTTACATTAAAGTATTAAAGATGTATTGGATGAAAAAGCAGCATCTTACTCGAAAATCCTAACGAGATAAAAAAAATTTTCCTACAAAAGTTGTTTATTTTTTTATCCAAAATATGAATCTGCTAAAAAAAAATTAAGGTGCCATTTAAAAAACCAAAGTTGACCTTCAAATGACCTTGAAAAGGTCAATAAATTAAGAAAACAATTATGCCATATTCTGTCCCCTTTGCTATCATACAACTTTCGTTCAAAACATTTTTTCATCTGACTTTTGGTTTTTGAGATATTAATTGCTGGAAGTTTTAAAATGAACACCCGGTATAATAATAATAAAGTTAATAATTAAGAAAAATTATTTTCTTTGTAATTGTTTTATACACTAAAAATTAATGTGACTCTGAAGAAAAGAGAGCAGCATCAAAAATGTTATTTTCTTTCTCAGTTTATTTATAATTATTACTGTCTAAATTCAAACTTAGCTGAATTTACTGCCTACTTACCCCACTTCACCTTACATAGTTTTTTACTGTTAACGAGAAATCGAGATTTTTAAAATAAGAAATGTGTAACTATTTACCAACGCATTTAACACAAACAAAACATCAGCCTAAACAACAATTTTCACGTTTTCTGTATTCGTTTCTGTATGTAAAACAAAATACAGCAAGAAAAGTTCTGAAATTCCACTTCCGTGGCAACACCTAATTAATTATTTTAAAACTGTCTTTTATCTCAAGTTAAACTACATGTATCAAGTAACCCGTTATGACGGTTCCACATAAAATTATTATAACTACAAATTAATTAATAAATATATGCCAACCTTATAATAGCCTGCATTTGCGAAACGATTGCCCAAATTTTCTTCAACTCCCGGTATTGCCGTAACTGGTTTATTTCCCATTGGCACGGCAACAAAATCCCGGTGTTTTGAGTATCCATATTTATAGTGCAATAAATTATTATAAAATGGATTATTAATAAAAACTTTACAAGTGCCGATGTTTAACTTGAACAACTAAAACACAGTGCACAAATCCGATAGCGACGGTCTAACTTCAAACACCCCTCCACAATCTATGCGCATTGCAAATTCCCCTTGACGGAACATAGCAGATATGCTTAAATTCTTCAAAAAACGGCAACAAAAATTCAGGTGCGTCTTATCCTCGAAATTAATATAAAACTGTAATGCTATTTTTTTTTAATTGCTGAAAAATTAAGGTGCGTCTACGTAGCGTCTTATAGTCCATAAAACACGATAACATTTTCTTTGTTAATATTAAATAATCATTTCTACAATAGCTTAAATTAGTTGTTTAAGCATCTTTTAAAAGCATTAAGCACAAGATTTTGAATAAACCAAATTAAAAATTAAAGTTTTTGAATCGACAAATTTAATGATCCGTCAGTGGCAAAGCAAAAATTTTTGTTCTGTAAAATGAAAAAGGTTTCAATTAACTTCATCTCACTGACATTTCTTTTTGGGTAGTTGGATTCGAAATCCAATATTTTGACACTTTCGAAGTGGAACTCGTGTCCGGTTTCCAGATGGTGCATTGCTAGTGCCGTTTTTGAAATTGTAATGTCTCTAATGTAAAAAATCCTGAAGGATCTCAAGATAATTCACGTTAGATTGCTTCTCGTCTCACCTTTCAGGTGAATGTTCAAAATAAGTCTTCGACAACGAGGAGAAATACTAAGGTTCCAGTGGCGGCTCGTAGTCTTATGTGATTGAGGGGGGGCTAAGCAATAGAATATGAACTCGTAAAATAACGAAGTAAACGAAAGTTGCATGTATAATTACCGATTCAATTATCAGAGCACTTTAAGTCGAACCACTTGGTTAATCCTATCCAGTTTCTTCGGGGACAAAAATTCACACCTGCCATTAGCAAACTTGTGCAGGTTGTACTGAAAAACTATGAAAAACGCCAATACACTGATATCACTTTCTAAAACCTCTCTAAGACCTTCGCCTGCGTAGACTTCAAAATTCTGACAGAATTTTTGTTCCTGACCTACATCAACAACATCAATAATTTCAGTCCTGAATCTGTTATTATCCAATTTGCCCATAATACTGCCAAAATCCAAAGCAATTACATCTCCACTGACTTACAAAACAGCGTGTACATATCGCTGAATTGCAAATTAAAAACTGGTTCTTGTAATAAATTGAGCTCTAATGAGCAGAAGACAACGACATGTGTGTACATACTGAATTGCCTGATATAGTACATCAAACGAAACATAAACACTCTGCCAGCAACTAGTGTCTATCATAAATACCAAATATCCTATAAGAAAAGCTGAACATCTACGAATGGATGTCCAGAGACCCCAGCGTACACGAAATGGTGTCTGCTGTTTACTAGCTATCGTAATGTTCAACATTACTTCCGAATGACTCCAAAAGTTGTCAGCTTCCATTTCAAATTTTTAGTTCAACAAAGTCTAAATCGTTTGTACCTACCTCTTTTGTTTTTGTGTAATTGAATAAAGTTTAGGGGTGGGCTGGAAATATGCAAAATTTGAACTTTGAATTTCGGATTCAAAATTGTTCAGATCGTTTTTCTTCGTTTGTAATTGTTTGTGTAAACATTATTTTCGTTTGTATCTCTTCTAGTTTCGAGATTTTTAAGAAAGAAGAAAGAGGTACAAACGAAACTACAGTATCCGACATAAAGAAAGCGAAGCTGTATTTCTTATCTTAATTTTCTATGGATTGTTACCGACACTTGCTTATCACTTTACCATAGAGACGTTTTTCTAATCTCAGATTTTCAAGGTAAGTGTATCTTAGTGGCGTCAAAAATAAAGCGACTAATTATTTATTCTGTTGAATAAGTTATGACGAGCAGAGCAATTTTAAAGAAGGTGTTAAAAATTACTGATGTTAATAATGCCCAAAAGTGTCAAAATTTCTATAGACTTGAAAGAACGTACAGTAAATATGTAATCGCAAGCGTTTAAATCGGGAGTTTCTCAATATTCTATTTGCGATAGGCTGGATGTGTCTAAATCGGTAGTATCAAAAACAATAATAAATTATAAGCATCCCGAGAAGTCGTAGTAAATTTGAAATCCACTGGAAGACCAACAAAAACTACCCCTAAATTCGATAGACGAGTAAAAAAATTGTCTGTAATAAGTAAAAAAAATTCTTTCTCATATTACATAGTATGATAAAGTAAAAAGTATTTACACTTTTTTAACTAAAAATTCGAAATGAGAGGAAGGGGGGGGGGGCTCGCGACATGTACCTGCTTCAATTTTTTTATTAAAGACGTTTTCATTGATTGTGAACTTATTTAAAACAATTTATTTCTGAACATTTGCAAAACCTCCCTTCTGTGTACAGGGTGTGCCGAGACCGTGGAGAACCTTTAAGGTTCTCAGGTTAAAGCAATAAAGGACACTTTTCTAAGACAAATTTTCAAGTCTTAGTCCAAACTTAATTTCTGCCTTCAAATGGCCATAGCACCGTAACCATTGATTTTATGGTATTAATGGATTAGTAATTTTTGAAAAATCATTTATTTATCTACAAACTGGTTTATAACCTCTTATCCTCTAAAATCAATGCATTTTGAATTATGACTTAAATTAAGAGAAATATTATAGTGAATAAAATAATAGAGTGGCGTAACGGACTACTAGTCTACCACGTGCGGATGATGATGATGATGATGATGATGATTAAGAGAAAAAATGCTACAAAATTGAATGTTTTATTTTTTCGTTTTTCTTGTGAATCCTCTATCTTTTAAACGAAACTACATACTTACAAAAAAATTAATGACTCTATTTAGATAGGAAATTTAACGGACTAGAATTTTTGGAAAATCAACCCATTTTACAGAACATTCCCAGAATTCTTTAATTCTTTTGACAAGGTCAAAAATATCGACTTTTCTCGAAATGTCTAAAATAGTTCAGGGTGCTCTTTGTTTAGGCGTTAATATTGAATAAATAAGTACAATTTCTCTAAATATTTCGGCCCTCCCTTTCCTTCTTAAAAATGCGTATTAACTTGAAAATAGCTGCTGACATACTATGTCTTCTAAATTAAGATTTAATTGGTTTTTTTAATATTAATATTTTTTAAGAGCGAAAAGAAGGGCCGAGATAATGTATTTGGAGCAAATCTAGATATTTAGTAAGTAAAAACGCATAAACAAACTGCACCCTTGACTATTTTGGACAATGCAAAAAGTCACCTTGAAAATAGCTGTAAGGACGTCCATTAATTACGTGAGCTCAAATCTCACCAAATGTCATTTAAAGGGGGTGTTAATGAAAATCTCACATCAATTTTTTAATTCAGAGAATTCCTACATACTATGTACTACATACAGTGGATCACCAAATTATTCATCCACTAAATAAAACTTGCAATTTATTGCAATAACTTCTACAAATAATACTGAATTATATTTATTTAATTTTTAATATATTAAAGCATATTTTGCAATAAATATAAACAAAAAAATAATGAAAATAACTTAATTCAAAAACACTAATTTAATAAACAAAACAAAATGAAGTAAAACTACAGTGACTCAACAATTATTAATTCACCTTATAAAATGCCAGTTATAACACGATAAAACCTTCAATTATAGTTTAATAATTTTGAATTAAAACATATATACAACATAATAATTAACAGTTAATATGCCTTAAAAAATGTATAAAAAACTTAAATAGTTTACCTTAAAATTACAAAAAACAAAATATTTACAAGAATTACCGCCCAACTATTATTAATTCACTTGCATAAATCTAGCTAAAATTAATATTGTTTACAAAATTAATATTTTGTAGGATACCCTTTAGCATCGATTATTGCTTGTAGCCGTCTTGGCATCGATTCCATCCATTTTGGGTAATACTTTTGTCTATTTTTCCCATTCTTGCAATAATACCTCTTTTAATGTTTTTTGTACTAAAAATGTGGTGTTTTCGAATTTTCCCTTCTAATTCTTGCCACAATTTTCTAAGGGATTTATGTCCGGTGATTGGGGTTGAATATGGAGTTGTTTTGGAACGTGATATAAAAGCTATTCCTGCACAAGATACGAAATAAGTTTCAGGTCGTTATCTTGTTGAAACATATACTCATTTTTCAACCCTAATTTTTTGATACTGGGATCTAAATTTGATTATAGAATATTCAGGTAAGCACACTTAGTCATAATAGTTTCAAAAAATTGCAACTTTCCAACCCCATCAGCAGATATGCACCCCCAGACCCATAACATTTCCGCCACCATGTTTAACAGTTTCACATAGGTTTTCATTATTAATTTATGTATTAGGTTTTGTCAAAATTTTGCATTCCATCTGGCCGAAAATTATTAAATTTGCTTTCATCACTAAATATTATTTTTTCCAAAATTAAAGTCCATGTTAATATATTTTTAGCGAATTCTAATCTTTTATTTCTGTTTACTTTATTTATGAAGGGTTTCTTTCTAGAAACTTTACCATTATAACCCTCTTTACGCAATACTTTTTTACAAATTCGGTGGAAACAGATTTACCAATACCCTTTGAAATATCTAGTCAATTTTGGAACACTTGTTTTGGATTAACTTTAGTTTTCGAATAATATAATGTTCGTGTCGTGTTCCAAGAATGCTTTTTCTGCCTCGATCAGTTTTGTTTATTAAATTTCCTTCATTTTAAAATTTTTTAATAACATAGTATGTCAATCAATTATTTATTCTTGACTAGAAGGCTTACAATTTTGCTTTTATGTAATAAATTAATACTTAGTAGGGTATCTCTTTGCAGCTGTGGTAAAGTGTAAGTCTGAAGGACAAATTTAATAATGCACAGGCCTATTCATGGTAAAAAATTCCTGACGATTAACGAATGAAGTAAATAATATTATGCAAGTTTATATAAACATAGTGGTGATATCCACACGTATTGTTTATGTTTGTGTAGTCTTGTAGTCTATAATACGATTATAATATTATCTACACAACAACTGCCGTTGGGTTATTCTATCCCAAACAGTTTTTTTATTTTGAACATTTTCAAAATCTAACGATAAAATCTAGGTTATCAATATTTGGTTTTGAAAACTAATTGAAACAAATATAGTAAATCAGAGTTTGCTACTTACTATTCGTGTTTTAGTTTATAAAACACGAATAAACAGTACCAAACTCTGATTTACATACTACATAGTAGTAGTATATAAAATCTAGGAACTAAATAAATTTAACTTCTATAATTGGAAGAATATTTACTCGCATAGAAACTCGGGCACGAAATAATATTTTAATAGTAAGTTCCAGTAATTTAAAAAGAAGAAAAATTGGATTTTGAAAGATGTCCTTTATCTAATAAACTGTTTCATCCTTTACAATGTACTGTGTACTTGAGAACTAAAAAATATAAAATTATTAAAATTTCGAGAATAAAATTAACATCGCTCTTATGGGAACTTGATTACAATTTTATAGTCTTTTTAATTCACTGTTACTCGAAAACGGTGCGTCAAAATACAAATATAAACAAAAATGATGAGAATGACAATTTTAACAATAAATGTATTGCTGTAAAAGAGATTTTTATATGAGCAAAAAAGTCTTCAAAAGGTACAATTTACATTGATAGTATAAACTGTCCGAAACATTTCTTTACTCACTGTACATTTCGTAAATTGCAATACTAATTTTAATTTGATTCGATTATTCAAAAAGAACACGGCGCCGACGCCGGCGCCGGCGGGCGGTGCCAACGGTCCCATTTGATAAAACATCCCTTAAGGTCACTCCTCGAGGTAAATCTATACAGGAAGTCATAGTCCTAGAAGAATTCGGGTACTGCATTTAAAATATTGTATTGCGCTGTACAAGATGTATTTAATATCATGTATAATATCTTGCTGAAGACACACAATGAGTATCAATATCAGTTTAGATTATTATATTGCAATTTTATTACGATGGGCACAAAAGTTGTCAACATCAGAGTTGTTATTAAGCAACT
This sequence comes from Lycocerus yunnanus, assembly GCA_036346125.1. Classification (NCBI taxonomy): domain Eukaryota; kingdom Metazoa; phylum Arthropoda; class Insecta; order Coleoptera; family Cantharidae; genus Lycocerus; species Lycocerus yunnanus. The sequence continues at coordinate 691,138 of JARFIX010000105.1, forward strand.
CGTAATATGTTTTAATACCAAGGCTAAATTACAACGTGAGATTGAAAAATTTGCTAAATGTAAACAAGAGGGATGTAGAGTGACTGGACAAATTACTCATACCCTAGCATTCAAAATATTTAAACGCTTAAAACCTTTGCCATAATAAATTAATCGAATGCATTTTAGGTATTGATGTACTTACAGTTATCGAAAAAGTCCTCGGATACCTTATAAAACTGCAATAATTTTAATGTAATTCGATTTTTTGAAATAATTTAAAAAGATAACAGCGGTAACCATGTATGTACCATCTGATGAAGTATTCCTTAAGGTCGCAAATAACACATAAAAGTTCAAAAAAATTCAACCACAAACAGAAATTACAAGGGTTTAATTATTCTATAGTTGCAATTTTAAATAAATTACAGCAAAAAAAAACCTCGGAGAAGTTATCGCACCCCTAATACTGTAAAAGTACCACAACTCCTCAATAATGACGATTTTGCGTTATTATATAATAATAACGCAATTTAGCGTTAATATACAATAACTCAAAATCGTCATTTTTAGTTGTGATACTTTAAGTTGCGATGAATTAAAAGTGTAGTTTAGGAAATTGGAAAAATTGTCATTATTTAATATTTGGTGGGGCATTTTTTGTTTTGTGACGTTTCCAAGTCGATTGGGCATTTACAAATTATTCTTTTCAATTAGTTTTCGTTTATAACAGCCCATTCTTTTTGTAAACATCGAATCAACTCATGTTTGTTCTTTATGGTTTATGGGGTGATTCGTATCACTATGCGTTTAGCAATTTTATTAGAATATCCGGTGTAGTACATGCATTGAGTATATATAAAAACATGTCGATAATTTCAAGCAAGAAACCGGTTGATATCTTTATGTTATAATTAGTAGGGACATTTCGAAAAAAATTTAAAAGGCAGGTAGAAAGGGCGGTGGAGAAGGTGTCTTTTAATTTAGGGAATATTACATATTACATATATATTCATTGTAACAGATAATATTTTGTATTACAAAATCAATTCTGGCCATACACTGTAAAAATTACTTTAATTAAATTCGTTATAGTGAACTTAACTGTAGTAGGGCGGTCGAAGTTAAAAAAAACACGACAATTAATGTACATATGTACTTGCAACAAAATTTCTTCTTTTAAAATACACAAATTAAACGTTAAGAACTTGGAATAAAATCAATTTACTGTTTTTGCAGTTAATGTACAAAAATCAATATGTCCCACCAGTGACGTAACTACCAGTGTTCAGCAGAACAAGGTTTCAAGATTTAATCCCGTGATGACAAACATGTTAAAATTATTGATTTAATCTATTAATTTTGAAAATTTTAATTTAATACTGAATTCGCGTTCTTGTAATTCACATCTCTAAAGAACAAATAGAGCAATAAACAAGAAACGGTACGACATTTCTTCAATATACTTAGGGTAGCATCATAAACTATTAAACCAATAAGCTGTCAGACAAAAATATACTTAGAAGTTTCATCCTGAAATTTCATGGTTAATTCCCATACAGCTGATTGAAGTTATGGTAATTTATGTTTTAGTGTTAAGTGTATTTTAAGAACAGCTTAAAAGTTTAATTTGTATGAAAATATTAAAAAAAGAGATAATTTTCATCAAAAAATGCTCTTTTTTTCAAAAAATGTTTTTATGGAAATAGTCAGTTAATTAATTTTGGGATTATGGGTAGGTGAATTATTTAAATGAAAGTCTATAATAATAAGTTAATAAGTTATAACCTACATTTTAATTATTACACAGCCGTGCAGTTTCTTATTTTCATGGACTTTAAGTATTATTTTAATCAAAATTAAGTCATAAACAATAAAGTGCTCATCTAAAATTTAAGATTTTAAACTTCTAAAAATTGTCTTCACTTAAAATATCGTGGTCATCGATGCTGAAAATATTGTTTATCTTCTTAAATAGTTAAATAGTTAAATCTTGTTAAATAGTTTAGAAAATATTTTTACTTGTGTATATTTGCCAGTTTATCTAATTGTATGGCTACCCTCTTACATAACAACTTCAATGGTGCGGCCTCTGGCTCGCATGAGAGAACGGTTCCCCCGGGCATTTACCTTTTTGCCCGGCAGCCGATTCCGGGCCTCCCATTAGGCAAATCAAAATTAAAAAAAAACGTAGATTCTGAATCTCAATCATTATTAAAATTTATTATCTTCTTTGGCAATATTTCTCCAAATCCTTTAAAGTATTTAAAAAAAAGGATTTGTATTTAAAAATAATACTCATTTAAACTTTTGGGTACTTTGATAACTAATAAATTATCAAGTTTGTCATTTACTAACCATAAATTTTTAAATTTCAAGTTCCATCTTAACTCAGAATGACCGATATCCGAAAAAATTTAGTTTACAATCCATCAAATGTGTAAAGTTATCTCGATTCTAACACTTCCGGCTTACTGTTGTAAGGCGGGCTCTAAATTGGATTCAAAATTTTTGGTTATTCCCAATCCTGTTAGGTATACGCGAAGGGGTGTGATATATTAAAGATTTTGAAATAATAATCCTTTGGGATTGCTTTTCATATTTTTAATTTTAAAGGGTTAGGTTAGTTTAAAGTTTTATTATTAAATACATTTAATAAATAAAATTCCAGAAAATATTCTAGACATTTGTCTACAATTTGGGGTTTACCAAATAAATGTTGAAAAGTAGACATTAAAAGAATATTTTAAAATCTTAATTGAACACTTCAACGATGACGTCCGACCAAAAAGGGATTATTTTAGATAATTCGTATACCTACAATAAAAATATAATTTTATACATATAGATCCTTGCACTTTAATATCAGTGAGAGTCCTTTTTTAATTTATTGGAATACAATTTTTAAAATGGGCAAGCTGAATTATTATAATTTTTTAAACTATTGCATCATCAATAGTTAATAATCCTTCGGAAAAACTTGCCATTTCAATTAAGTTGTATTTGAATCATAAAAACTGTACTAATAGTATATAATATCTGTTGAAAAATTTAATATGTAATTTAAAAAAAAGGTCTTCAAATGACTTCATATAAGGTGAATGTGCCTGTTCGCGGCAACAACCCGTTTTCGGCCACAAATGATAATAAGTTAAATAATAGTGATTCTATAAAACAATAGTTTTCAAAAATCACATTAATAGTTTTATTCTTTAATTAAATTTAATTATTACTTTGTCTAGTTAACAAAGTATAAACGAATAAAATATGTTTTACTATTACGACTTTAAGATTTACACACTTCGTCTAGAAATTGATAAAAACGCGGAAGTGCATAGTGGTTTCTTATGACAATGTCCGAGAACTGAATGATATACTACGTACTTTGAGTGTTGTTCCAGTTTTTTTGATGAAACATTTAAATGGTAGAATATTTGTAGAAAATAAAGTCATGGTACGACGGTCAACATTTTAACTTACGTTCGATATAAATTTTGCAAAAATGAAGCAAAAAAATTACTATTTTTAGTAATTTTTTTATCGTTTTTTGGAAACTCGACAAATATATTTTTTTCAATAATGAGTTATACATCGTTTCTCTATATTTTAATGGTAAGGAATACGATAGACTACTGAGAGCTTTCAAAATTCCGTAAATTTAATCGCTAAAATAAGGTTTAACTTACGGTGATTTTTAAAACTCGACAACTCTTTAAATTTCGATTTAACAACATATTCAGGTGGAGTAGAAAATTATAAAAAAAGATGTAAAAAATACAAGTTGTCTAAATTCAGTTCATGAGGTTCCAATCTGCAACCATGTCAGTGGAAAGAAAAAATATGATATCGAGAAATTGTTTCGTGATTGTGATTTAGATGAAATAGCAAATATATTTTATCAAAAAGTTTTGAAAAGAGAAGCTCAAGGGATACAGATGAAAATGCAAAGAAATCTTTTCAAGATAACGAACCCTTCAATTTAACTTCAAGGACGTTCATCACGTAATTACGTGAGGTGTTTTTCTTTAAATTTGGACTCCCCGCTTCCCCTTAGTAAGATTTGGCGGGACCACTCCCCTCTTCCGCCTCACGTGAGATTTACCCTTATAATTTTTACCACACCGGAAACCAGTAATTTTTTACAGTGAATCTGTTATAATAATGTAATTCTCTGAATTACAAAGTTGACGTGAGATTTTCGTTGGTCCCCTTTCTTTAAATGAGATTTGGTGAGATTTTGCAGACTCCCCCCCCCCCTATTTTTATCTCATGTAAGTAATGCAGGTCTAGAAAGTCAGTTAATTTGAGGTGCTGTAGATGTCGACTTTTCAAAAAATTACGTGTTTTGTTTCAATTATTAACAAATAGTTCAGTTTATGTTTTTCATTATACAACGCAAGTTCATAAAAGAGAAAAAACACTCTGCTGAAAATTTAGATTTTTTGTAGATGTCGACTTTTATAAAAACGGTCCTCAAAATTGCAGTCTTTAAAACCTATTTGCCCCCCCCTTAAAATAATGATGATACTTTTATAAAAAAGTGGGGGTAACCTTTCCTCGTGTCGTAGGTAGGTGGCCAGCGTAGCACTAAATGGAAATATGGGTCAGTTTTAAACTCGCGTTCGGCTTGAGAACATCTCGAGATGGAAAAGTTTTTACTTCTTATTTTTCACAAATTTAAATTAAACTAAATTTTTTGCTAATTAAAAATTTTGAATTTTCTCGCATTTCGTTAACGGTTTCTTATCGGTGCTTTAAAAGAAAGTGGTGTTTGCTTATAAATGCGTAAATCAAAATTCATCTTTCAATGGAATAAGGATTTGGAATTTGGTTTACAAGGAATTCCATTCAAATTTGACTCCTTCCATATTTCGTTAGAAGAAAATTGATCAAGTATGTAAATTTTTTTTTATATATTTATCATTCACTGCAAGTAGGGGAATGCTTAGGAATTTTCAAGATTATGTGAATTACTGCTCGGGGTTCCAACGGAAAATCTACTACGGAGTGTGGGGTCCGCTGCAATAGAACTTATGGGAAATATAAAAATTGTGGCTATCGCGACGCTGCGCTAGAAACCAACACACAATTATTTGCAAAATTTTTTGCAATATCGCATATAAAAAAGGTTTTCAATGAAAATCAAAAACGATAATTTTACCTTTCCAAAAGACGTTGATTAGTTTCGCATTTCCATGGGAAACTACGGGGGCTAAATTTATTTTAAGGTACAATAATATAACAGTTATTTTTATAGGAAAATTATACAACGGATCGGTTTCAAATCTTCAGGATATTTTATTATACGGGAAATTATTTTTTCAGCTTATTTGTAATATAATGGTTAATGTTTATTATTACTTGTTGAAAATATATGTTGTATAAAATATTTTAAAGGTTTCAAGTTTAATGAAATTAAAAAAAACATTTTTATTATTTTTACAATTCTAATGAAATTTGAAAATTTTCTAACTCACATTAAAGTTTAGGACCTTCTTTACGTAAAACTGGTTTCGTCTTTTCAAGATATTATCAGCTAAACTATCTCTAAATGAATAATTTAGAAAATATTCTTTACTTGTGTATATTTGCCAGTTTATCTAATTGTATGGCTACCTTACATAGCAACTTCAATGGTGCGGCCTCTGGCCGGCGTAAGAGAACGGTCCGCCGAGCCTTTTTGCCCGGCAGCCGGTTCCGGGCCTCCCATTAGGCAAATCAAAAATTCAAAAAACGTAGATTCTAAATCTCAATCACTATTAAAATTTATTATCTTTTTGGCAATAGGACAATAAAAGAGTTTAAAAAGCATTCGTATTTAAAATAATACTCACATTTAAACTTTTGGGTATTTCGATAACTAATAAATTATCAAGTTTGTCATTTACTCACCATAAATTTTTAAATTATCAAATCCTATCCTAACTCAGAATGCCCGAAATCCGGAAAAATTTAGTTTACAACCCAACAAATGTGCAAAGTTGTCTTAATTCTAACACTTCCGGCTTACTGTTGTAAGGGCGGCTCTAAATTGTACTCAAAATTTTGCTTATTTTCCATGGTACTAGGTATACCTGCAGGGTGTATATTTTGAAAGATTTTGAAATAATAATCCTTTGGGATTGCTTTTCATATTTTAATTTTCATAACATAGGCGGCCCTAAATTCATGGTGAAAAGGTTAGGTTAATTTAAATTTTTATTATTAAATACTTTTATAAATAAATTTTAATGAACACAATCTTATTCAATTACTCAAGCGCCGAATGTTTCTCAAAATGAAATCTTGAACTTTGATGGTCCATTTATTACATAAAGCTTTTAAGTAGGGGGTTTAAGGTTTTACTATTTTTGCAATTCGGGATTGAATTCTCAAATTCTAGCGACGGTAGTTGGAGGTTAAAAATTCCAATGTTTACGTAAGGACAGAGAGAAGATGTGCCAAAACCTTACGAACCCTTACATGCAAGAGGCGAGAAGTTGAAACTTTCAGAAATATTTTTACGTAATTAATGGACGCTCTCTAAATTGTAACAGTTTATGTATACACCTATCCCCCGATTTACACGGTACTTGTTTTACACGTTTTCGCTTTTACACGGTTTTCCAAATAAGTTTTTTTTTGGTTTTATCGCACTCTAAATGGTTTTATTTTTTGTTCTTCTGTTTAATGTATTGTAATTAAATAAAAAAACAGTGTTTCCGTAATATATTACATATTTTAACCTGTCAATGCATTTTATTTTTATTTCTGTGTACACATAAAAATATTGAAAAAAATCACAACTTTTAAATAGCAAAATTATGCATTTTCTGCAAGCTTTTCGATTTACACGGTTTTGACTTGAAAATTTTTAATTTTCGATTTACACGTTTTTCTCAGGAACGTATCTACCGTGTAAATCGGGGATAGGTATTGTCAATAGTTCTGCACGCTTTCATATGGAGGGATTTTGAATTCTAATTTTTTTTTTCAATAACTTGACTTGACTTCTTAACAACTTCAATAAACTTGAATATGTTAGGGTGGGGGGAATAAAAACTAGAATTAAATCACGAGTGGAAAAACTTACGAATTTGCAATACATACTTCGGTCTTGGTAATTACCACTATTAGGGGGCCCATTCATTACGCGAGCTCAAAATGGGGACCCAGGAAATAAACCCAGGAAAATCTTACCAAGTCTCGCTTAAAGCGAGGGGGTCAGTGAAAATCTTACGTCAACTTTTAATTCAAAGAATTACATTGTTACAACAGATAGCATTTTGTATTACAAAATCAATCCCGGACACATTGTAAAAATTATAGTGTAATTTTAAATTATTTTTAAATATTTTTATATAGAAAATCTTGCAAGAGAGGGGGGAGGGCCCCTTCAACATCTTTGCGTCAGCTGATGGGTTTGTTATCGACCAAAATTTGATTTTGAAAAAATGATTTCAAATTGTCTGCGATTACCGTTTGCAGAAACGCACTTCGAACAGAGGAAATGCAATCAAGATTTTTTTATTGAAACAAAAATATGAAATTTAATCAAAAAACTAATCGGTCGCTATAATCCGGATTCAAATTTTGCGCTGTATGCTAAAATAGTGGGATCCTTGCGTATGAACCGTTCGGAAATCTAGATGCTGCATGAGACAAGTAACCTAATGTGTTGCACGTGGAATTACAGTCATTATTGCAATGACTCAAAGATTTTTATGTCCCAACGACGGAATCATCCTGGAATCGTAAGAGGCGCGAACTAGATTATACTAATTAAATTAATTTAGCAACGTATTAATACTTTGCATATCGGAAAATTCGCGAACTGTCTCGCGTGACACGAAACTTATTCGTAAATCTGGAACTGCCTGTAATTAACTTAAACTTATTGTTTTAGTAAAATCGTTAATTTTCATATTGTACGAATATTTTATGCCAAGCCTTCGTACAATTAAAATTTAAAAACGTAAGTCTCAAGGACAAAAGTACAAGCAATCATGGTAAAAAATTCTTATCGTATTAAGGAATGAAATAAATAATATGCAAGTTTATATAAAGATAATGGTGATATCCACACTTGTTTATGTTTATGTAGTCTGCAATACGATAACGACTGCCGTTGGGTTATTGTATACCAAATAATTTTTTAATGTGGACATTTTTATAATTTATTGTAAAATAAGTCATTAAATAAAATTTTTATTACTAATTTACTTTGAATTGTTTGTTCAAAAATAATCAATTTTTTTATTTTATATAAAATGGATATCGAACATCAATTTATGTATAGTACGGGAGGCGGCGACATTATTTGTGCCATTATTCGTACAAAGCTGATTGTTTCTCAGTTTGTTGTTCTGATATTGTAAGTAAACGACACGGCAGTCTACCGCGATGATGTTATTGCGGACATTAATAACAATTTTTCAAACCTGCAAATAAATATTATATATACGGTAAATGTATTACAAGTACAAAACTGAAACTTATTCAAGTGATCAAGGATACTTAAAAATAAGGGATGATGGTCTACCGCGTCGGAAGTGTTGCTTTCAAGAGTCTGCCACCCACGTAAGATGTTTAAAAAATTAACTTGTTCGACTTATTTGTATAAGCCCAGATAGCACATAAGGTTTTAACAAGATTGTCACATGCTTGACAAGCTTGTTACAACATTGTGACAACCGTACAATGCTATTAGGGAGGCTGAAATTTTTTTCTCAAAAAGTATAGTTCATAACGCCACGAAAAAAAGTAGTCTACCGGCCCCATCTAATGTTGTTAAGTTGTTAATTAAAATCTACAAAGCTGCTTTTTGTCTACAAGTAGTCTGCATTAATTATTATTAAATTAACGTCGTCGTTTACTTTCGATACAGGGTAGCTAAGGCTTTGGTAATCGAATGCATCTTTTGGTATTAATGTACCTACAGTTACTCGAAAAAGTCATCGGACACCCGCTATAATTTCAATGTAATTCGATTTTTGAAGTAATGTAAAAATAACTAACAGCGGTGTCAACTGATTCTTTGATCAAGTATTCCTTAAGGTCACCGCTAACACAAGAAAATTAAAAATTCAACCACAAACGGAAATTACAAGGGTTTAATTTATTATTCTATAGTTGCAATTTTAAATTAATTATAACGAAAAAAGACCTGGGACAAGTTACCGCACCCCCACTGTTTAAAAATATCACAACTCTTCAAAAAGAGTTTCTTTTATTTGAATTTATTAAATTTACTAGCAGTTTTTTTACATTTGTAAAAACTGTTATCTTTACATTATAAAACTTTGTATAAACTTTAAACATTTAAAAATATTAATTTACATAATTATATAGTAGGTATCCAAGGCTAGAGTTAAAATACCCGGAATCGTAAATACACTTTTCCTATAGAAATGGCTATACCAAACGAAAGAACACAAAATACAAGCTCTTTAAAGTGAGGATCAATCTTGTCGGAGTTGTAATAAGGCCACAATTTAATTTTGAAAATTGCAATTTTCCCATAAGAAATACATGTAAGTGTATTAAAATGAAAAGGTATCATTCATTCTGTTGGCGGTACGTGTGCTGTGCCTGGGTCGACAGTGACTAGTGGTGGGGAGATAACAGTCGCTCTCAGAGATCCGTCGCGTCAACTTTCAAAATTTTCGAGTTGGAGCCGCTTAAGGGATGTTTTTAATGATTAAGCACGTGTCAAAACCGCTCGAAGCCCCGCACGAGCCCCGGAGGGGCGAGGGCGGGTGCGGAGTAGGTTTTGACAGTGCAACCACCTCAGACACGAATTCACACAAAAAGTGATTTTTTCGAAAACTTATAATTACACCATTATCTATCATAATTCGTCGTGAAAACCGAGATTCTGGTATATTTACTGTCGCCACGGCCTCTTTCAATTTTGGGGGCGGGGTTACAGTTGAAAAGAGCCAATGATAAAATTGCATTCCAAATTAACTTTAAAGCCGTTTTTTTCAAAATTGTGTGAAAATTCCGCAAATTTTATTTTTTTTATGCTATTGGGACGCTCATCTTTCATAATCCACAAAAAAATGGTAAAAATCGCGCTCCGGGAATCTTAACCGCTCCCGGTATCCAATACATAATTTTAAAAAACTAAACTTCTTTTATAACATTTTCTTATATATTTTTCTTTCTTATATAACATTAAATGCTTATCAATACCAATTTTGGAAACTAAAATTTTAAAATAATTTATAATAAAAAAAATTTAGTTTACATTTTTATGAACTTTGTATATCTGATTCAGTTAATTAAAAAAATGTAGCAAATAAGTCAATTCATGCTGAATTTAAAAAATGGGCCGCGTTTTTCCAATTTTACATTTATTCACCGGAAAAGAAAATAACATTTAAAAATATTTATAGCTAAAGGTGACCATAATAGTCTATTTATGTGGTTGGGTGCATAATCCCTTACAGATATTATTGCAGTACCGCATTTTAAAATTTTAATTTCCTACAATTTTTATTTTCACTATTTAAATTATATTTTAAATTACATATTATACAGGGTGTTGCTGTGACAGTGGAGAACCTTTGAGGTGGTCATAAAAGACACTTTTCTAAGATAAATTTTTGAAATAAAATTTTTGTCCAAGTCCAAACCCTTGGGGGGTACCTCCCTTTAAAGCAATTTTTGAATTTCTGATTTGAAACGATCATAGCTCCGATATTATTGATTTTTTAGACTTAACAGATTAAAACTTTTTTAAAGATTACTCACTTATCTACAAATTAGGTTATAACCTCCTATTGTCTAGGATGAAGAGATTTCGAGTTATGAATTAAATTAAGAGAAGAAATGTCAAAAAAATTGCAAGTTTTGTTTTTTCATTTTTCTTGCAAATCTTGTTATTTTCTATATATTTTCTATATAAAAGTTATTTTCTAGTTATTTTCGTAAAGATACTTCTTAAATCGATGCTTTTAAATGTTTTATTCAAATAACAGGTCACATATGTGGCGGCTGCATCAAAAACGTTATAAAATACATGATTTTGAGTAAAATTACAACAAAAATTCAAAATGGGCGGAGCTTAAGGTTAGAATTTAGCTTATTATAGATACGTACTTTAATTTTTGATTTTTTAGCCTAAACGTGAAAATTTTCGATTCATTCTCACCTTATAATTCTTCTAATTTAATGCTATTTCATAATATGCTTTCATTTCTATAGGAAAACTATAGTATCTTCGAGCGGCAGTTAGCGAACTCTGCCCATAGTTACTTTAATTCATATTGAACCTGTGAGCGGGGGGGGTCAATACTTTGAAGATTCCTTCATAGTAATTCTATAAAACTCCCCTTTTGCGGCACCACAATTTGAATTTTATATTTAATTTTCTAAATATTAGTTATCGCCAAGTGGTAGATTAGAAATTTCAGTTGTTGTTTTCGTTTAATTATTAAGTTAACCTGTTAATTTTTTTAATTTTGGTAAAATCGATTTTTATCGATTTAGTCGAGTACACACAAAATTGCCAAAAGCCGGCTTTTTCAGAAGCAGTTTCTAAAGTCGCCCTGTGTACTTGTGCATTTTGATTTGACGGGACCTCCCCCTTCCACCTGAAGTGAGATTTACCTTTACAATTTTTACCACACCGGAGACCAGTAATTTTTTACAGTGAATTTGTTATAATAATGTAATTCTCTGAATTACAAAGTTGACGTGAGATTTTCGTTGGCCCTCTCTTTAAATGAGATTTGGCGAGAATTTGCTGACCCCCATTTTTAGCTTATGTGAGTAATGCACGTCTAGAAAGTCAGTTAATTTGCGGTGCTGTAGATGTTGAGTTTTCAAAAATTACGTGTTTTGTTTCAATAATAAACAAATAGTTCATTTATGTTTTTCATTATACAACGCAAGTTCATAAAAGAGAAAAACTCTACTGAAAATTTAGATTTTTTGTAGATGTCGACTTTTATAAAAACGGTCCTCAATAATTGCAGTCTTAAAACCTATTTGCCCCCCCCTTAAAATATGGATGACACTTTTATAAAAAAGTGGGGGTAACCTTTCCTCGTGTCGTAGGTAGGTGGCCAGCACTAGGTAGCACTAAATGGAAATATGGGTCAGTTTTAAACTCGCGTTCGGCTTGAAAACATCTTGAGATGGAAAAGTTTTTACTTCTTATTTTTCACAAATTTAAATTAAACTAAATTTTTTGCCAATTAAAAATGTTGAATTTTCTCGCATTTCGTTAACGGTTTCTTATCGGTGGTTTAAAAGAAAGTGGTGTTTGCTTATAAATGCGTAAATCAAAATTCATCTTTCAATGGAATAAGGATTTGGAATTTGGTTTACAAGGAATTCCATTCAAATTTTCCATATTTCGTTAGAAGAAAATTGATCAAGTATGTAAATTTTTTTTGTATATTTATCATTCACTGCAAGTAGGGGATGCTTAGGAATTTTAAAGATTGTGTGAATTACTGCTCTGGGTTCCAACGGAAAATCTGTGAAAATTGTGGCTATCGCGACGCTGCGCTAGAAACCAACACACAATTATTTGTAAAATTTTTTTGCATTATCGCATATAAAAAAGGTTTTCAATGAAATCAAAAACGATAATTTTACTTTTCCAAAAGACGTTGATTAGTTTCGCATTTCCATGGGAAAGTACGGGAGCTAAATTTATTTTAAGGGTACAATACTGGAACAGTTTTTTTATAGGAAAAGTATACAACGGTTTGGTTTCAAATCTTCAGGATATTTTATTATATGGGAAAATTTTTTTTTCAGTTTATTTGTAATGTGCCGTATGTTTAGGGGTCCGGAAGTTAGTATTCCAAAAAAGGCGACTGTCTCATTGAAAGCGATTCGCCGGTAGGGCTAGTTTGAATTAAAATTATCAAAAATATTGATTAAAAATTGGAATCTAGAAAATTAGCAAAATGGCAGACCTCGAAGACAAATTCTTAAAATCAAGGGTTTTTTAAAGCCTTTATAGAGCTAAAACGAATCTCAATTTTGTGAACAAAATTCTTTTTTAGTTATATTAAAAGAACGTATAGCTTTCTTGATTTTCTGTGTCAACCAGGTTAAAATTTGTCCTTCCGATATATCTTTTTATTCCATTTTTTTTTAAACAAAGAAAATTTTTTAAACACGTTTCTAAATAATTTTGTATTAGGTTGGACTAACAAGGACTAACTATACCCTCAGATCACCGATTTGATTCAGTTTTGTTGTACGTGTAAGTTGCGCCTTGAAATGAAATCGGGTCGAAATATTCAAGCGAACTCGCTCGTGTCCGCGAAAATCGACTTTAAATATCTAGTAATTTTTCATACATTTTAAGACCGGCTGAAGGGTTACGATCTAAGTAATAATTTTTTATATTTTTAATTAAAAACTAAGTTTTTTAAGTCTTCTGATCTAGAAATCAAATATTTTATTTTCATCCATTATTCTTCGGGCGAATCTTTTGAAAAATAGTAAGAGCTAGGGCGATATTCGTCGTAAAGAATTGAAGAAAGCAAAAGAATCACTTCCGTGACTTTTCTTTTATTAAAACGGATATATGTATACTAATTTTGGGTAATCGTATGTACAGTTGCTCTCAAAATAAGTTACCAAAGTAGTAAAATTTTGACTTTGAACCCGAAGATGTTTATTATAGATCTTTCATTTTGAAAATAGTGCAGCTCATAAAAAATTTGAAATATAAGAATGTTAAAATTAATGTTTTTGTTCTCTAGATAAAATATTTCTAGATAAAATAATTTGAATAAACAACTTGTAGACAAAACTACAATCAAATTCATTGTAAAAACTGCCTATGACTAAAATAAAATGCAATTTTACATAAATCTACCTACACTTGTTTATTTATTATATAAACATCTACTTCAAATTGACTTGAGAATTTTAACGTGTACAATTTCTTATCGCATCGCGATGCCAGAAAATTCCAATCCAGTTATTTGATAATCTACTATGTATTTCCGTTCGTTGTTTATTTAAAAATTTGCTTTATAATCGTTTATTAAAGCTTTCGGGATTATTTAATTCCTTAAACCAGGGGTTCTCAACTTTTATGCCCGCAGGCAACATGGCGCCTGGCGGCGCTGTTCAACGAAAAAAAAACAAATGACATAAAATCGTTGTTCGTTTCCAGAATGTATAAATCAAATCATTGTTTTTAACAATAAATGACTTAAAATCAAAGTACAGATTTCAATTTGAAGATGTTTGCCTAATGAATCATACATTCATATACACATACATCACATAATAATACATTCTTAATTATTATAAGCAAAGTCACGTGGGGCTTCCGGGATTCAATACGAGTCCTCCTTGGAGGGGTCAATTGCCCCCTTGCCCACCCCTAAATACGCCACTGATTTTTAATATTATTTTTAATAATCAAACAAAAAGTTAACACTTGCAGCAAAGGCAGATGGCATACCAAAAACCTGGTATTCACTAAAACATAAAAGTGAAAATTTAAAACTAATAGTTAATACGTCAAAGACAGAGAGGGTATTTAAAAAACCTGTTCACTAAAACCTCAGCCTAGTGGTAAATAGCCGCAAAAATCAATCGTCATGAAAGTTAATTACCGTAAAGCCAATAGTCGCGAAGATTAATTAACGGCATAGCCAATACAAAGGTCAATTGAAGGGTACAGGAATAAAACAAGGTAAGTCCATTTTTTTGCAAAATGAAACTGTTAATCCCATTTCTTGCCTCTATGTGGCTCTTTCTACATGTAAAATATCAAAAAAATAAAACTAAGGATGTCCACAAAATTTAACGTTGAAAATATAGTATACCGGAATAAAACTAGGTATGTCCATGCGTAACTGGAATAAAACAAGGCAAGTCCACTGTTTGTATTATATCGTCAGAGTAGTTTCAAATACAAAGTTAGAGTAACTACCCTTAATTTTGGAAATTAACTATCTAAAATTGTTTGGATACTATATTAAAGCAAAAAGAAAATTTTTTGCTAAAACACCAAATTTTGAAAATAAACTTTTAAAATTAAGTGTTACTACCCCAGGGTAGTTATAACGTTTATATGTTTTCCTAAATTTGCTAAA
The DNA here is from genome assembly GCA_036346125.1 of Lycocerus yunnanus. NCBI lineage: Eukaryota > Metazoa > Arthropoda > Insecta > Coleoptera > Cantharidae > Lycocerus > Lycocerus yunnanus. The sequence goes on from JARFIX010000105.1 coordinate 706,182, forward strand.
ATGAAAAAAACATTCGCATTAATTTAATCAATTTAAGTAAATTTTTCGGCAACACCGCCTAGACTATGGATGGACATATCTTGTTTTATTCCTGTAATATATAACTTAACTATCGTTTTAATTATTTTAATAAAATATACAAGTATTTTTTTAGTTTATCATCACGTATTTTTGTTAAAAAGTCTTTTCTCAAACGTTCTTTTAAAATAAATTTAATAAAATGTATAACCTTTGTTTACTATCAAAGAATTAACATTAAAAATTAAGATTTCTCTTTATTCTACTTTTGTGACATACCCTGTTTTATTCCTGTACCCTTCAATTATCGCTAAAAACCACACCACACGACCTATTGAAAGCATTTCAGTATTAATCTCGGGTTCCATATTACGGTAATCACCTTGGTTCATAATTACATAAATTAAAATTAGTAAAGTAATTGAAAAATGTTTGGGGGGGGGGGGGCTGGAGACATACTAAATTTAAAATTTGAATTCCGGATTCAAAATTGTTCAGATTGTTTGTTTTTCGTTTGTACTTAGTATTTGTGAGATGCACCTTGAAAAATGTGGTAATTCAGTTACACAAAATTATTGGCACAAGTATAAAACTGTATCAATTTTCACTTTATTTTATTATATTTTAAAATTAATTGGATATATTATAGCATAAATAATGGCTTGTAAACGTTTTTCCATGCTTGGAAGCAATTTTTTCGTTACAGTTTCATTAATTTTATGCCATTTTCGAAATAACGTGTGTTGTGCGATTTTCTTGATTTTTATTCGGGTTTTTTTAAATTCTACGTTCCAATTTTAACCAAAAATGCTATATAGAGTTTAGATCCGGTAATTGGAGAGGTGAATGCAACTGATTTGGTACGTTTTAAAGCAACTACAGTTTTACTAAATGGGCAATATTCTTAGAGCGATTGTCCTGCTGAAACCATCAAGCTTTGGAAAGCCCTAATTTAATTACGTAGTTTTTAAATTTTACCTTAATTTCTTCAAATAATAATCCTTGTTTGTCGTTTCATTAATAAACACTAAATTGCCCACCATACAATTACTTCCTCCGTGTTTTTCTATTGCACAAATATTTTCTTTATTTAGTTTTGTAATTGCCCTACACGGCACAATATTTTTTTCATCGAAACCAAATATATTGTATTTACTTTCATTACTTAACAGCATTTTATTCCAAAAATGAAGATTTTCGTATTTTTTAGCAAATTCTAATGGTTTTTTCGATTTACTTCTAAAATGAATTGTACTTGACGAGCTACAAAACAATTGTAATAGTATTTTGTAGTGCCCTACGAACAGTTTTGTAGAAAATATGTTTATGTATTAATTGTGAAAGGTCTGATTTTTTTTAATTTTTTAAAATTTTTGTCATAATAAACTGTTGATTTTAAGAGTAAATATTTTTTTCTACCACATCAGACTTACAGTTGTTCTCAAAATAAGTTACCAGATACAAATCCAAGAAATATTGCCCTATTTTTAATGAAGTTCTTATTTTAGAAAGCAAAATATTGCAAATTAGATTCCTGAACATTATTGCAACGTATACAAAAGAAACAGTCATCGAAGTACATTACCGTGATAATTACAGCGAAAATTGTAAATTAACAATGAAATTCGTCCAACAAAATAAGTTACCAGATAACATTTGTATTAGAAATTAAGCGAATTTTACTCACTTCTAATATTTTGTGGGATATCCTTTCGATCGAATTACTACCTCCAAACTCCGGGGCATCGAATGCACCAGGTTCTTGGTTACATTTGGAATATTTTATTCCATTCCTGCAAGAGTTCTGTTTTTAGTTCTTTTGTATTGGAGGGATTAAAGTGACGCATTCGTAGGCCTAGTTCTTGCCACAAATGTTCAATGGGGGTTTAAGTCTAGGACCGAGGGGGTGTTTTTAACTGTTTGAGGACGTGGTATAGGAGGTATTCTTGTACCAATCGTGAAGAATGTTTGGGATCATTGTCTTGCTGGAAGTAGTACACGGGCGACATTTGCAATTTGCGGACCGAAGAACCCAAATTTTTATGTAAAATTGATATATACGTACATGTTTATTAGGGCCACATGACTTATCCCGACCGTTCGGGCTACTAGTCGTGTGGATTTTCTTTCATAAATCTCCTTCCAAATTATTTGTCTGATGGCAATATCGGTTTGCTTTTTACGTCTTTCCATTTTTCTACACAATAGCTTAAGAAATGCAAATGTTAATAATTACTTGCACTAAAACGTTGGACTAATGGCTAACACAAGAGACGCAACGTGTGAATTTTTATTATTGCAACAAATGCATCGTCCAACACAGATTAAGAATATTATGTTTCTATCTGGTAACTCATTTTTGTTGGATGAATTTCATTCTAACATTATAATTTTTGTGGTAATTAGGACGGTAATTAACTGTTTTTTTGTTTACGTTTAAATATTGTCCAGGGAATCTAATTTTCAAAATTTTACATTCTAAAAACAAGTACTAGCTTATAAATAAGGCAATTTTATTGTAATTGTATCTGGCAACTTTTTTGAGAGCAACTGTATTTGGTAACTTTCTTTTGTTTTTAAATTTTTTTAAGGCATTTCTTACAGTTGAAAATCATCTGTCGACTATTTTTCCAACTTCAGAGTATGCTTTACCTTGACACAAATTTTAAAATAAGTTTTCTTTCTGTAACATTACTTCTTTATTTACTTTCAAACAATTTTAAATAAATAATTCTTATAATTACTTTGAATAATAATGCAACAATAGAGTTTGCACTGGGAATCCCCTAGTATTAAAAACTAATTTTGAGAAAATAATGCATTTTATTATAAATTTATCTTGTGCCAATAATTTTGGGAGTCAGTGTATATCTATGGCGCCGTATCATCTATAGTATTTGCTATAAACGTAAAAACCATTGAAAGCATTACAGTATTAATATCGGGTTCATACGGCAACCATCTCGATTCATAATTAAATTAAAATTATTTACTTTAATTTCTCGAATTTTGGTATCGGTTCCTGAGTAGTAATTTAAAAACAATGTTATGTGTGCTTCTAAATCAAAATTCATGTTCCAATAGAGGAAGGATTTGGATCACAAAGGATACTCTCCAAATTTGATTCTGAAATTTGAAAATATAACTACAAAAGTACGCAATTCTTTTATGTAAGTAACACCCTTCCCCTACAGTTAATATTTTGATTCGAAAACCTAGTTCAACACAGATCAATTTAATTTTTTATTGAATTATACGCATAAATTATGTTTCTATGATGAAACAAACTTAAGCCATTTCCATGTAACTCTGTTTTTGCATTGCGATGAGAAACTAATGCCCGATTTCTTCATTCATAGTTATTTTCAATTTGGCGAACTTAGGTTAAATTGACGAAATGACCAATCGGGTGATTGATTTATTTGTTTTATTGTCGTCTGACTGATTTTTTCGTCACTTTAAGCTGAAATTCGCTAATTTGAAAAGTCAAGAAATATAAGGAAGCTAACACTCCAAAATATGTAGGTAATCCGGGGGGGTACGAATTCTAATCTGCGTGAAAACTGCAGCTAAAGTGAGCGAAAAACTTGGTAGCCGAGTGGCCGACCATGTTCTGGACGAGGGGTTGTACTCTGTCGATGCGATGGATTTCGCAATGGGACTTTGAAGGTAAAACCTAAGGTTGTGTACAAAGAGGATGTTAAATTTCAAATTAATTAAAAATTTAGTTTTCTAGAATTGCGCATACTTACGCTTTTAAATTAATACCCTAGAAGCTCTCGCTGATGGGATACAATCAGTGGTGTAGTGGGGCGGGAGTGCACTCTTTATTTGAGGCTATAGATAAGAGACCCTTGGGTTTTTATTCCAGGTCATTAAAAAATCAAAGAGCTGCTGTGGATGACCAGTGAAGTTGTTTCAATTCACATCGCGTAGATTGTAATATACTCTCGTGGTTCTTCTTTCCTATGGCAAAGTGAAGGTTAGTGGCATCTCTAACCTCATGCGTAGATTATAATCTATGTTTGAATTAGAACACCAGGTCAGTACTGCTTGTGGTTCATTTGAACTTCCATATTCGAATGGGGAAGAGCTCTCTCAGTTTTTGATTAGTGACAACCTCATGACGATGCGATGGATTTGCAAAGGGACATCGAGGGTAAATTATTATGTATAAACAAATGCATGTTTAATTTCAAACGTAAAAAAATTATCTCTCTGAAACGGCACTAACTCTCACTTCTAAATTATTACAATAGTCTCGCTTTTGTGAGTTACAAACAATGGATTTGTAAAGGGGCTTTTGGGGGGGTAGAAACGATTCTTATATAATTATACATAATGCAAGTTGAAATTCAAAAAACTAAAAAAATTATATATTAAATATATAAAAATTAATATAGATAAACAATACATATTCTCACTTTTAAATTGCTGCCATAGAAACCATTTTGTGGACCATAAACCCCATGTCGGTAATGTGGATTTACAAAGGGGACTTGAGGGTAGTAACTACTCTCATAGTATATAAATACATTGGAGGGGTTCACCATTAAAAGCAATTTTGGTGTATAGTTTTTGATTTTAATTTTAATGGATTTTAATCCATTTCATTCATTTAGGGATAGTTTAGCCGATGATATCTTGAAAAGACAAAACCACTTTATATAAGGGGGTCCTAGACTAAAATGTAGGTTGGAAAATTTTCAAATTTCATTAGAATTTTAAAAAAATAATACATTTTTTTTTTCAAATTTTATTAAACTTGTAACCTTTTAAAATATTTTATACAACAAAAAAAATTAATACGCATAAAATTAAATTTAAAAGTTATAATGTTGGTAAAGCAGAAATAATATTTATATGTTTTTTCCTTATATTGCATAGATATTATAGAAACATTTTTTTATGTCTTTATTTAATTTGGCTAATAATTAGCCAAATTAGCTCAGATTCTCTGGTATACTTAAAATTAAAACGATGAAAAATTTTGAAACAACAATGTTTGTCTAAAATACCTTGGGTACACACGTAAAATTCACTATTATTAACAATGATAAACGGTTGCACTTCACGGTGTACTTTTTCGTATTTTTGTTTTCTTTCAGCTACACTGTGTTTCGGAAAACTCATATCCAAAATCAATGTCGATCTGCAAATAATATAGGCGTTACTTACCTACATTAGGTAATAATTAAGATACTTGCCAAAACTGAATTTCTTGGATGTTTAAACAAAGACCACACTCTTCGATTATTCATTTCGAAGAAGTTCGTTTGAAAGCACTGACGGTTTCGTAATTTAAATGGCGTCCTTCCATTTCTCAAATATTTTAGTCCAATCATTTCTTTCGAGATTGTATTTCAGCCTAATCTGTACATTAAAATTGCATTTTCATCATTGGTTGAAGTTATAGAAACATAAAATAAATAATTTTTAGATAAATTAATTATCTACATATAATAAATGGTTATTAACGTGTGAAAATATAATTTAAAGAAAAAGAAAAATTGTTTCTTTTAAAAAAGGAAAACCCATTATAACTTGTAATATTGCAAATTTTAATACTGGGTAAAACCACTCAAACGACAGAAAAAAGCCCCGACTTTGACAATTTATTTTGGGAGTATGAAAGAAGGAATATAATTAATTTTTAGAGGGTTTATTTAGCAAATGTATGAAAAGAAATTTTGATGCAAAATGGCGACGACAGAGCCTATCTTAAAAATCGTGTTTTTTTAAAATACCGTCACGGGAGGACGGTTTTCTCGTGAAGTATAAGAGCAGGAGCAAAACCAAAAAAATTCCATGCCAATGGAAGGACGTAAGGATTTTTTTTTATCTAAATTAAGTCTTTTTTAGAAATGGTTCTAGAAAAATAAATTGGTTTTTGCTAAAAATATAAACAATAAATTGTTTATAAAAAGTTTACATTAAATCAAAAGCGGCTACGTACTTCCATGGGCAATGTAATTATTATAAAGTTAATCTAAAATTTCAATCAATTCATGCAACGGTGTTCAAGTAATTCGTTTTCCTAATAGTTTGAAAAAGTGGTTTCGAGATTCTCATAGTCCACAGATCAATATTCGACATTTTGATCACAGCAGTATATCTGACGGGATAGAATTCGAATTGCGTGAAGGATTCGAAACGCGAGCTGATGCTGGTTAGTCGACCCATGTATGTTTCAGGCTATAATGCTGCTCTCAGGTACATACTCACCAATAATTCTGCGTTCGAGACGGTCATTAGCCACGTAAAGACGGTGGTCCTCCTATGTTAATGAATTGCCAGCATTAACGATAAAAATAGTAACAGACACATCTGAGGCAAGCCTAGCAAGCTACTTCAGATGTGTAAAACAAGTAATGCTCACAGTACTAGCAGCGACTTCGGATATCGCCGAAGCTGCTGTTGGAATAAAACAGGACTTGTCCTAAATTAAAGTTAAAAGAATTCTGCGTCCAATGTTTTCGAACGCGTTTGAGACGAAATATCCGATAATGATAATATCAGTTAAAAATAAACTGCAAACACCGCAAAATCAACGGCAGTATTATTCAGAACAAAAAATTGAAAATAAGGAATAAAAAGAGAATTGTTTCCCAGCACCCAAATGGTAATAGTTATATTGGAAAACGTACAGCTTTTAGTTTTAAGTAATTAATAGAAAACTTTTAAAACATAAAATGCAAGGTTTACATAAAAAATTAAGTATAAAAATAATGGATGTGTTTTTATTGTTTGTAAGCATTTAAGCGACCCCTTTAAAAATCACTATGGCGTTTAGATTTAAAATTATTTAGAAAAGCATCTTTCCCTAAGAATATTTCCTAAGAATTGTTTGTTTTTAATGTTTAGGTATATCAATTTTAAAAGAAGATGGAAAACCATGGAGCTCACCATTAAGTTTAATCCTACAGTACTGATGTAACAAATATTTTAAAATTATAAAAATTTCGCCCGGATTTTTGGTGCAATTTTTATTGCCAAGCGCCTGGCCTTACAATTAAAGTGCGAAGGCTGTGCGGCCTGTAGGCTGCACTTAAAGACTTTAATTGTGCCTGTAACACGCATACACATTTTGGCAAGAGTCGATTAATCCGGAGTTAAAAGTACACTTTTACTTATAGAAATAGTTTTACCAAACGAAAGAGGACATTTGTACAAGATTTTTAAGGTGAAGATGAATTTGATAGTCGGTGATTTTTGAATGTAAAATTTTTGTTTCCACTTATAAGTTTTAATTTTTTTTGTAATTAATTTTTGTTAATTATCTTATTTACTATTTGTTTCAATAAGTGGTCAAAGTTTACTTAAGATTTAAAACTTAAACCGATTCGAAGCAATTGTTGCGCTTTGGCTTAAGCGCATGGCTACGCAACCGGTATCTTATTGTTGGTAAAACGCATATAAAATGCTTCAAGGTAAAAGTGTGAAGGTTAATATTTTTTATGTCAAATCAGCGCCGATATTATAAATGCTTGAAGTTTTTGAAATACTTATGAAGTACGTCAAATACAATGAAGTATCAGCGAAGTGGGTGATGTACTGTGTACTATTGATGAAGTATCTGAAAGTACAGTGAATTATTGAATTAAGAATTAGTAAAGTATGTACAGTGACTCCAGAAATTATTAATTCACCTCATACAATTTTAATAATTTGATTAAATGTTATAGTAAATTTGCTTTAATTAAAATTTTATTTTTTAGTTGTTTTAAATAATACTTTATAATTCATTTTATAAAAATAAAATAAAAAACTACATGGGCAAGTGTAGTATTCAAAAACCAATAAAGTAAGAAAATGCACAGCAAACTGTTATTAATACACTTACCTTTTATACGTTAAGGACAGGAAGACAAACGATGCAGTTTAATAATTTGCTGATTAGTAGGTATGTAATTGTAGATACAATACAGTAGTGTGCTTACAATTTATTTACATAGTCATTCCAAGAAAATTTTTTAAGATGATTAACAAAACAAGTGAAACAGCAATTAGTGAAAGAAAATCAATATTAAAATTGGTGTGCGAAGAAAAATTTTATTATGAAACTGCTAAAATTGTTGGCAGATCACTGGGTGCAGTGAAATATGTTATTAAAAAAATTTTAAAATGAAGGAAATTTAATAAACAAAACTGATCGAGGCAGAAAAAGCATTCTTGGAACACGACACGAACATTATATTATTCGAAAAACTAAAGTTAATCCAAAAACAAGTGTTCCAAAATTGACTAGATATTTCAAAGGGTATTGGTAAATCTGTTTCCACCGAATTTGTAAAAAGTATTGCGTAAAGAGGGTTATAATGGTAAAGTTTCTAGAAAGAAACCCTTCATAAATAAAGTAAACAGAAATAAAAGATTAGAATTCGCTAAAAATATATTAACATGGACTTTAATTTTGGAAAAAATAATATTTAGTGATGAAAGCAAATTTAATAATTTTCGGCCAGATGGAATGCAAAATTTTGACAAAACCTAATACATAAATTAATAATGAAAACCTATGTGAAACTGTTAAACATGGTGGCGGAAATGTTATGGGTCTGGGGTGCATATCTGCTGATGGGGTTGGAAAGTTGCAATTTTTGAAACTATTATGACTAAGTGTGCTTACCTGAATATTCTATAATCAAATTTAGATCCCAGTATCAAAAATTAGGGTTGAAAAATGAGTATATGTTTCAACAAGATAACGACCTGAAACTTATTTCGTATCTTGTGCAGGAATAGAAACTTTTCAACCCCAATCACCGGACATAAATCCTTAGAAAATTGTGGCAAGAATTAGAAGGAAAATTCGAAAACACCACATTTTTAGTACAAAAACATTAAAAGAGGTATTATTGCAAGAATGGGAAAAAATAGACAAAAGTATTACCCAAAATGGATGGAATCGATGCCAAGACGGCTACAAGCAATAATCGATGCTAAAGGGTATCCTACAAAATATTAATTTTGTAAACAATATTAATTTTAGCTAGATTTATGCAAGTGAATTAATAATAGTTGGGCGGTAATTCTTGTAAATATTTTGTTTTTTGTAATTTTAAGGTAAACTATTTAAGTTTTTTATACATTTTTTAAGGCATATTAACTGTTAATTATTATGTTGTATATATGTTTTAATTCAAAATTATTAAACTATAATTGAAGGTTTTATCGTGTTATAACTGGCATTTTATAAGGTGAATTAATAATTGTTGGAGTCACTGTAGGTACGTAAAGTTTGAAGTTAATTGTATTTATTTTTTATTAGAAACGATCAATTGGATTGAACAATTTGACGACCATATTGCCTTTATTTTTTATCCCTGCCAAGTCGCTTCATTGTATTTTTTTTAGTAGATATTATGATACTGACGAATACAATGGAGCCAGTCTTGGCGGGAATTTAATAACGTCATTTCAAATCGGTAAGAGTGAAAAAATTCAACCTATACTGGGTCAACATTGGGAAATTGTAAATTGCTTGCTGGGAGGTAACTGCTTCAACTTTTAAACTTTTAATTTTATGGTTTTAAAGTAAAAGCAGTTTCTTTCCGGCGAACACAGTTCACCTACAACGAATACAACCATAAGTAAAAGTACTTTTTTGAGAACGTTCAAAATATGTTGGAACCGTAAAAGAGGTTAATCGGATAAAACCCATACTGGCGATAAGAACGATTAATAGTATAATTTTTTATCGCCAGTATGTGTCGCATTCTGTAAACTTTTAGCCATCATAGACAACAAGAATTTAACGTGTATATAAATGTTATGTACTAGTAATTATTTAACTTTCCAAAACATTTAAAATATGTGTACTAAAATAATAATCGAATAAAACAAAACTGGGTCTGACCCTGGAAGACTGGGTCTTTTGTGAATTGTTTGCTTGAGCTCTACTGTAGTTCACATATCCGGTATTGGGTGTTTAGTATCTGTTTTCCTCTGTAAAAGATTGTGAAATGAAACTTAATTTATTAAATGCACTGTTTCAATATTATTTTTTTAGATAATTGAATTGTTTTAATTAACCAATTTGTCGATAAGATAGATTTTTTTATCAATTTATTTATTATTCGTAAATTTGAATTAATTGTCTAACTTTTAGAGGGTGCATTTAAATTTAATGAACAATCAATTCACTGATAATGAGTGATTTAACGAATACTTTACCTATAGTTGATTTCTGCCTATTTCAGTTATATGATCGTTCATCAGTAAATATTATGATGAACACAATGTAACTAGATTTGGCGGGGATTGCTTTACGCCATCACAAATACGTCAAGATCATGAAACTTAAATGTACATTGGGACATCGTACACTGGGACATCAAGATATTGTGAACGGACTCACCGATCAATTATCAATATAAGAAAAAAGAGTCTGATAACTGATTTTAAATCTTTTACTCTTCGTTTGTCCTTGGCAGTTGGAGATTGTATTTAGTCGTTCTCAGTTGGATTTGGATTACATTTGAATTACGTATCGAGTTTTGTGGTAGACAAATTTTCTGCTTCTCAAAATAAATTTCCCCAACGTGGGAAGCCCGTTATCTGCACTAAATATTTCTGACAATTTTGTGCAAAACATAATTTGTCACATTGATCAAAATAATTTCAAAAAGTCAAAACAATGTTTCTCTGCTATCTTTTTATATAAATATTTATATTTTTTCACAAATAAATTGAATTTAATTGTAGGATCTAGGTTTAACTGATGCGATTCTTTAAATTGAAACATAGCTGATCTAGTGGATATAATGTTTTAGACTCAAAAGGACGTTTTAAAGTACGTAAGCCAAAAAATTTACTAATTTCTAATTCAATTAAAATTTTACTTAGTAACTTGAATTGAAAATCATTAAATTAATTTTTCATGCTTTTTTTTCTTCAAGTGCTCTTCTCCGATGAAAGCTTGACAACAACTTTAGCAAAAGCATCTCATCCTTGGCTGTTGTAATCGATGTCCCGAAATTCACCTCCGTCAATTTCCAAATGTTTCGGAGCCATGACATCCTTTTTCTTTCCAGATACCGCTTTCTTTCAATTTTTCCCTACACGATGAGATGGAAATAATGATACTGCTTATGTCGGAAAATATGACAAGGTATGAAGTTTTCCGATAGTTGAATTGTTTTAATCAATCAATTTGCTGATAAGGTAGATTTTTTTTATAAATTTATTTATTCGTAAATTTGAATTAATTGCCTAACTTTTAGGGGTCCATTTAAATTTAATGTAACAATCAATTCCACTGATTGTGAGTGATTTAACGAATACTTTACCTATACTTGATCTCTGCCTATTTCAGTTATATGGTCGTTCATCAGTAAATATTATGATGAACACAATGTAACTAGAGTTGGCGGAGATTGCTTTACGCCTTCACAAACACGTCAAAATGATGAAACTTAAATGTACATTGGGACATCGTACACTGGGACATCAAGATATTGTGAACGGACTCACCGATCAATTACACTGGCCAACAAAAAAATATTTTTGTAACGTTTCCTTCACTTCATGAGTCAAATCTTACTAATTTTGGGTTGAAAAAAACGAAAATGACAATGAAAAAATTTTATTAGCTCTAGTTTCTGTGATACACCATGGGTCGAAATATATTACGTTAACAAATTGTGGCAAATCTGTAAATTTTAAACCATAAGTTTTCACCAACAGCCAAGAAGAAGAAGCAAGAAGAAGAATCGGATTAATTTAGTTTTTTAATAATATCTTTTCTTTTGCTTTAATAGGTTTGGATACAATATTCAGGAAAATCAATTAAAAATTTAAGTACTCTTGAGGCTAGCATTTACCCTTAATTTTAGAAATTAACTATGTAAAATTGGTTGGATACTATATTAAAGCAAAAAGAAAATTTTTTTTACTAAAACACCAAACTTATGGTTTTGTTATGGATTTTTTAAATAATTATTACTCGATTCAATTTTCATTTATTCTATCTAGTAATCACCTTTAATAATTAATTATTTTAGGAACCAAAGGAATAATTTGATTACCGTAAAAACTAAACATTCTGATTGGCGCCTACTATTGAACTAGCATTTTGATGGAACCATCGAACGAAAACGTTTTGTATTAAAATTTAACTTGTCAATTAATTTTTTATAAATTAATAACATTAATGAATGCAATCATTGGCCAAGTTTTAAAACTCAAGTAAGTCTTAATTTAACTTTTTATTTAATATTTATTTATTTTAGACTTTAATTCACCAAGAAAGAAAATTCAACATACACTAGGACCCCAGGACATTAAGAAATTACACTTGCTCGCTGGGAGGTTACTGTATGAACTTTTAAACGTTTTTTTTATAGTTTCATAGTCATCCAGTAACTTCCTGGCGAATTGGGTTCTCCCGCAAAGAAATACATAGGTAAAATATGTTACCATTGTAGTATAGGCATCTTGAATAAACTATATACCAATCTTGTATGTTGAAACGTTTATTTCGTACGTATAAACGTGAATTAGAAATGTAACTTTGAAATAGTTCGGATGTGATTAGTTGTATGAGGTTTTTCATTATACATAGTAGGTAAAACTCTTTTGTAATACTGTACATTTAGATACGGTAAAAAATAAAGAGCCATCTCCGGTAAACATATTGATTGCTGCGATATTTTGTTTAAAACCAATTGGGTTTGTAAGCAAACACCACAGACTGACTACATACTTTTTTATAATTTACTAGCTCAATTGTTTTATTCAAAATTAATTCTTGATTAGCATGAGACTCATTTGGATCGTTTAACCTAGTTGAAAAATTAATAAAGGAAAAGGACTCGTCTTATGATTGAATAAAATAATGAATTTAATATGATCTTGAATATTTTATGTAATTGTGTAAAACTAACAATTTTAATGTTTAAATCGACTTTAGGGAAATTAAGCATCAGTGAACCTTGTCTTCCAACCAGACATAAAATATCTTAATTTCCCTATCAATATTTCTTAAAACTACGCCACTACAAATTTTTTAAAAATGAAAAAAAGTCCGATTACTGATTTTAAATTTTTACCTTGTCGTTGTAGTTGGTGATTAAATTTATTGATTGTATTTAGTCGTTCTCAGTTGATGGACATCTGGATGGAGTCTCGTGGTGGCGAAATTTTCCTTCTTAAAATAAATTTTCCAATATTGGAGTAAGTATGTTTTTCAAATGTGTTCAATTTCACTTTAGTTGTTTCAACTAATAAATTGATTTATTTCTTAATTCTGGATTTAGTTAATTACATGCACTCATCGAATACAAGTTTGATGTGCTTGAAAATTTTGGAACCTTTCTCCAATACGATGAATTCAAGACTGTTTAAATTTTGTTTATTGTCTCCGTTATTTTAAATTACTACTACCAACAAAATAAAAGAGATCACTTCCACATAATTCAATTTGTAGAAGATAAGAAATTTTGTAGGTAATTTTTACTCGAACACTGATTTAATTTTTACATCTTTTATCTAGTAATTATCTCTCAAAATTAAGGTGGCAAATAGTACTACTAGTACTACTAATACTACTGGTAGATGACTCTGATATCGATTGATCACTAGATAATGCGAGCAGCAAAATTTATCGACGCCTGTATTAGTTCGTACTTTTTTTCCGCTTACCTATTCAGAAAATAGTTTTAAGCACAAAAAATGCTTACATTGACAACTTAAATTGTAAATCTTTTCGACATAAAATAAGATAATATACTGTACTATGCGCGTGCCATCTATGAAACATTTTCCAAACTGCAAATAGCATAAGCAGGATAGGGATTAGAAGAACCACGATTAATTTTGTTACTAATGAGGTTAATAACAGATTTTAAACTGCAAACTCTCAAATAGATAATTTGTAATAACATACTGTAAATACAGCATGATTACTTTACTATTTTTACTACAATAAATAAAAGAACTGAACCGTTCCGCAGGCATGTTTTGTTTATTTATTTATTCATTAACTATAAATGTTTTTACTTGCAATTATAATATATTATCGACAAATGTTCAAATATATCATGTTGCAAATTTGAGCACGGTACGTTATATATACTCGGTTTTTAATTGTGGTTTGTTCTTATGGCCAAATAACATTGGTATTTGCCACCTTAATTATGATTTAATTTTAGGAACAAAAGGAATAATTTGATTATCGCCAAAATTAAACATTCTGATTGGCGTCTACTATTGAACTTGCATTTGGAAATCATCGAACGAAATCATTTTGAACTAAAATTTAACTTACTAATTAATTTGTTAAAAATTAATAACATTAATGAATGCAATTATCAGCCAAGTTTTAAAACTCAGGTAAGTCTTTATTTAACTTTCTAACATTGTACCAAATTTATTTATTTTAGACTTTAATTCACCAAGAAAGAGAAAAATTTTCAGGATGGCAAATCTACCATTGTCAGGTAGTACCGATTCCTGCCATATGGTGATATTGTGTTTGCTCGCCTCACACGAGGCTTGCTTTTACTGCTGGTTTTCCAGCAGCAGGTGAGTATCGTTATGCACAAACACCCTTGTAACCAGACAGCAGACGATCAACTATTTGCATTGTCGTACCCGGTGGCATTCGTGTTTACGAACTTTGTTAGCGCTTATAACCTTTCAGAATATCTAGCAAACCCAGCAAGCAAAATAGCACGCGTTCTATCACAAAAAACCCGCATGAAAATAAGCAAGCGACCCAGCACGTGTCGTCACTTTCCATCACAGCCGGTCGATTACAAGCGTATTTGTACATAACGATACCTACTCGCTGGCACTCGCTGCTGAAAAACAAGCAGTGAAAGCAATCCTCGTGTGAGGCGAGCTTTAGAAAGTATTCGATCAAGGTAAAAAATTTAACATACACTAGAACCAGGGCATTAAGAAATACCAACTGCTTGCCGGGAGGTTACTGTTTGAACTTTTAATCTTTTATTTTATAGTTTTAAAGCCATCCAGTAACCTTTTGGCTTCTCTTGCAAAGAAACATACATAAAAAACCATTGTAATATAGACATGTTAAATAAAATGTATACTAATCTTGTATGTTTAAACGTGATTCGTTAATTGATCATATTGTGTTTCGTAAGAAAGTATCATGATTATTTCGAGTACGACATAGAGACCAACATGGTGGGGATTAATTAATCAAATTAACCCAAATTAATCAAGATGATAAAAATTCAAAATACAATGGGACATCAAGATGTGAATTAGAAAAACTAATTTTGAAATAATAATTATTATTATCTGTGCTTTTCAATTTTCCCCAGTCCCAGTCGGCCCGGATAATTGAGGTTCTACTGTACCTATCTATGTTAAAAAATTTTATATTATAAATTTTTAGGAATGTGAAATTTCCTAATTTGTATGTTGTACTATGTGATGTGTCAATTAGATATTTTTGTATTAAGTGGATTTATTATATTATTTCTTACAATACAACAATCAAATGTTTACAATTATGAAACTTTGAAATTGTAAGATGAAATGTTTAAATTTTGTGCCGAAGCACTTTTTCATTTTTGTTATTTAATTTAGTTTTTAAATTTCTGTTAAGTTGTTTTTATTTGTTAAGTGTTTTTAAATTAGTTTTTAAAATATCACTGCCAGTTTTGTATTTTCCAACTGTGGGTTGTCCAATTGTAATTTGAGTCAAATTTGTCAATTGCCACCATAATTTAAAATACTTTTGCAAAATCCTGGACATATGATCTTAAAAATCATATTGCTTTTGGTTCTCTTTATTTTAAAATTTTTGTTGTGGTTTTACCAATTTGCATCT
Source organism: Lycocerus yunnanus (assembly GCA_036346125.1). NCBI lineage: Eukaryota > Metazoa > Arthropoda > Insecta > Coleoptera > Cantharidae > Lycocerus > Lycocerus yunnanus. Next base: position 722,005 of record JARFIX010000105.1, read on the forward strand.
TCAGTTCAATATGTATAAAGAATTTACGCTGGTGTTTGGTTTAGTTCGTAAATATTTTTAACGACACTGGTTAGATACATTAATTATTTGTGATATTTCTATAGATCCCAACAGTCAAATCGATGGAAAAGCAAGCCTTGCCGAGCGGTCGTATTTCTCTATTTCAATGTGTAATTTGTATAACATTGATATGGAGAATACGATTGTTTTGGCAAGGTTTTATATCTACATAGTAAGTCATCGCATACCATCAGAAAATATGAGAAAATTTCTTTATTGAAGTATATCGTGATAATAGATCCATTTTCCATCTGTGAAAATGAAATTTCTGGTCCTATCAGCAGCCATGCAATCCCAAATTATTATAGAACCGCGTCTATGCTTAACCGTTCGTCGTAAATTTTTATAAATTTAATTCGGTAGTTTGTTTACAACAAATTATACATTTTAAATGTCGAAGTTGCTTTCTTCGGAAAATATTATTTGTTTTCAAAAGTTTCAGCTTTTAATACGGCCTTTGTTGTGTTTATATATAAACAGTTTATTTTGTACAAGTTGACCATTAAAACCAGTTCGTTATAAAACTTTTGAAAGTTTCAGGTTCCACTGTAAAGTTTTCCATAATTTTTACGTCTAGTTTTTGACACCTATTTGGGAAGTAGTTGACTGAGCTTGACACGATTTATAGTGTCGAAGGCCTTCTCAAAATGGATGAAATAAATGTATAAGTCTTTCGCTGGTCCAAACAGTTTTGTGCCAAAACCTGCATAGAAAACAAGGACTTCCTGGTAACCAGCTCATTGCGGAAGCCAAATTGTACCTCGTCGACGATTTCTTCGCATCTTATAAAAATGCGGTTATGGATCATTTTCAGGAATATCTTAAGCACATGACTCATTAAACTAATCAGTCTAAAATCTTTATACTTTTTTGAATTTGTTTTTTGGGATTAATATAGATTTCAACTATTCCCTAATAAATTTAGCAGTCTCATCGATTTTATTGTACAGTTGCACCAGTTCCCAAGATTATTTTCTTCAGTGAGTTTAAGTAATTCAGCATGTACTTCATCAGATCACGGGGATCTTCCCGATTTTGTTTTTTTATAGCCTATTCAACTTTACTTTTTAGTATAGGAAAATTATTGTTGATGCGCCCATCTCATTCTAAATCTGATCTGCTGTTATAGAATAACTTCTCAACGTATTTCTCCTATATGACCTGTTTTTTGTGGCTCCAATATAATTTGGTCCAGTTCATTGGTTGCCGTGGTTTCCTGTTCAACCCTGTTACTTCTTTTACTTTTTCGTGAAGTTTAAACGTGTGCTTGTCCATCAAATCCATTATATGATCTGTCATCCAGTGCTGTTTTTTAGTGGTTTTCTCGATTTTAGATGATTGTCTGTGGTCGTAGCTAAAACACTTTTTATTTCCATCTATTTCGATTCAATGTCACTAGTATTCGTCGTAGTATGGACCTTTGTGTTTATGTTTAAATTGAGAAATTTGTTGTTTAAATCGTCCTATACTTAAATTCCTTACTTAAAGCCCTGTATTTAACTCTTAAAGCATATTGTTAGTGATTAATTGTAATTTTTCTTTAGGCAATTGCAATCAATTCAATGAAAAACAAGCCCAGGTGAAATGGATCAAGATGGTCAAATGGATCAAGAAGAGACATGGCTGATCTATACCTAACATTTCTATCTATACCTAAACATAATGTAATGTTTTATATACGTAAGTAGAAAACTTGGCCAATTTATAAATTTAATTAAAATTTCACTTAACTTGAAAATTGTTAAATTAATTCTTAAAGCATGTAGTAATTAATTGTAATATTTCTTTAGGTAATTACAATCAATTCAATGGAAAAACAAGTCCAAGCGAAATAGATCAAGATGAAGAAAAAATGCACAGGGTGGGCCAATTCCGATGGTTTTTATTGGAGGACTCTATAAAAGAGATATGGAAAAATGGATCTTTTTTTTTGAGAAGATTTCTATGACGAAAGCCGTAATTTGGTATGTTTTTTTATCTTCGAAACATAACTTTATATTGAAAAAACTATGTTTTTATCTTTTTCTTCATTTCTAAAAATTTTCAAAATTATTTCAAATTTTTTAAAATTTTTTAATTAATTTTTCTGATTTCTCCAAATTCAAATTTTGGCGCTGCTATCTATAACTTTATATTATAACTCGGAAACAAACAGATATTTAAAATCTCATTTGCCCACTTTATTGCTCTTAAAAGTGTCCAAAGAAAATGTTGACATTACTATTTACTGTATGCATTTTATATAACTTTAAAGCATACGGCGGTTGTTGCTCGGATAATAACACAACTTCCTTTACCCACAACTAGTTATAAATCAAAGTTCAAGCAACGAGAGTAGAACACAAACATAAAATTTGACACGGGGGCAACAAATTTTATCTAATTTGAAAATAGGGCGGGGGAGCTAGGGAAATGAATCTACGTCAAATTTTTACGATATTTCGCGAACGGTGCTAACAAACGAAAATAATGAATACGCAAATCGCCACAAACGATTCGTACCAAATTTGATCTAAAATTCGTGATGGGTGGAGCTGGGGAAACAAAATACTAAATGTTGCAAATATCTTTTGATTGATATTTATAAAATTTATCATTAAAGTTATAAAATAATGGGAAGCAGAAAATTAAAAAGTAATGTCCTGTGTTAATTTCCTATGTTTGGGTGCCCTGCTGGCCCATTTCTCAATTTCAGCTCATTTTTTGAGTTGCGATACTTTTACATTGGGGGTGCGATGTATAATTACGCCGTTATAAAACAGAACATTTTTAACAATATTTAATATACATATAATTTACATATTGAGCAAACTGATGTGCAGAAAAATTGTTTCTCAGGAAAATAAATTAAATGTACTACACCTTTTCAACATGTAATTCAGAAAAGATCAACTGTAATTCGGATTTCGTCAATTGTAATTCAGATTTGTCAAATGTAATTCGGAATTCGTCATTTGTAATTCAGATTTGTCAATTGATATTCGGAAATCGTCAAATGAAATTCAGAAACCGTTAATTGAAATTCAGAAAACGTCAAATGAAAATCAGGAAACGTCAAATGTAATTCAGAAAACCATAATTCTGTCACAGAATTAGCCGAACTGTAAGCCAAAAAATACAATTTTTAAAATAAATACTTGAATGTAATAATTTTAAAGTTTATTTAATATTGCACGACACATCAAGCAAAAGCCTTATCCATGGAAGATATGCAAGTCGGTCGCTAACTTATTTGCTAGAAATTGATTTAACAAATTGTTGTGAAACAATTTATGGTTTATTTCTTATTATATGAATAAAATTTAAATATTTATTAAATTTTATTTCAGTTTGGTTATAATTTCATTCTATGTAATTTATATGCAATCCTAATTAAATTATCATGCTTTCCGAATTACAATTGAAGTTTTCTGAATTACATTTGACGCTTTCTGATTTTCATCTGACGTTTTCTGAATTTCAATTAACGGTTTCTGAATTTCATTTGACGATTTCCGAATATCAATTGACAAATCTGAATTACAATTGACGAATTTCGAATTACAGTTGACAAATCTGAATTACAATTGACGAAATCCGAATTACAGTTGACAAATCTGAATTACAATTGACGAATTCCGAATTACAGTTGACAAATCTGAATGTGCGAAAGCCATCATTGCAAAACGGAGGTGCGGACATATCGCCGGAAAATTCGGTGCGGAGCTCGGAGGCCCGTGACAGATCTCGAGTTTTCAAATTCTCGCAAACCGATGCTCAAACTCTGAACTCAAATTCACATTTGCAAATATAAATTTACACTTAAATTAGAATGAATAATATTCAGGTCTTTAAAAATTATTATTATTAAAAATATTTGAAAATTAGAGCTCAATTGATTTTTGCCCCGAGGTTCGCTCAGTGCTAGATCCGCTACCGGTAAAACCATCCATCGCACCTAATTTCAAATCTTCAATTCAAATAATGTGCACACTGTAATTACAAATAAATAACGAAAATCGAAATTAAGCAACATAAACGAATATTGGCACAAATTCTGGTCGAGACAGCGGCTTATTCTTTTGAGGAATTTTGAGATAGATTTACAACGCCCATCACTCGCGTGATGTTGATCTCCTTACCCTTTGGTGCAGAAATTTTGAATTTTGATATAATTTGATATACCTTTTGTAGATATTGAAGGTTCAATAAATTTCTTTTATTTAAAAGAAGCTAAACAATTTGTCAGATTTATGGAGTGGTCGGTTACTTACGTGAGTGACTGTATCTTACTATTATTTAATAATTTACCCATTAAAATATTCCTTTTCTTAAAAATTTAATCACATCGTTTATTAATTTAATTTAAATTATTAATTTAAAATTGATTGGTTTTTATATTTTGCAATTAGGCGGGAAATAGTAAAAAAAAAAAAATTGGTACGGTGGAGGTGACATCTAGCGGTGGCGTTAAAATTTACGTAACTACGGTGACGATTCACTAAATAAAACAGTTCGCCATTTTATATAAAAGTGTGGTGCAGTTGACATTAGCGCTTGCAATAGTTACTTGTAAATAGTGAGTTATATAATTATTAATTAATTAATTATGCGCTTAAGCATTACGTTTCGATTCTTTTATATTACGATTATAAAATTGCTTTAAAATCATTCGTGCTTTTCGCATATTTTAAAATTTTTGGAGTTACAATTTTAAACAATACTTTTTTTAGGCCATGAATTCCTCACATGTTTTTGAACCTTTACCTCAAGTCGATTTGATGAACGGAACACAGGATGTACTGTACTATCATCCTCCATGTTGGTGGATCGGTACTGCATTACAAAAGTTGCGAAGAAATACGATTAAACGTAAGTTGTTTTTTCTGTATCTTTCAAATTCTGTGGTCGGTAATTAAAAAAGTCATAAGTAGATAGGATTGCACGTAACTTATTTAAGTGCCAGTCACAGAATTGTTCTTTATTACACTTTTCTCTCTCATCTGTGCGTAGTAAGTTACCTGTACTTTACGAGATTTATTATGTCATTAAAAGATTTCGATTACGAAAAATCAAATTGACCTATTAGATTGACAAGATATAAACCCTTGCTCTAAATGGCAGGTGAAAATTGAATTATTATTGTCACAGTTCGAATTTTTATTTAAAAATATTTTGAAATAATTACAGATTTCTTTAATTTCATTTCAATAATTTTCCAAATGTTGCGTACCAATTCAAATTTTGAATTTAAACACATCTAACAAATGTTGATCAGCATTGATAAAACGCACAGTTTTCTAATCGAGTCTTGCCATTCGTAAAAGTTTGACTTGTTACAAAATTTTTTAGTAAAGTAATAGAGGAGAAGGTGCAAATATGGAATATGCTTGTAATATGGAATACATCGGTTTTGACTAAACCAAGTAAGGTCCTCGGTGAAAATCGGCTAAATTTGTGAACCTTGCCATCTTTATTGGAGGCGATCACCCAGTACCGTTTTAGTATGATTTTAGTTTACCACATGTGTACATGTGAATTTCGTAATTGATAATTTTAACACGTAAGTGAATATGCAACCTAATTTTTTATTTGCACGTTTTATTTAAATATTTGTTACGATGCCATTGTATATAAACTAAAGTTTAAGATAACGTTGTATTTGTTTAGTTTTTGTTATGATAGGTAGATCTAGCCTAAAATATTGATGACATTGTTGTCGGTAATATGGAATACCAGTATTCCATACCACCATGCTCATAATACGCTCATAATGAGTGCAAGGCCGAAAATACGAGTATATTTACGACTGGTGCAAGTAATATGTTAATCTAACCCTTATAGTTAGTTTAAGTTTTAGGAACAATAAGTTATTTAATTATTTCTTAGATATTTAATGTATTCCATATTTGCACCACCTTTTCTTAGGTAGCATTTTGTAATTTTTTTCAAACTTTTTTTGTAAAAATGTTTTAGTTAATTACACATTTGCTTTTAGATTATGGTGTCTAATTGTCTGAAGTAACTTTTACCTAAATTTGGTTTAATTCTATTGCTAACAAAAATTTTTTATATACCAAAACAATTTGCACCTTTATCTATTATTTGAGGTTGTAGTTAATCAATTTATTGTAAACATGGTGTTATTTTCATCCAAGTTTTTTAAAATTCTGTACAAGTAAAACTTTTTCGAATGGCAATACTTGATTGGAAAATAAAGTAAAAATGAGGATTTTATTAATGCCGATAAACATTTTTTGTTAAACGTAGGTATGTATTTAAATTCAAGATTTGAATTGCTATGCCACATTTGGGGAATTATTAAAATGAAATTAAAGAAATCTGTAATTATTATTTAAAAATATTTTTAAATAAAAATCGAACCGTAAGATAATTGTTAATTAAGGGGTCATGTACAGTTATTACAAAAAAAAATAACTGATCTTTGCGAATTTTTTTGGTATGAAATACAAAACTTTTTAAAAAATATTAGCAAGCATAAAAAAGGGAAAGTTTTTACTCAAATATTATTCAAATATTATAAGTTTTTTAATAAAAAATATTAATAAACAAAAAAGATATGACCGTTCTCCCGAAGATTGTTTTAAAAAAGTTGTTTTGCGGTGAAATAAAAGTTTTTTTAAAATTTAATTATTTAGTCCTTGATCGAGCAATTGTTCAAAATATTTATTTAGGACAAAATGGCACACATTCAAAATCAAATTTTCAATTTTTCATGAAACTATTCCTTATTTTTCGTCAATAAAAACAAGTATAGGTCTAAAAAGGAATTCTAAGGACTAGTTTTTTATATCTAAAATAAGTTGGCATAATTTGAAACAAATGGATACATTAGTTTTAGTATTTTGTGCTCACAAATTTTTCCATATGTCATTTCGAGAAAAAACCTGTCTTAAGTCAAGTTTACTCTTAAATGTAATGTTAATTTAAAACTTGCATGGAATCGTTGGGGCCTATTCCAGGCCCATATTGAATGTTTTCAGCTAAAGTTGTAGTCTCCAAAGGAAAAATTAAATCAAATTGTTCTAAAAGAAATTGACCTAATTCCTACCGCACATCAATCTTTCAGCAGTGAGGTTTGAACTATAATATCTTCTTCAATTTTAATTGTATTTACTTGAAATTTTTAAGAAATATTTAGTCTTTGACTAAAATTTTCAAATTTCACTAAGCTCGTCTATTTTTAAAAAACGTTATTCAACATATAATTTCGCAAGTTAATAAACTATTTACATTAAAAATTATTAACTGTACATGATCTTAAGATAAAATATACAAACATCGATAGATGCACCATATTATTAATAATTTGAATTATTAATTGTTTGTAGGCGTAATTGTTAAAGAAATACGCAATAAATAAATATTACCGGAGTTTACTGGGAATTACAGAAGAAGATATACACGAAGAATTTTCATTTTTTGGACCTATCGCAGCGATAATGATTGTTCGAAATCGATGGCGTCATAATAATAGCTACGCTTTTGTGACTTATTATCTCGAAAAAGATGCGCAACTTTCTCTAGAAGGTCCAAAGAAGAGATACTTGAAGGGGGGCGTTATCTATATGTATCCGGCCATACAACCAGAGGTATTTATACTTTTAATAATTATTTTAAGTGCTTGGCTGAAGAGATTTCTTTAGGTGTCTTACGTTGATAGAACGCATTTATTATTTGTGATGTTATTAATATAATAGGTATCGGCTTAATGTCCTTGCCGGAGATGAAGCAATTTCTTTAATTAGTATTACATGATTTCAATAACCACATCGTTTACTTTGATCATGATAAAGTCCTTGTCATTAATTTATAGGAGCGAACCAATTCATTGACTTGGTCTTTCGTGCACTTTATTTATTATTATTCTTTTTTTTAAATTAAATTCAAAATTTTTCAAAACAAAATAGACAAGACATATTTTTCTTCGAGTGCTGTATTTTATTAACGAACGTTAGCTATGAACTTTACTTTCTTATAGGTCATCCTGTAACGCCAATTGCACGGCGCTAACATTACATGAATATTTTACTTTAAAATTGACGAAGCAAAAAAACGACGACAATAATAATTTACACTAAGATTGAATTTTGACAAAGTATAATTATAAATTCAGTTTTGTACTACAAATTTAGACAAAATAGAGGTTAATTTTTAAAGAAATATACATTGGAGACGATGAAATTTACAAATTTAGGGTTACCCGTACCGTCTTGACCAGGACGATTGATGGCTACCGATGCCATCAATGTCTAATCCTAAATCTGAGGTAGTTACGAGTTATACCTGTAGCCTTTACGTTACAATTTTCTTTTCATGATACACCCAGGGCTTTGATTTGTGTCGCATCGATTCGAGTCGTTTTGATTTGCGTAGCATCGATTCGAGTTGTTTTGATTTGCGTAGCATCAAAAATATAGGACAGAAAATCTTATATGTGTCGCATAATTCAATTTGCGTCCTTTCAAATAATTCAATTTTTTGTATCATACATAAAATTCCAACAACTATAATTTAATAGTTTTTGCTGCAAGTAGAATAAAATCTGTATGGATTGTGCCGTCGGCACCACCACTTGCATTTTCTGCCTAGAATTACATTTTTTATTATTTAGTTTAAAACGGCTTAAAACAGAAGTTTTAAAATTAACAGTATTCTTCTCTAATAAATAATTTTTATTTGGGTTAATGTTTTAATTAAATGGTAAGTTGTTAATGTTTTCCAAGTTTCTCAAGTCAAAGAAAATTCGAAGAATAAACAAAATGCGAGACAACAGACGTTGGACAATTTTTTTAAGCAATAATTTTATTTACACGTTTCTTAACTTTTTATTACTATTTGAAATAAATTTATAACTTGACTTTTCATTCTTTACTGAATATATAAAATTTGTTAGATATGTTCTGCAATCATCAGGAAAAAGGAACGCATCTCACAAATTACCATGGAATCTTGTCTGTGAAAATGTGATTCGATTTGCAACAAAATCTATGCCAATGTTGTGATTTTGTAAATAAACTGTTAGCTGTTGTCCATGTTGAGACAAGCCATTGGCGTTCCATACTACTAATTTAGTTGGGAGTGTCCGTTAGTGGTTTTTGGACATGATGGTAATTAGAAGATTGATTAGTTTGTACATATATTCTTTTCATGTTTTTGTTTATCCTTCCCATCATTTTTGTTAGCATCAACATTATTGGGTTTTGGGAACGGAGGAATTAAAATTGTAGCTTCTCGGGGTGGAATACCTTTTTGACATCATTTATAAAAAACTAACTCTAACCTGCAACCGATCTACCTTTACGGGCAGATTCCACCTATTTGGTATCAACTCTATAAAACTTTTTACTATTTAACTTTTTTATATTTTTTTAGAGAATAAAAATAAAAAATTAACTATAATATCCTTGAGAGAATTGTCGCCGAGTTGTCCGGTCAACTCAGCAATTGAAACCTAACCAACTATTTTTATAGAGTTGATACCAAATAGGTGGAATCTGCGCTAAAAGGTAGATTATTTCATTGTCTTTTGAACTGTAACCCCGCTCATTGAAATTATAATGTGCTGTGGTTACAGTTACGATACCCGAATTTCGATTTTTAAAATGAATTATGAAAGGATATAAAAATAATCCCCTAGAACGGTCCTACTCGGAAAAGTGTGGATCTTGGACTTTAAATCCTTGGTGTGGATGTTGACTCGATAGATAGCAGGGAGCGACTGGTAGCTCCCCACCGCTTGTTACTGAATGACCCACCTACAACGCACGTACTGGTGATAGAATGTTTTCCATATTTGGCATAATATTACTCAATACATGTGTTTCTTATGGGAAAATCGTAATTTTCAAAATTGAATTGTGGCCTTATTAGAAGCCCGACTAAATTCGTCCTTACTTTAAAAAGCTTGTATTTTTCTGATCTTTCGTTTGGTGAAGCAATTTTTATAGTAAAAAGTATATTTTCGAGTTGGGGTTAGTCAACTCTTGCCCTAATTTAAATTAAAATTTCTAATTTTAATATAATAATAAAATATTACATTATGGGGTTAGGTTAAATTTTAGTCCACATTTTCTGGACGGTATCAGTGACTATACATTTACTAGTAAAAGTATATTTTTTATGTTATTGTAAACTTTTACTGTCCATATCAGTGAAAGTATACCTTCACTAGGAATTGTATACATTTCCTAACAATACGCTTTTACGGTAACATATATATAAATATAATATTAAATATACTATAAACACGGAAGACGGTCGTGGCTTTGGAACGCCTTTCTAAGTGATCAATTCTTATGAACATTAAGCAGTGACTAAAAAGCTCAGTTAGCTGAAATAAAATGTAGGTAAACATTTTAATTCTTTTTATCTGCAGCAATCAGTAAATCACCGATTTTAAATAGATACAGAGAACCTGCTTACTATAAATAGTAATGATTTAAACTTATGTAATAAACGACATATTGATACCTATAATTGAGAAATGATTAAGAGGTTAAACCTAAAATTTAGCTCAGATTTTATTGTCAATGAAATAAAATGTAGTAAACATTGTTACGTATTCTTTATTATGAGAAATACTATAGATTTTCCATTACCAAATTAATTTATCATAAGTTTCCATTTTAAGAGTACGAATTATGAACAATTCATTTTTTTAGTGCTGTAATAATAAATAGTAATTGATTTAAACTTATTTAATTATTTTTAACTTCACATATTGTACCAAAGATTTTGAAAAATTTGGATTACAGGTTAATGCCATTGAAGCGTAATTTTATAAAAGAAAAACATTAGACATCCGAGTCAAAAGTAAATATCAAAGGCTGTTTTTAAACCAAGAGAATGGTGAGTATACTAGCAATAGAGAAATATATTAGATTTTCCATTATTCGGGCTAATTAATTTATGCATTAAGTTTTTCTCATTGGTCTAAAGAATAAAATTCATAATATTACATATTTTTTAATCCGGAAAACTAAAGATTTATGTAACCAAAATTTAATTGTATCTAGTTTATTTTCTGAAATAGCTGAATCACATGTTTTTGTACCAACAGCAATTTGCAAATGTTAATTTTTATTCAACACTACCTAATGCCACTAATGTAGAGATTCGATAATTTTGATAAATAAATCAACATTGAGACATCCAAGAGTGCAGTAATCGAGGTTTTTTCTGCTCGTTTAAAGAATGGTTCGATAGATTAACTTTGAAGTTTGAAATTATAGCTAAGAGTACCTCATATTTTTTATTTTTTCATTTACGCAGTCAAGTATTTTGTTCACGATCGGACAAATTTTCCTTTTTAATTAATATTGAAATATGTAAGGTGATTTGTATTTTTAATATTCGAACTATTTTGGAAACAACAGCCGTAATAAATTTAAATTAAACTAGGTTATTTTGACCTGTTCCCAGTGATTTTGTGTTATTTTCTTAATCTTAAATTTTAAAATTATTTAAACTTTTAAACTATAGTTTAAAGATCCTTTTGTTAAGATTCTATATGGAAGATCCAAACTAGTTTAATACCTTTGATAAACAAAATTTGCAAGTTTAATTGCCATTAATGTCAACAGGAGTTTAAAATATATGAAATTTAAAATAAATAATGTGGTTGACACAGTACAAAGTTTAGTAATACCCAGCAATTATTGGTCATGCACTGGAAGGGGGGGGGGTCATTGGGATATCATGTATGTGTGAAAATAGAACACAGATTTGATTTTTAATTCAACATCGTTTAATATATTTAAAATAAAAATAATTAAAATAATAATTTCTGAAGCATACCTACTCATGATTTTTAAATATTTTAATTAAATCGAAATTTTTTCAGATTTATTAGATAGAAACCCACACTACGGCTTCTTACAAGAAATCAAAGCTGGCATGCCGCATAATATAAAGCGCTCTACGGTTGGTATTACAACACTTGAAAATTTTTTTTTTAATTATGATTAATTGTAATAAATTTTTAGGTTTACGATTTGTCTAGTGAAAACGAATCGACTGAAACGGATTCGATTAGTGAAACGGATTCGATTAGTGAAACAGATTCGACTAGTGGAAGCTATTCATCGAGTGGAAACGATGCATCCAGTGGCCATTAATTAATTTTTTTACGAATTTATTTTTAAATTTTTGTTATATTGACATAACTTATATGATTTCAGATCAAAATGATAAGAAGTGAATAATTTATTATTATAAAAAAAGAAATAACTTAGCAATATATTTGTAAAATTTCGATTTATACAACATTTGTTTTGATGTTATTGAGATATTAAATTAGTTAATAATTTTTTACTTTTGTACAGAAAATTTTGGCTATTGTTAACTGCACACACGAAATATACGAAATTTTTATTAAAATTGTTATAATTTTGTTGAATGTTTTCAATTATACGTGGCTAAATGGCATTATGACACATTGCAGTATCGCAACTACCACCTTAATGCCTGGAGCTTCAAATTGGAAGAGAATAGCGACAAGTGGTGTTATCGAAGAGACCACTCCTTTATGTGTGAACTGCAACTTACATTGTTTGTGATAAGAGAATGAAACTGCCAAGAATAGGCTGCCATCTCGGAACTCTCAGTAACTGTCGCCCACAGCGGTATTAAAGTGCTCCAACTCGTTGAACATTGCTAAATGGGTTCAAACTAATGTTCTTAATAAAATACTATCTACTTCTTAATACATTAACAAACTAACAAAACTAATTAAAACAATAACTTGTAGCATTGAATTATTGTCTTCGGTCAAAGAGTATATAGATCTATAAACTCTTTGCTTCGGCTAAGTATGTCGTTATGAATCCTTATATTTATAAATACTAAAATATGTCAAATTTCTGTAGCAAACTGCCAAATTCCAAAAGTATGAAATAATGTTTTTTTATAATTATAATCAAATTAAATATTTTAAACCAAATTCAATTAAATTAAATTTATTAAAACGCAAGTTATATTTTCAACTTACAATAGTCTCAAGTACCTTAAGAGCCATTTAAATTAACCAAAATATTTCGTAATTTTAATTATACACCAACATAATAAGTTTATGAATTAATTGAATTTGAATGAATATTTATTTAAATTATTAAATGTTATTGCGAATAATTGATATGCCACCATAACCTTTTATTTAAGATAAATTTTTATTTGATCACGTATGAGATTACGATTTAATTGCTAAAAATCCATGCTAAGTGCTATATCAATCTTGATAAATTAATCACGTTATGAAAACGTGTAATAAGGGGGGGGGATATTAAAGAATTATTTGCCGCTAACACCATTGTAGTACGAGGGTCTTGATAAAAAGAAATTTATTATATTTCTGCTTCTACAGTTAGCGCGATTAAAAAGAGAATATAGTAGCAAAGGGGAGGTGTTGATATTGAGTAGCATGAGTTTGCTGCCACCGCTTCCTCTAGGAGGAATAAAACCAGGGTTTTTGAGGACGTGGAAATCAAATGTTTTCTTGCTTTCTTGTTTGTGTTCATGTTTTCATTTAATGTTTTCTTGATATTTATTGACTGCTAATTTAAAAAAAGATTTCAAAATCAAACTTAATATTGCGATACAAAATTAAACATAACGAACAGTTTCGTTGTTATCCGGTTTCGAAGCAAAAGTTAAATATTGAATCCAGACTTACCCTTTTATACAATTCGCAATCAGGTTTCTTTTCGTTTGAATGTTATAACTCAAAATTAAGTAAATTGAAAAAAGATCAAATGAATTAAAATAAAAACGTCACGCACGGTTTCACCTTAAGAAAAGCTAAAAACGCCCGCTTCGACCGCATTCTATGACTTGGGCTGACGGCCCGAGCAAATTCTAATGCCCCATTCAACTTTTTGGATGGAACTGCCTTTCATGTTCAAGTACCGCTTTTGAGGTTTTCATGAAATGTGAGAAATGCTGGATCGTGACATGATTACGTAATTATTTTTAAGGGCGCTTGAAATCTTCATTGCAAATGGTTCGAAAATACCACTTACCATAGATTTTTAGCAATTAAATAGTGATCTTATATGTGATCTATTAAAGAAATTATTTAAAATAAAATTAAGATGTCGGCACTCGTAACAGCATTTAATAATTTTAAATAAATATTCGAACCAAATTCAATTAATTTATTAACTTGGAGTATGATCAAAATTATGGGATACTTTGGGTATTACTTAAGTGGCTCTTTAAATCTTTTAGTGCCTTTCAGTGTTAAACTAGTGCAAGTGCAAATTATAAGTCAGTCAGTCCAGGGCAGTGAAGCCCAAGTTGTGCAGTTGAGTTGAGTTCAGTCTAGCACAGAGACGACAGATCATTAGTCGAGCCTAAAGGGCTAAGACAGTTATCCGAGTCAATGTTTTTGTTTTCTTTATATTTCCTTTGATTCATTATTCTTTAATTTAATTAATTGTGCTTTATTTCTTCTAACCCAAAGAGACCTAATTACTAATTGATTAAAAGGGTGAGTAAAAACTTAATTTTTTATGAGGAGGGAGAGGGAAATAGTAAACGAAAAGGTGAGAAATCTCAAATAACGTCTTTTTGTAGTGCGAGTGTTTTCGAGGCGTTAAACCGGACACACGTTGTACGCACGTAAGACGAAAGTGAACAGAGCACAAAAAGTAATTTACATAGTGTACACTGGTTAGACGCAAGGTGTGAAGATACCTAAGCAGGAGAATTTGAAAATACACAGGTGGCGAACGTAGCGATGGATCAACTGCGAATGAGAGTGGGAAAAAGAGAGTAGCTGCGTATGACATATTCATAAGAAGTAAAAATATTACTAGATTGCCAGTTGCACTCAGGTCAAACTATAGCGGCAATGAAGAGAGGGATTGCAGTAGTTCTGAATCGCCTAGAGGGGAAAGAAAGCGAAAAGAAAATTCCAGGATGGAGGATAAAGTGGATCATCTTACCAGCAAAATGGAGAGTTTCATGATTGACATTAAAACCAGCATCAATGAAATAAAGTATGAGATGGGTGAATTAAAAAAGGAAGTTGGGGAAGTCAGAATGAGGGACGGAACAGATCCATATAAAAGTCCGAATAATGAATGAGGTAAATAGAGAAGCTTCAAAAAGACTGGAAAAGGTCGAAAGATTGGAAAGAAAAAAAATGTGTATTTTTGCGCATGACGTCACGTGGCTAGTGACATTCTGTGCAATAACTTATCTTGAACCAATGATATGAGAGATGCAAATTTTATTTTGGCATTTGGTGCGCCTATACGTCACGTGGTTAGTGCATAATCTACGTAATATAATATTTTGTTATTATTGTATCATAGGTACATGCCGTAGGAAGGGTTGCCAAACTTCAAGGTGCGAAAGTGGTCAAGTTTAAATTTAGTGGTTTTAGATTAAATTGCAGTCGCCACATTATTCCCCCTCTAGTGATGAAATCACGAGAAATCTGGCTGGACGTTTGACATGACATTGACTAGGTGGGTCTTGAATGGTGACCTTTCGTGGCTTGGAAGATTGCAGACTGGATCTACTTTCGGCTATATCTTCTACATATGCTGCTTTTAGCCGGTTGATTGACACTTCCTGTTATTTACCTTTTACTTTGATTATGAAAGTGACCTCTTTTTGTTGTAGCACTTTGTATGTTGGGCTCCCCGTCTGTCCTTCTGGTTGCTCCCACCACTACAAGTTATTATCGGCTTTGTAGAATCTGTTTGGGTACCAAGCCTATCAGGTTTGGTGTACGGAGACGTAGGAAAAAAATAGACTAGTGCGTCAAACGTATAGACAAAGAACTAATTGAATGTATTTGAGTATAATATACAAACACACAAGAAAAATAATAATAATACAGTAAAACAAAATTAAAAAAAAAACAGAACAGTTGAAAAAATTAAAAAACATCAAGTACAATCTACTCGATGGTACACAATTAATAACTCTTACCTTAGGGTCTCGAGAATGTCGCAGATAAATTATTGGAATGGGTCGCGATCGGCACTCGCTCACTAAAAACTTTCTAACCCTAAAACTATATTGGGGGTTTAATGACTTTCTATTTTAAATTAATAAAAGTTTGAGTACCACTGATTTTATTAACATTATCTTTGTTAATACAAGATTGGTAACTAATTTACATTTCGAAGTAGCTGTTAAAGTGGAAGTGGCCTTATCACTCAAAATGATTGTGTTATAGAATACGTTGTCAACTTCCAGTTGTTCCAAGAGTTTTCCCTTTACTTTACCAGATAGTAAAGTTTCTGTGCTGTATGTCACTTCGGTTGATTGATTGATATGCGATGGTGTAAATCAAACCCCGCAAAGATTGGCCCAAATCGAATTCATCAGAATTATAATAGAAACTGATAAAACCCAATTTGGGTTTGGCAGAGATCAAATATACGAAACGTACATGGTCCTTACGTACGTAATATTCTAAAATAAAAAAAGTTTGACAATATGACATTACGTTTACCGCTATCGGTTTGACAATATCAAATATTGGTAAGAATCGAAAAAGAGATATACCGGGATATTAAACCCGGTTTATCTGGATCTATCACAGACACCGAAATTTGATTTAAATATTAGAAAACTCTCGATTAATCGGATCACCTGGCGATCGTAAAATGTAGACAAACGGTGTTCCCCAACAAGAAGTTGGAAAAGCTCATAAATAACTCAAAATAAATTTAAAAGCTCACCAATTTCTTCTCAGCGAGCCCTTTTGTATCCAGTTATGTAAGAAGTTACGTTCTTACGCTTAAAAAATGTTTTGTAAAAATGTGTATTTTATAATTATTTATTCTAGCGATCCTAGAATAAATAAGAAATGCATGGTGCAAGATAAACAGACTAATTTTGAATACCCCTTGATCAAAAAGTTCCGGGATTGATGGAATAAAACGCAAAAGATATCCATGAAGTGGTAATTTCTTTCTAGAGAAGAGTAAAATATCGCACGGAGTTAGGTCGGGTGAATATGGAGTTTGAAGAATGGTGTTGCTTAAGTTTTTGGCCAAAACATTTTAAACCTGCAAGGAATTGTGTAAAAAACTATTATCGTGGTGCAAAATTCATGAATTGTATTCCACAAATCCAATCTGAGACGGTCATTGGCCTGGGTGTTAGCGCAAGGACTGCTAATGCAAGGCGCCCCGGTTCAAATCCGGGTAGAGCTCATTTTGCAATGACGTCTCCGTGCTTCGGAAGGCACGTAAAGACGGTGGTCCTCCTATGTTAATGAATTGCCAGCATTAACAATAAAAAATAGGGTAACAGGCACATCTGAGGCAAGCCTAGCAAGCTATTTCAGATGTAAAGCAAGTAGTGCTCAAGGTACTGACAGTGGCTTCGGAATATCGCCGATGCTACTGTTAAGTAAAACAGATCAACAGATCTGGGCATACAGGGTTATCTCTAGCCAAAAGTAGAAGAAGAAGAAGAAGAAATCCAATCTGTTGACGGATAGCTTCACACAAACGTTTCATAACGCTCAAATAATATTCCATATTCATAGTTTGACCAATACAGAAGAATTCAGTGAGAAAAAATAAGTTTAATTTATTTATTTAAGGTTTCTTTTTATTTAAAATTTTAAAATAAATTTATTTGTTATTTGTGATTGAATTTGATATTTTTCATATAATTAATTGAATTCAAGTAACCATTGATTACATGATGCATACAACATAAAAATTTGGTATAAGTTTCATTGTCCTATTTCCCCACTTCTTCTTCAGGTGCCTATCCGTTACCGGATGTTAGCGATCACAAATTTGGCAGAAGCCAAGATGACTTTTCTTGGGAGTATAATTCATGAGGTGGTTTCCCTTTGCCTTCCCCATAGTCCACATATCGATATTGGATTTTTCGATCACAGCAATATATCTAGCGCCAGTAGGGTTCGAACCGCGAACTTACCGCTTCGTAGTCGACCCGTGTATGTTTCGCGCTATACTGCTGGTATTTACCCACTATATACATAATATTATATAAATTTTCCTAGTTTTTACTTACATATTTATTTGATTGTAGGAAACATGTGTTCTCTTGAGTTACCTCAGAGCGAGCTGTTTGCCAAAATACATGTTCCATTGTATTTTGAATTTTTATCATCTTGATCTATGCGATGAAGTAAATTAATCCCCGCCATGTTGGCCTATATCATACTCGATGGAATCTAAATACTTCTTTCGAAATACAATATTGACAATTGGCAGGGATCAAATCGAGACGTATCCTTTAATAACTTGCATTGATTGTTCTTAATAATAAAAAGTTTTAAATTTGAAGATGAAGTATTATTGAACTTCCCAGCAGTTTTGAGAAGCTTATCAAAAATTATAATTATCATTATTTTTGAAAAGTTTTCCAAACTCTTATGACTCTTTCAAACTCTTTCTTATTTTCAAGCTAAAAAAAATTTGCAGTAAAATTTATCAAGAGTCGATATGCACGAAATTTTATTTTGGATTTTACGGCTTTTCTATTGGGATAGGAAAAGCTAGTTACATAATTTTATCAAGTTTTCGAATAATATGCTTTAGTAGTAGTTTAAAAATTGAAAATCGGTTTGTAAATTAGAATTTGACAACCATCGGAAGAATTTTCCAATTTTTTACATACTATTATAATTGTTGCTGTATGTAAAAAGACAACAAAAGTTTAAAATCTAACTAAGATTACAAATAGAGTTTTGTGTTGTCTTTTTGCATTTTTTTCAAAAACATCAACTAAGGTCACGAGTTTCAAATTTTCAAATTTGACAAGTTTTTCATCAAAGAAATTCATCTAAAGATTAGAATCTTTGCCCCTTTAAGGCTGCAATAGGGATGTTGCATGGTATCGAATTTAGTGATAACTCCTATTAATTCTTGAAAATAATATCAAATGAAATTTATAACCGAAATAAAATGTTTGAAATGCGGTCTGTGCTGAAAAAATCAAATTTAAAATGCAAAAATGAATCGGTCAGCCGATTATGCCTCTGACGTCATACGCGTGATCCCAAACGTTTTTATGGAAATTTCACAACGTCGCAAGGACCTGACAGTTAAATATTTGACTTGTATCTGACTATCGTGCATCGTGGATTTTTTCCTTGATTTATTTTTCGATTACCGAAAATCGCTTGGATACCTCTAGCAGCCTATAATTTGTGCAATCGAATTAAATAAAATTAAAAAAACGTATTAATTGAATAACCTCATCCTATCATTGCGCAACGCTAACGGCATGCGGCTTACTTTCCATGAATTGTTTTATTTTAAAATTGAAAATTGAAAATGCAAAAAGACGACAGCACAAATAATTTACACTAACAGCGAATTTTGACAAGTTATAATAATAAATTTGGTTTTGTGTTATAAATTTAGAAAAATAATGGTTAATATTTAAAAATATATAAACTATAAAGGCTTACTCATACTTCCTTGACTAGAACGGTTGATGGCTACCGGTGATGCCTATAAAACAGTGAGCCTTCTCTTCGAAGTCCAGAACTCCAATCCTTAATCCTAAAAATTTACACCTGTAACCTGCTGTACGTTACTATTCTCTTTTCACCGATACATAAAATTTAGAAATAAAATCTATTTTCGGTTGTTAACAAATATTCAAATTCCTTATCTTAAAACTCAAAGAAATGATAATCTATTGAATTTTGATATGGATTCCAAACATCTGCCTAAAAAATGATTGATGAAAAATATGTATGCCAGAAATATCAATATAAGCAAAAGCAATACTGATATACATGCAAATCCAAATAATATACAAGGTGTTCTCCTATCCATGATAAACCTTTGAGGTGGCGATAGAAGACACTTTTCTAAGACATAATATTTTAAATAAAATTCTTGTCCTAGTACAAACCCTTGGGGGTCCACTCTTTAAAGGAATTTTTTGAATTTCTGCATTCAAACGCTTGTAGCACCGTAACTATTGATTTTATGGTATTAATGGATTAGTGATTTTTTAAAGATAATTTACTTATCATACAAATTAGTTAATAACCTCCTGTTGTCTAGAATGAACGGATTTCGAGAAATGTTGAAAAATTTCAAGTTTTATTTTTTTTGTTTTTGTTGCAAACCCTGTATCTTTTCAACGAAACTGCTTACAAAAAAATTAACGGCCCAATTCAAATATTCCCTCAAATATTCAAACAAATTGAAATAATAATTGTTCTTAAATGCAATTACATTTTTAAGCATTGTTTACAAATAATGATAATAATTTCACACAACAATTTATTTTGGGTTAATTAATTTCATTTACAATCTTGCAATTAAAACATACATACATACATACATACAGTTTGATTTATATTTAACGTTGCTAAGTCCCGGTAAACCACACCTCAGCACGGCCCCCCATGGGACAGGAGTCCGCCCCTAGCCGCGGTGCGTGAGCTGTTGCGGCTAGGGCTCTTGCGCCGGACCAGGCGGAGCGATCAACGGACAGTTAAAGCGCACGCAAGCGTACTATGCCCGTCCGGTTCTACTTATTCGTCTCAGATTACGGTCCTCGACACCCTAAGTGAGGGCCGGATACACTTTCCTGGTACCCTCCCGGCTATCGAGGGCCGGGGCCGGTCAGGATTGCTACGCCCCACCCGCGCGGCGGGACATTTCCCGGTAGGGGTGTTACCTGCTTTCGCGGGTATCCTTCCTCCAGGGGTCCCACTTAGTCAAGCATATCGACTCATACCACAACCCCTACGAGGCCAACCCCTCCGGGGGGTAGTGGCAAGCCACTAGGGCTCCCCCCCTCCCGTAGTAGTCTTGTGTTTTCCTACTGTTCCTAAGAGCAGATCGGAGAGTATAAGACTGAACCCTCTTAATCCCGTCCGTAAGTCGAGATGTATGAGACAATCACGAAGACCCGCCAGTCTAAGGTTCCCTTCCTGCTCTAACTTACGTCAGAGATTTGGGACAATCGCGTAGACTGCGGCCTAAGGTTCTCTTCATTTGGGACAATCACGAAGACTGTGGTCTAAGGTTCCCTTAATTGGGACAATCACGAAGACTGTGGTCTAAGGTTCCCTTCATTGGGACAATCACGGAGACTGTGGTCTAAGGTTCCCTTAATTGGGACAATCACGAAGACTGTGGTCTGAGGTTCCCTTCATTGGGACAATCACGAGGACTGTAGTCTAAGGTTCCTTCAATGGGACAATCACGAAGACTGCGGTCCAAGGTTCCTTTATTAGCGCCAGGGAGTGTGGATTGCCAGTCCATTTGGGCCTCTTTCTCACCCCGATTTTAGTCTTACGCTCCCAGATTTGTTTTACCCATATCCCAGTTCAGAGAGAGCAGTGATATGGTATCCGGCTCCGGGGTTAACGACAGGTTTCGGGGTTTGATTATTGCCCCCTGGTACACTCCTGCAAGAAGAGGGGTTAGGTTAAGGTGGCACCAGGAAGTGTGGATTGCCAATCCATTTGAGCCCCTCTCTCGCCTCCTGTCAGTCGTACGCTCCCAGAAAGTGTTTTACCCATGAGCATGGAATCCGGCTCCGGGGGTAACAGCTGACTGGCGGTCCGATTATTGCTCCCTAGCACACTCCTGTAAAAGAGCGGATTAGAGATCCGGGACAATCACGAAGACTGTGGTCTAAGGTTCCCTTCATTGGGACAATCACGAGGACTGTAGTCTAAGGTTCCCTTCAATGGGACAATCACGAAGACTGCGGTCCAAGGTTCCCTTTATTAGCTCCAGGGAGTGTGGATTGCCAGTCCATTTGGGCCCTTTCTCGCCCCGATTTTAGTCTTACGCTCCCAGATTTGTTTTACCCATATCCCAGTTCAGAGAGGGCAGTGATATGGTATCCGGCTCCGGGGTTAACGACAGGTTTCGGGGTTTGATTGTTGCCCCCTGGTACACTTCTGCAAGCAAAGGGGGTTAGGTGGTGGCACCAGGAAGTGTGGATTGCCAATCCATTTGAGCCCCTCTCTCGCCTCCTGTCAGTCGTACGCTCCCAGAAAGTGTTTTACCCGTGAGCACGGTATCCGGCTCTGGGGGTAACAGCTGACTGGAGGTCCGATTATTGCTCCCTAGCACACTCCTGCAAAAGAACGGATTAGATCTTCGTGCAGCTCCAGCGCCAATCTTCGTGCCCCTCGCTCCGCTTGTGCGGGGAAGCCAGACCCCAGTTCAGAGAGTGCAGTGGTCTGGTTCCCCGTTCCTCTCGACCTTCGGCGTTCTGTGAACATACAAAAGTTAAGGTGGAATGGGGAAGGGACGCGCGATTAACGAGATTCCTCTCGTTGCGCACAGAGGGGGCGCCTCCACTTGGTAGCCTAGATTACCGAGGGAAGCACCCCGAGGGTGAAACGGTTGGTTGGAGACTTCACAGGGCTCTTGGCCAGGGTTCTCCTTTTCCATACCCGTTAGGGGCACTCAGGACTACTCAGAGGCTTGTGGCCTGGGGTCCTTTCGTGCTTTTAGGTTACTCGAGACTGCTCACAGGTAGGCTGGTGGGCTCGTGCCTGGGGTCTCTTTCTCCTTTTAGCATTCTATTTGTGGCTTCCTACGAGGGAGTTCTCATATTAGGCCACAGGAGTCCCAAAATTGATTGGTCTTCAGTAACCTTTTGTATAGTGTCTTCTTAAGTCATTTCCGCTTATTGAATGTATGTGAGGCAGATATCGAGTCGGGAGCAGCGTCCTACTCCTGGTTCTCCTATCATGCACATGGGATTTGCCGTCCCCTGCGCACTTAGGCCTACTTACACCAATATCGGTGACTCATGCACTTCTACTCTTGGACTGGTACCGGTTTAGTCGGGTCATTGATCAGATCCGGGGGCAGGAGAGGGGGCGTCCCCCCTTCTGTCTCCCCAGGTGCGCAGTTGGGGGTGCATCCCCCTCCTTCGTCACCTTCTTTCTTTCCCTATTGCCCTCTATCACGCGTGACCGGGTTTGGTTGGTACCGCACCTTCTCCATCACGCACTGACTCCCAGAGTGCCTTAGTAGCCAAGTCCATTTCCGTTTTTAGGGTCTTTGCGGTGACCTTTATTGCAGTTTCACATCGTACGGACAGGTGCCTTTTACAGAGTCTTGCCCCATGACGCCGGTTGTTTAAGGTCGTTCCCGGTGACCTGTGGTTTGCAGTTTCACATCGTACGGACGGGTGCCTTTTACAGAGTCTTGCCCCATGACGCCGGTTGTTTAAGGTCGTTCCCGGTGACCTATGGTTTGCAGTTTCACATCGTACGGACGGGTGCCTTTTACAGAGTCTTGCCCCATGACGCCGGTTGTTTAAGGTCGTTCCCGGTGACCTGTGTGCAGTTTGACTTCGTACAGAAGCGGTGCAGAAACCTTGCCGAGGGCTCCCTGCTGCGGGATTGCTATCTGAGTACCGGCGTCTCGCACCTTTTCGTTCTTAGATGACGGGGTTTTGGGCTTCGACAGCGCAAGTCCCCGAAAATACTGGCGAGATTTCTTAACTGCAGTATAGCTAGGATGCTATTCCGTTGTTCCGGCGTGGTAACCTTTCCTTCGGGTAGCATCCTGTTCTGGCGCCCTTCGCTGGGCATCCTTTTATCGACGTCCGCCGCGAACGGCGTGCGCCTTGGATGCGAGGCTGGGGGCCCAGCTCCTCGTACGCCCTAGCTAGGCATCCTGTGTCCCCGACCACGTGTCGGTGGAGAATATCACTAAGCAAGGGAGTTCGGGGACCGTTTCGCATGTGCGGATTGGCTGGGAACTCATATCATTGTTCTCATTGTCCGGGGACGCCACGTGGAGGCTCGCACTCTGCTTGCAATGCACCTAATGATGCCCTGCCATTACCGACCACCCTAGCTAGGCATCCTGCATCCCCTGACCACGTGTCTGGGGAGGATATCACTAAGCTAGGGGGAAGTGTCAGAATTAAAGTGTTTTAATTAGACAGTCGGATTCCCCATACATACATACAATCGGTTTTAAACGTCTTGCGACGTTGTCCGATACTTTATAAAGAAACGGGCTTCCTCATTAAGGATACAACCGAAGTCGTTTACCCGTCCCCTCAAGAGGGTACTCTAGTAATTACTACCTCAAAGATGTTGCAAGCACCTTGTGAGAGAACCACCGTCTTTACGTGCCTTCCGAAGCACGGAGACGGCATTACAAAGTGAACTCTACCCGGATGCGAACCGGAGAGTCCTCCATTAGCAGTTTATCGCGCTAACACCCATGCCAATGACCGTTTATCTTTTTTTTAAACCAAGCAATTAAAACGAGGACAATAAATTATTGAAGTAATAATTAATACAGAACAAGTCATTTTATGTTTAAATTTAAATATTGAAATTAACAAGTAAACTTAAATATTTATGTTAACTTGAGCTTTTAAATAAATTTAAAAATAATTACAATTTTTACCACTACAGCGCCGCGCTTACGCTGCCTTACCGAAATGAAATATGCGTTGTGAGCGTGAGAAAATGGCAAATCCATGACGACGCGGTTGATTTTACACTGCGCTGTAAGGGCCAACATTTTCGAATGCTTAAAGCGTTTGCGTCAGTTCGTACCAACGATATTGTAAGCGTCTAAGTCGAACGCGGCCTATATTAATGCAATAACCATTGATTATATGATGCATCAAATTACAACATATTAATATGAACATTTTTACCTTTGTATTTACTTGCAGGAGACGCATGTTCTTTCCAATTACCTTCGAGCGAGCCTTTTGCAATATCTTGATGTTCCATTGTATTTTGAATTTTATCATCTTGACCGATATGCAATGAACTAAATCAATCCCGCCATTTTAGCCTATATCATAGTTGAAAAAATCGTAATACTTTTTTACCAACTACAATATGGCCAGTTGGCAGGGCTGAAATACACGAGACGTATCCGTTTAATTATTCGGTCGAATTGATTGTCCCTAATAAAAAAAAGAGTGTCTAATAATACCTTTAGCTATCAATGTGACTGCAATTAGGTGATTCGTTATGTATGTCGGCGATACATGATAATTATTTTCTTATGAGTACTGTGTAGTAATGTATACTGGGTGGCCAACTAAGGGAACTGTATATCAGAAACCGATTATCCCACAGTTTTTGGAAAATATAATTTATTAATAAAAGTAGCCATAAGAAATTGCTGGAAATCTTTATCAAGTTTCTAGGATGGTCCATGGAAGGGGGGGGCGGGTAATTGACAAGATAAACTATAAAATTTAAATTTTTATAGAAATTATTAGTTCAATGCAAATTTTGAGTGCGGTACTGGAAAGATTGTTAAATATGAATCATCTAAATTCTAAACTTTTTATAGCACCCCTCTTAATAAGGGCGGAAACAGCCGATAATTATGCAATATTTAAATTGCCATATTTCCTTCATACAGTTGTATTTTATATAATACTAGCTGGATACCCGGCTTCGCCTGGGGTCTCATTAAAAGGTGGAACTCTGCGTTTGTCTGAATGATTGAATAGCTGGATACCTGGCTTCGCCCGGGGTTTCCTATAATTAAAATACTTTGCCTTTGTGTGAAGTATTTAGATTTTCCAGTATCCTGCTTCGCTTAAGGTTTTCTTCTCGACGAAATCTTGCTTCCCGTTGCTAGAGCGTTTCAGAATGATTTTAGTGTTCCCGTTGTCGAGTGTTTTAGAACGGTTTATATTGTACTCTACAATTTTCTCTACAGCTTTTCTTCTCCAGTATTTTAAATCACTTATAATAGTATAGGTACTGAATGTGAATATACCAACGTAAAATTACCATATATCAATTACAGGTATTGGCGATGGGAATCTCGTTAATCCATTCATGCTCGTCCGCAATTTTTCACTTTTTTTTTTAAATTAAGCTTTTCGGTCCCGGTTTTTAGCGGAAAACCTCTTTAGGGTCCTAGAGAGTAACTGTGCAAAATTTGGTTGGGATCGGTCGAACGGTCTAGGAGTCTATAAGGAACAAACATACGCACAAACACACACACAAACATACATCCATTTTATATATATAGATACATAGTTCAGTTATAGAAATTTAAATATTGCATAATTCGTCGACTCTCCCCCGCCTTTATTAACAAAGATGCAATAAAACGTATAGAATTAAAATGGTGCAGATTTAACTTATCTTTCCAGCGCTGCTCGTTTCACGATTGTGCATGTAATTGATAATTTCGGTCAAAATCTTGAAATTTCACCATATCAATTACGCCCTATATCGGCTTCTTATTCTTCCTATTTTAGGACTGGGCCCTGTAATATTCAACAGTTATCTCGGAAAAGTTCCGAAGCCACTGTTAGTACTCTGAGCATATTATTTGTTTTACATTTGAAGTAGCTTGCTAAGCTGGCCTCAGATGGTGCCTGTTACCCTATTTTATATTGTTTATGATAGAACTTCATTAACATTGGAGGACCACCGTTTATACGTGCCTTCCAAAACACCGGGACAGCATTGCAAAGTGAGTTCTGCTCGAACTCGAACCGGGGCACCTTACGTTAGCAGTTGATCGCGTTAGCAACCAGGCCAATGACCGTCTCCCTATCGGCCATTCAAGAAACTTTAAAAAAGTCTCAAGCAGTTTTTATGGCCACTTTCATTAATAAATTATTTTTCCCAAAACTAGAGATAATCAGATTCTGATATACGAGTACAGCCGACATCCTTCCTTAGTTAACCACCCGGTACAGTATTATAGAAAAGGTATATATTATGGTATATAACATATATATGTATTATAATAATACAAACAGAAAGCATTACATAAACTTAAATATTTAGGTTAACTTCTGGATTTAAATAAATTTAAAAATATTTGCAATTTTTATCACTACAGCGCCGCGATTACTCTGCCTTACCGAAATGAAATATGCATTGTTAGCTCAAGAAAATGGCGAATCCATGACGACACGGTTGCTTTTAGACTGCGCTGTATGTGCCAACATTTCCGAATGCTTAAAGCGTTAGCGTTTGAGTCAGTTCGTACCAACGGTGTTGTAAGCGTCCAAGTCGAACGCGGCCTATATTAATACAGTAACCATTGATTATATGATGCATCACATTACAACATATTAATACCAATATTTTTTACCTATGTATTTAATTGCAGGAGTGTTCTTTCGAGTTACCTTCGAGCGAGCCTTTTGCAATATCTTGATGTTCCATTGTATTTGTAGTAAATCAATTCCCGCCATTTTAGCCTATATCATAACTGAAAAAATCGTAATACTTTTTTACCAACTACAATACGGCCAGTTGGCAGGGCTGAAATACACGAGACGTATCCGTTTAATTATTCGGTCGATTTGATTATTCCTAATAAAAAAAGTGATGGTGTAAATCAATCCCCGCCATGATTGACTGCATTGTGTTAAACAGAATTACAAAACACTGATGAAACACCATGTAATCAATTTTGGCAGAAATCAAGAATACCAAAAGTATTCTGTACAATCGAATTAATTATTCCTAATCAAAAAGAACTTACAAATATTACTAAATATACAAAACTGAGTATTGTAGTAATATCAAAAATCAACTATTAAAAATTATAAAACAGTCAATTCCGCTTAATTGGGATACATTGGACAAAGACATTTTGGTTCAATTAAACGGTTGATCCAAATAGGTGAAGTTCACCTGAAACTTAAAAATTAGTATTTGTTTACATTTTAATGAATTTTAACAAAAACATCACATTACCTACATGCAAATAACAGAAAAAAATAATAACAACAAAACAAAACAATCTCAGTAGTAAAAAATCACATATTTAACAATAATTATATTTAACTTAAGAATTATTATAACAATTGCATTGGGTTTTTCTGAGTTATTTTTAAGGATTTTCTGAGTTTTGGCGGGATATGTAGATAGTAAACTTCGCCGAGACAGTTATATTTTCAACATCAGTATTATATGTATAGTCCTGTTGTAAAAAAAAATAACCTCTCGGCAAAGCTTGTTTTTCCTTTGAACTGAAAGTGACGGCTTGAGTCCATATACTATACATGTATGTTTGTTTACATGATTTATACAAATTTGGATTTTGGTGTTTCGAAATAATAATTCCAAGTTTGAATAAAGAAGAATTGCGTTTATTCCAACTTGAAATTTATCCTTTCAAATCTTACAGTTAATGGTTACACCAAGTTTTAATATAATGTACATTGCAGGATGTAATATGAGTACAGTTTATTAATTTTCATAAGATATTTAGATAATTACGTCATTCAACAGGAAATTTATTAATAAAATATAACAATTACAAATTTTAAATAACACATTGTAACATTTTTTCCACACATTTCAAAATTTTCAAACATTTGCAAATCATTTACAAAATTATGTACACCAAATATACCACGTGGTCAACCCCTCGTAATTTTTGCTTGTGTTAGAACCGTTTTCGAAATATCTTACAATTTAGGTTGAAGGGTTGCTGAAATGCAAGCCCTTTCCTCGTCGCAAATTTTGAATAAAATTTGCTATCAGTTGTTAGTGTATTCATTATTTTAGTTTGTATTAGCATTAATTTTTCAAGATCATCCCATTTTCAAATTTTAAATAAAATTCGAATTTGAATTTGATGTCAATCGGTTGTGTTTCAATTAATTTCTACTCCCGTGGTTTGAACTTTGATTTACAATTTGTTTTGGGTAGTGCCATAACAGGTGCAGCTGCACAGTGCCTACAATGAAGGGGGGCCCAGAAATGATCGTCAAAACATTATTTTTTAACGCAAATTTTGCGTTACAATCAGATTTTGAAGGAATTTCTAGAATAATATGCAAGTGTACTAAATTGTATCTTGGTACTAAATATTTAAATTTAAATGAAAAAATTTTTTCGATTGGTTACTCCACTACTGTAGAGTTATTACAAATAACGTCTAAAAGACAAACAATTGATTTTTTCTAGTTTCAAAATTCTTCCTAGCCCCCACCCTTCTACTGAACACCCAGATATATTGTGGACTATTTTTTTAATTTTTTAAAATTTCATACAAAATAATTCGTAATATTTAGTTAATATCGAGCCTGTAATTTTTTACAAAATTAGACATTGGACTATTTTTTAGCCCCACCTTAACCAGTGCCGGCGTCAGTAAAAATGATCAAAAAGGCCTAGGATAAACAGAAACGAAAACATGGAATATTATTAAAGAAAATTTTGGAAATTAAAGAAAAATTTAAGAAAATTGTGATAAAAATATGAGAATTTCAAAAGCGTTTTAGGGTGCCATTTTTTTGTTTCCTGATACCTCTTAGGGTTGGATTGCACATGTGTATTTAATAAATGGTTATCAAAATGTTTTTCAATTTGGAAAACTTGAAACCAATGGCGCATACGTACTTGATAACTTTTAGATGTGAAACTTGGTTCGATTGAAATCGTTGTGCATGTGTAGTAGATTACTACATAATTTTGAGTATTTGACAAATTTTGATTACCACACATGCGTACTAGTAATTTTTACACTTGAAACTTAGATCAATTGCGATCGCCAACTGCTGTTTTCTCAGATTTAAAAATTACATCATCTAACACCAGGCAAATAAAAGGGTACCATAAAAATTTATCGTTTCTATTTATCTTATCCCCTATGTAAATTTTTACTAACCCCGCTACTGATGAAAGTGAAATAGATGACGTCACTCCTCAAAAGAAACACGGAATTGCTCTATGTTAATTTAAATATTATTTGACGAGCTTCTTTCCTCATAAGTAAAATTTTGGAAAAAATAAAATCTGGAAAATTTACACGGCAATTAAAAATTGTTTAAAGTGGAAAGCAAATAGTTCAACAACTTTTGACGTGGGTGACAATTGTAATTTTTTGCAAATGTTCAGTAAAGAAGTTATCAAATACGGCAATAAAAAATTGCCAAATATATAAAATTATGAAGTAATCAATTGTACATATCCGGTGATTTCAATTCGCTCAAGTACCGGGTAAAAAAACTGTCCGTATGCGCACTGATTTCAAATTTTTCCAAGCCCGAAAAACATTTTTTAAATCATTTATCTAATTCCAACACCAGGAGCGTTCCAAGAAACAAAAAACGTTTTTAAAATGTTCAAATTTTCATCAGAATTTCTTTAAATTTTCCTTTAATTTTCACAATTTTATGATTTATTTGATTTATTATGATAATATTTCATGATTTTCATTTCTATTTATCTTGGTATTTGCTGAAATTTTGCCCCCCCCTTTTTGAGCTCACGTAATTAATGGACGTCCCCTTACTTACATTAGAGTGTTTCATTGGCATTAACACTACTATCGGAGTAAAAAACTTTTGACCCCTGAGTTTGAAGTCAAATAAAATCAAAAGTTAGAAGCAAAAAAATTTGAAAAAAATATATGTTATCAATTGATTAGTGCTAAATATCATATAAAATTTTTATAATTCTAATTAACGCCGTTTTAAAATTATTTTAAAAAACGTTTACAGAGGTGTAATTTTTAGCACTCTTTACGGAAAGCTTCAAGTTAAAATACCTACAACTATCGTATTTTTTTTGAAATTACATAAAATTCTAATCATTTTATTTAAATTTTGTCAAATTTTTGTTAAAACTGGATTTCTATAAGTTGGCACTATTTTCATATATATACTTGTTCAGTTTAAACAATTTTTTGTTAAGATTTAATTAAAAGATATTTCAGAACATTTTTAATACAATACATTTTTAAACAATAAAATAATAACTTTTAAATAATTTCTAGATCAAACAGATTTTAAAAGGTTTCAAGTTTAATGAAATTTGAAAATTTTCGTCTTGAAAAGACGAAACCACCAACACCAAACTTTAATGTGAGTTAGAAAATTTTTAAATTTCGTTAGAATTGTAAAAAAATAATAAAATGTTTTTCAAATTTCATTAAACTTGAAACCTTTTAAAATATTTTATTCAACATAAAATTACTTACACGTATAATTTTCTTCTAACGAAATATGGTTCGAATCAAATTTAGACGGAATCCTCGTATACCAAATTCCAAATCTTTATTCCATTGGAAGAAGAACGTTGATTTACCGCACTTGAGAAGTAAATACCACTTTTCTTCAAATTATTAATTAGAAACCGTTATTGAAATGTAAGAAATTTCAGTACATAATTTCTAATCAACCGACAAAAAATTAGTAAGTCCAAAATCAAAAATTAAAGTAATGATTTAACTCATTGTTAAGATGTTCACCGTATAAACGCGACATAGATAGTAATTGATATTACTTTTATTGCGTTTATAACCACAGTGCTGCCAGACGAGTAAATGGGTGGAGACCCCAGTTTACTCCCCCCCCCCCACTTTTATCAATAATTTTAAATGATTTCTATTTTTAAATTTCTCTTTTTCTGAAACGATTGCAATCTTCGGAAAAATATTTGACATAAGGTAATTAATTTTAAATATGATGTACTATGTAGATAAGCTTTAGAAACCTTTTCCTGAATTAAATTTTTTGAAAATCCTCATAAAGGATTCTGCAATGAAAGGTCAAGAAATTTCAATTTTAGGTTTGCCTGTGTACTGCAGTAATTTTCTTCTACATCCGAAAGGTTTTATTTAACGATTATCTATAAAAAATTTCAAATTAACAAAGTATTTTACGTCGTTGAAGCTGGCAGTAGATTCAATTCCCAGATTTAAAATTTTAGAGTTGACCAAACAAATACTTCAAGTTATTTTGAACATAGCTTTATTTTACAAAATTATATGTTTAAGACCTCAAAGGCCCAAAATGAGTATTCGAAAACTAATATTAGATTGTACCTGAACGTTTGCAACCCCTAATATTACCTACTGAAGTCAAAATTAAGTGTTATATTTATTAATATATTATAAACTTCGAAAATTCACAACTTTTAACCAGAGTTTGTAACACTCTGGGGTTAGTTTTAAATAATACCTAGACACCCTTGCGTATTACAACATATCAGCTTCAAAAGATTTGCCGTCGAAGGGGTCAAATTTCGTCTTAAAATTTCAAAATTCACAACTTTTAAGCAGAGTTTGTAACACTCTGGGATTAGTTTCAAATATACCTAGACACCTTGCGCATTACAACATATCAGCTTCAAAAGATTTGCCGTCGAAGGGGTCAAATTTCGTCTTAAAATTTCAAAATTGACAACTTTTTAAGCAGAGTTTGTAACACTCTGGGGTTAGTTTTAAATAATACCTAGACACCCTTGCGCATTACAACATATCAGCTTCAAAAGATTTGCCGTCGAAGGGGTCAAATTTCGTCTTAAAATTTCAAAATTCACAACTTTTAAGCAGAGTTTGTAACACTCTGGGGTTAGTTTTAAATAATACCTAGACACCTTGCGTATTACAACATATCAGCTTCAAAAGATTTGCCGTCGAAGGGGTCAAATTTCGTCTTAAAAATTTCAAAATTCACAACTTTTAAGCAGAGTTTGTAACACTCTGGGGTTAGTTTTAAATAATACCTAGACACCCTTGCGTATTACAACATATCAGCTTCAAAAGATTTGCCGTCGAAGGGGTCAAATTTCGTCTTAAAAAATTTTAAAATTCACAACTTTTAAGCAGAGTTTGTAACACTCTGGGATTAGTTTCAAATAATACCTAGACACCCTTGCGCATTACAACATATCAGCTTCAAAAAGATTTGCCGTCGAAGGGGGTCAAATTTCGTCTTAAAAATTTCAAAAATTCACAACTTTTAAGCAGAGTTTGTAACACTCTGGGGTTAGTTTTAAATAATACCTAGACACCCTTGCGATTACAACATATCAGCTTCAAAAGATTTGCCGTCGAAGGGGTCAAATTTGTCTTAAAATTTCAAAATTCACAACTTTTTAAGCAGAGTTTGTAACACTCTGGGGTTAGTTTTAAATAATACCTAGACACCCCTTGCGCATTACAACATATCAGCTTCAAAAAGATTTGCCGTCGAAGGGGGTCAAATTTCGTCTTAAAAATTTCAAAATTCACAACTTTTTAAGCAGAGTTTGTAACACTCTGGGATTAGTTTCAAATAATACCTAGACACCCCTTGCGTATTACAACATATCAGCTTCAAAAATATTTGCCGTCGAAGGGGGTCAAATTTCGTCTTAAAAATTTCAAAAATTCACAACTTTTAAGCAGAGTTTGTAACACTCTGGGTTAGTTTTAAATAATACCTAGACACCCCTTGCGCATTACAACATATCAGCTTCAAAAAGATTTGCCGTCGAAGGGGGTCAAATTTCGTCTTAAAAATTTCAAAATTCACAACTTCTTAAGCAGAGTTTGTAACACTCTGGGGTAAGTTTAAATAATACCTAGACACCCCTTGCGTATTACAACATATCAGCTTCAAAAATTAATGCCGTCGGAGGGGGTCAAATTTTATCTTAAAAATTTCAAAACTTTTTTCCACATTTTACATGATAAATAAGAAAACCCGTATTTTTGTGTTAGTCAATTTAGTCGCTTTGGCAAAGATATAATGTTCTTGAATTTGAGAGTAGCGTCAAAATTCAATGTTGAAATTTAGCATGTCTCCAGCTTAACTTCCATAAACCCGGACTCGCCAAAAACCTTTGTAAACGCCCCAATGGGCCGTGGAATTTTCTAACTCCAACGACAGCAACGTTCGAATGATTCTGCACAAGTTTGTTTATTTATTTTATTTAATTTTACTTTTCTTCTTCCATTTGGTGATGCGCAAATATGTACGTATCAACCGAGAAGGGAATGATATATCGGCTGCTTCTTAAAAGAAAATATAGCTGATGTGATAGGCTGGTATAAATCTAAGAAGTAGATACCAGATAACAAGTAGATATTTTGTTTTCAATTTATAATTCAGGTTGACTATGTTTGTCGTTTTTGCATTTCTAAAACTTTCCAAATCTATTTTTAAAATTTTTCTTTGTTACTTAATTAATTTTTTAATATCTCTAAATTTAAATTTTGGCCCTGCTACTTATCAAAATATAAGATGTTTTACAAAGGCGCATTTCACCTACGCTAGAGCAACCAACGCTTACAGCGCACACTTTTAATCCAATCAGTATTTTTTGTAGTTGCTTATTGATATTCTTCTCCACATCCAATACAATACTGAACATTTTTATCAATGTCATCATCATACAGTTATAATTAACTTTTTTTTCATTGCAGTCATGATGAAATTTTAATTAAATTGCATTTATTACGTTGCCAAAGATCAGGTAGCGCAAAAACTCCCGTTTAGCAAAGCTACTGGTTTTTAACATAACTTTGCAGGTAATACCTGCAAATTCCTCGAAGACTGCCATTACTGAGTACCGATTTGAAAATTTTTTCAAGTTTCAAACATATAAACTATTATTACATTATATCTATTACTTAAGACAGGGCTACATAAAATATAATTTTTAATGCCTGAGAATATACAACTATTTAATCAAAGTGAAAGACAAATACTCGATACCAATTCGCTGTCTCTACTAGGGTAACCTTAAGCTTTAAGATTTTCACTAAAATTTTAAGGCAGTGTATTTAAAATTACCTATAGAAGAATTTACCCCTTCGAGCTTATCTGATATTTTAGTGTGATCAATTGAAAATGCGAAAATTATTTATTTCCGAAAACTCGAAAAATCGAAAAGCATAGAAATCAAAAACTTTCTGCAAAATTATTCAATTTAGTAAGGAATATGTTCTTTTGGATTAAAATCATAACTGTTCACAGCAACAGGTTAAGTAACTACGAAAATTTATTTATCTGTTTACCATAGAAAAGGATTACTACTTAATCTAAAGTCGCTTCAACCCCATCTTTGTTCGGGCCGTAATTGCTTAACTATCATTACCGGTAACAGTATATGGCATTTTATGAAGACAATACAATAAACATGGTACCTGCTAAGCTTCAAATTCGCAGAACATTTCGGTCTTCATCCCGTGTATAGCTATCATTTGCAAGTAATTTCACAACAAACTCTGCTTAAAAGTTGTGAATTTTGAAATTTTAAGACGAAATTTGACCCCTTCGACGGCAAATC
Source organism: Lycocerus yunnanus (assembly GCA_036346125.1). Taxonomy (NCBI): domain Eukaryota; kingdom Metazoa; phylum Arthropoda; class Insecta; order Coleoptera; family Cantharidae; genus Lycocerus; species Lycocerus yunnanus. The sequence continues at coordinate 757,043 of JARFIX010000105.1, forward strand.
TTTTGAAGCTGATATGTTGTAATGCGCAAGGGTGTCTAGGTATAATTTGAAACTAATCCCAGAGTGTTACAAACTCTGCTTAAAAAGTAGTGAATTTTGAAATTTTAAGACGAAATTTGACCCCTTCGACGGCAAATCTTTTGAAGCTGATATGTTGTAATACGCAAGGTGTCTAGGTATTATTTAAAACTAACCCCAGAGTGTTACAAACTCTGCTTAAAAGTTGTGAATTTTGAAATTTTTAAGACGAAATTTGACCCCTTCGACGGCAAATCTTTTGAAGCTGATATGTTGTAATACGCAAGGTGTCTAGGTATTATTTAAAACTACCCAGAGTGTTACAAACTCTGCTTAAAAGTTGTGAATTTTGAAATTTTTAAGACGAAATTTGACCCCTTCGACGGCAAATCTTTTGAAGCTGATATGTTGTAATGCGCAAGGGTGTCTAGGTATTATTTAAACTAACCCCAGAGTGTTACAAACTCTGGTTAAAAAGTTGTGAATTTTCGAATTTTATAATATATTAATAAATATAACACTTAATTTTGACTTCAGTAGGTAATATTAGGGGTTGCAAACGTTCAGGTACAATCTAATATTAGTTTTCGAATACTCATTTTGGGCCTTTGAGGTCTTAAACATATAATTTTGTAAAATAAAGCTATGTTCAAAATAACTTGAAGTATTTGTTTGGTCAACTCTAAAATTTTAAATCTGGGAATTGAATCTACTGCCAGCTTCAACGACGTAGTATTTTGCGATAGAACAATGAACCAACTGAAATAGTACACTATCAAATAGCTCAATGATTATCGAATATATTCCAGGATTGTGACGGGTGTGATGAAATTTTACCTATAATTTTACTGTACATAGTTGTTTATGAGTAATAAGCTGTATAACATAAACAAATGTAGATATTAGTGTCTGCTAATTTAAAGTTTGATTTTATTTATTTAATTTTTGTTAATTATAAATACGAGTTTTTTTAGATATGAAGAATTTTTGTTACAGGAATTAGATTGTAATTTTGTTTGCTCTTGTTAGAAATAAGCAAAAGGTTTATGTCTAGCAGTGGGTAAAAATTATTCACTTAATTTAAAAGAATTACTTTTGCAATTATAAAGAAATGGCGCGGCCTGATGCCGCGCTATTATTTTGACGTTTGTGGGCACCGTACAATAAATAGGATGTTACACCCTGTATTCGGCGGTTTGTTATCTTTCGTTCTAAAGAGAAATCTTAAATTTGTATATTTTTTAAACAAACGAATTAGTACAGACTTGTAGGTTTGCAGTAGGTTTAAGAATACCTCCCATCCAAAATTATGAGTTAGATATTTCATAAAAAATATTAAAATAATCTAAAATACCGAGATGATAATATTAAGTTTCACTACATGAAACACGAAACAATTGTCTACGAATTTATTTATTTGATACTGAACGTTATTGGTATTTTGCTTATTTATATTTCTAATGCACAATTATTACTCGTACATACAGTGACTCAATATTAAACGCAGAAACAACAATAAATATAAAAAATTCTTTCTTAACTTATTAAAAACATTCAGTTTTTATTATAAAAGTATTTTTTATATAAGTTTAATGGTGTTATTTCACGTTCATACAATTTGTGCAAATTGGCTTGTGCAGGCCGTGGTACTAATGTATTGTTATTGTTATTGATATTATCGAATAAAGTTTTACTCTCTCTCTCTATAATTTTGGCCATGGAAATTTTTTTAATGTTCATCCCTAGGTTAATAGCATTAGTTAACATTAAATAAAGTAGTTTTATATTAAAATTGAATATAGTTATTGATAAATTAGTAAGAAAAATATTTTATATTTGTTATTGTTATTGTCTGGGTTTCAATTTGAGTCACTGCATGTTTATATATTAGAAATGCAGATAAGTAATTAACTAAATAAATAAATTTGTAGTCGATTGCTTCATTAATTAATATTGGAATTCGGTGGCGGTTTGTCAGGATATGCAAGGTAGCCAGTACCTTACCAAACCAAATTTCACAAAAACATCTTTTAAATATAATTTGTTTATAAATTTTATAATTGTAGTAGGTACTTACATATAATTTTCATTTATTTAAAATTTTTTAGTTGGTTAAAAATTTGACTAATTATACTAGCTCGATTGTTAGATTTTGCAAACTGCAGATGTATATAAAAAAAGGATTAAAAATTGACCATTGGAAGATGTCAGGATTTAAGTAACTAATCCTAATAGTGAAACAAAAAAATTTTGAGCTTTTGAAACTAACTTGTTATTTAAATGTGACTTGTTAAATTTAAGATAGCGAATCATTTTATAAATAATATACTGCAAATACCCCAAAACACAAGGCAAAATTATGCAGAACAAAAAATTTAAAATAAAAAAAATTAATTTTGTCTATTTGAAGAGCATGAATACCCCTCAGCCAAAAATATATTTAGTTGAAGACAGTGTTTGAGTTATATTTTTTGCAACCTTACAGCTTTTACTATTATAAATAATCAATAGAGAAACCTTTTAAAACAACATAAAATGCAAAATATCGATTGAGAGTGTCGGGGGTGTAGGGGGTGTATTATGTAAAAATTGTAAAAATAAATAATAAGTGTATTTTTATTGTTTGTAGACATTTAAACAACCCCTTAAAATATCACAGTAAAGTTTAGAGGATGGACTTTGAAGTTCATTTTTGAAATTCAAATTTTTGAAATAATTTAGAAAAGCATCTGTTATTTTTCAAAAATTGTTTTCTTTTAATTTCCAGGTATAATGTTAATATAAAAAAGGGAAACCCATGTAATTTACCCTTAAGTTTAATCCTACAGTACCGATCAAATAAATTTTTAAAATTATTAAAAGCTTTGATCGGAATTTTGGTCAAATTTTGATAATTTTTACTGACAACCGCCTAGCCTTACAACTAGATTGCTAAGATTGTGCGGCCTGAAGGCCAATTCTTAAATTGTGTCTGCAACACAAATACATATTATGTATTTATAAAAAAGGCGCTCTGAACAGAACAGTAGTTATTTTATTTGGGAATTCTGAAGGTTTTCAATTGTTCTTCTGTTTAAAGGTAGGTGTGTACAAGTTCAAGATGCTCACTGTCTATTACTAATATTCGAGGGGTTGACCACCTGGTGGTGTACATAATTTTGTAAATGATTTGCAATTGTTTGCAAATTTCTGCAAATGTTTGCAAATTTTGCAAATGTGTGTAAATTTTTGCAAATGCCTGTAAATTTTTGTAAATGCCTGCAAATGGCTGTAAATCTTTGCAAATGGCTGCAAATGTCTGAAATTGTTTGCAAATATCTGTGTAAATTTTTGCAAATGTTGCAAATTTTGCAAATGCTTGCAAATGTGTGTAAATTTTTGCAAATGAGTGTAAATTTTTACAAATGACTGTAAATCTTTGCAAATGACTGCAAATCTTTGCAAATGTTTGAAATTGTTTTGCAAATATCTGTATAAATTTTTGCAAATGACTGTAAATCTTTGCAAAAGTCTGCAATCGTTTACAAATATTTGTGTATTTTAAAATTATTTGCAAATTTTGAAATTATTTGCAAATTTTTGCAAATTATTGGAAATGCAAATTTGGTGTACATAGTTTTGGTCAGTGGTCAACCCCGCTAATATTGTAACTTTAGACTAATTCAAAAAGGCGTAGTTTCAATTCGTAGAAAAACTAGCCGGTAAAGTTTTCAAAAATTATCCCCCCTTCCCCAATTGTCATTAATTTTATTATAACAGTGAAATGTCATTCCACTATAACAACGCTCAATATGCTGAAATCTTCAAATCACCACTGAAAAAATTAATTGTATAAACCGGGCAATCTGGGGTATAACCTTTAGTGGCCCAGAAGGCTTAACATTATATTCCTTAAAAATTATGCATAAATTTTATGTCAGTTTGCCGCTTTAGTGTTCTAGGGAACGATAACATTGGGTGGGGGTATAGCTCCAGTCTCAGCATTTTATTTTATAATGTTGAAAAATCTACTTTACTTCAACTATTCTTGAATATCCCCCAGTTTACATAAATATGAGTCTAATTTAAAACGGGAGGCTTGTACTCCCCCTTTGACTATGGTTGTGCCTCTCTAGCTAAATTGATTACAAACCGTCGCTGGTGGATCTCAATATTACCCTATTAGTATTTTAGATCATATTGATATTTTTTATGAAATATGTAACTAATAAATAAGGATAGGAGGTATTGCAAAACCCGGTATAGAACAATTTTTAGGCGTTTAGGCCATTTAGGCGCCAAACTATTTAGGCGCAAAAACATATAGGCGCGATTCGTTTAGAATGGGTAAAAATTGAATCGATGTTTGCTTTCCCAAATTTTACAACATTATTTTGTAATAATCTACACTTAATTCTGTTTTACGATAAAAAAACACACTAAGATGCCTGTTTAATAAAAAAAAGTAAGAAAAGATTAATATTAAAGATTTCAGAAATTTTGTGCGCCAGCATTTATTCGACAAGCTCTTAATCGACATTTTATTCGATACGGAATTTTATTTGACTTGCATTTGTTCGACTAAACATTTATGCGAATAGACATTTGTTCGACATGTCGACATGAGAAACGTACTATTGACTATATATTGATTTTATGATGGATCCATAATTTTTCGTGGTTGCGTTTGTCAAAATCAACCCTCCGCACCTTTCTTTCTGGTCCTCTCCGCAAGTGACGCCCCGGACCATTTTGACAAACGCTTTACTCACTAAAAATATCCCCATAGTCGGTTCTACTCGACAAAGGGTGTTAGTAGAAAGGAGGTGAATCTCCCTCGATGTGGGAGTTTTACAACACTGAACTAAGCTTGACCGGTGGATCTCGAACAAAATTGTACTATATTACTATAAAAAAATTTCAAATAATAATTTTATTAATTGAAAAATATCAATAGCATATTAATATAACACAAAGAAAAATTATTGTTATATAATAATACTTCAACTATCAAAAACTATAAAGATTGTTAGCAATTCTTTTCAAAAAGTCAACTTTGTGACTAGCAAATATAAAAACTAAGAACATAGATAATAAAAAAATGCTTATAGGAAGATTTGGCGTCAAAGTGAATTGCGGCTACATGTCTCGGCGCCTAAATGGCTTGGTGCCTAAGTGGGTTGCTCCTAAATGGTCGCGCCTAAATGGCTTCGCGCCTATATGCCCGCGCCTTATTGAATTTGGAAAATTCAATAAGGATGGGTGAAGAATGGAACCGATGAGTGTTTCATTACTATGTACAGAAGAAATGGAAGCTGGAAGAGTTACGGCTGCCGTTTGTCTAATGCCCAAACCACCAAAAGGTATTGGTAAATACAAATCCGACATCTTGCGCCGATAAGACACCATTTGTTTGGTATCATTTTGTGTTATAGTTTGCGTTTGAATTCAAAAAGGTTTTATCCCTCCGCAACAATTGTCGTTTCTTGTTTGTTTTAATCAAGGATTGCGCGTCAGTGGATAGCCAATATAGAAGTTTACTTTGAAAGTTTCAATATTAATTTCATTGGTATTTACGATATGCTTCGCACCAAAAGTGTCATTAATTTAATTTTTTTGTAGCAAATGAGTTTTGCGACGAAACGGCTAGCTGCGAACAAGGTTTGTGGCAAAACGGCTGCCGGAAAACATTCGCGGTGAACTGTCCCATTCCCCAACACGAACTACCTACCCTCAAAAACCTAGTTTTTAAACAAAGATTTAGAATGTGAACTATAAACATAATCCTATTGAAATTGATATTTTAGAATATGGATGAATCCTTGAGAATAAAAATATTATTTTAAATAAATATTATTCTGTTTTTAGATGTTTTTAATAAAATAATACCAAAAATTTGATATAAAATCTTTAATTTAAAAAAATATCCATTTAATATTTTAAAATAATTAAAAATAATTTTTTTTGAATATACATAATTCGAAAAATAAAGAAGTGGTTCTGGTTTGATTTTGATCCGTGGAAAACTACGGATTATATAAAAATAGCCTAATAATAATTAAATTTAAAATTAAAAAAATTAAGAACAATTACAGCGATTTCACAATTTTCGTTCATCGAAAATTCGCACTTTACATAAAAAATAATAGCAATTAGAAAATTCTATTTCCGGAGATAAATACACAATAAAATTACTTACCTTTCTTTTCTTCTTCTTCTAACGAGGTACTGTTGGGATATATTATTCCATTGGAAAATGAATTTTGATTTACCGCACTTCGAAGCACACATCAATTTTCTTTAAATAGCTGATGGAAAAAGAATTTTTAATTCATTTTTATAACAAAAAATGCCATTAGTAGGTGAAAAATTAAAATTAAAAAAATTCTCCCATTTATTTTGAGATATTTACTGTTCCAACCCGAGGTGGATACTAATTGGAATAAGTTCCTAGTCCTAGTCATCATGGCACTGTGGAGTACCGGGGCTATGCCCATACCTCCTTCATCGGTTAGGACGTATGTCCTGAACGGGCGGTGGTTGCTTTGAAAGGCATAAGCCAATCGGGCAAGTCCGGAAGGTGTGCGAACATCACAGCATCACGCATTCCGGACCATGAGTCAGGCGGCCGGTTGAAGCTGCAGCGCAGTGGACCTACATTGTTAACGCGGAATCCGAACCGCGGCATCGGAAGCTCAGCTACCGTACACTGGGTCTCCTGCTTTACGTGGCACCCATCTACCACGGAACAACGGCGAAAATTGACCGACCGCGTCGAGATTCGAACCCACGTTCCCAGGCGTGAGCTATGAATTCGAACGATCAGACCAACTCCGTGTTCTGGAATAAGTTGTATTGCGCTAGTATTTAAATTGTGCACTAAGGCTGGACACAGTGCTGCCAACCATTGTACGCGGAAATATTTGAAGATTCCCCACTCTTTATTAAAAATGTGCCATTTATTTAAATTTATATTTATTTAAATATTTGTGTACAAATGTACCATTATTAATACATGTACCATAGTTTGAGAAATCTTGCATTACACAATTGCACGAAAATAATTTTATGTTAAAATTGAAAAAACTATAAAAATGTGTATATCGCTGAACCGAAAATAATTTAAACTAGCTGGATACCCGGCTTCGCCCGGGGTTTCATTAAAAATAAAATACTTTGCCTTTGTCTGAAGTATTTTGATTTTGCAGGGTTGATTTACCCGAGCTTTTCTTCTTCAGTATTTCAGAACGGTTTCCAGTCTTGCTTCCCGTTGTCCTTTGGTTGCTATAACTTGATTTATTTTTACGAAATGAAATCACTTATAATAGTGTAGGTACTGAATGTGAATATACCAACGTAAAATTACCATATATCAATCACAGGTGTTGGCGATGGGAATCTCGTTAATCCATTCATTCAATTTTCATCTTTTTTAAATTAAGCTTTTCGGTCCCGGTTTTTAGCGGAAAACCTCTTTAGGTCCTAGAGATTAACTGTGCAAAATTTGGTTGGGATCGGTCGAACGGTCTAGGAGTCTATAAGGAACAAACACACACACACACCATAACACCATCACACACATACACACATCCAGACATCATTCCAAAATTGTCTTAAACAACTTCTATGGACTCATAGACCATGGGTAACATGCTAATTCAAAACTTTTTTTTACACGAATACAATACTTTACTACGTAAATGGGAAAGTAATTAGGTATATTCAACTTTTATTTTTGGCCTACAAAAAGCATGAAAATTTCAAAGGGTTAACCTTTCGTTTTTTTCAAAAATCTTTAAAATTTTATATCCGTTTGATAGAATAAGTTCAAAGTTAACCTTACGTTTTTCAAAAATTCAAAATTTTATGTGCCCTTTTATTGCATAAATCGACGCAGCGCGTCCAGTAGAGTACAGAAAATGCACCCGCGACTGGCGCCAACGTTGCAAAGTCGCACAACCGACGCTTAAAATTGCTACTTTTCCAAATTTTATTTTTTACGCAAAAAGTACAAAACTTCAAAGGGGTTAACCTTTCGTTTTTTTCCAAAAATTCAAAAATTTTATCTGCCCTTTTATTGCATAAATCGACGCAGCGCGTCCAGTAGAGTACAGAAAATGCACCCGCGACTGGCGCCAACGTTGCAAAGTCGCACAACCGACGCAAAATTGCACTTTTCCAAATTTTATTTTTGACGCAAAAAGTACAAAAACTTCAAAGGGTTAACCTTACGTTTTTCAAAAATTCAAAATTTTATTGCCCTTTTATTGCATAAATCGACGCAGCGCGTCGAGTAGAGTTCAGAAAATGCACCGCGACTGGCGCAAACGTTGCAAAGTCGCACAACCGAGCTAAAAATTGCTCACTTTTCCAAATTTTATTTTTGACGCAAAAAGTACAAAACTTCAAAGGGTTAACCTTACGTTTTTTCAAAAATTCAAAATTTTATCGTGCCCTTTTATTGCATAAATCGACGCAGCGCGTCGAGTAGAGTTCAGAAAATGCCCCGCGACTGGCGCAAACGTTGCAAAGTCGCACAACCGACGCTTAAAAGAGTTTCTGGGTGGAATCAACACTTTCACATTTCACCCTAAAAATAACTAAAATATCACACTTACGTAACTTCTTTCTGCGTAAAAGCTTCTATAACTTCGAAATACAAAAGGAGCAGTCAAAAAATTGCCACTTTTCCAACTTTTATTTTTGACGCAAAAAAAGTACAAAACTTCAAAGGGTTAACCTTACGTTTTTCAAAAATTCAAAATTTTATCTGCCCTTTTATTGCATAAATCGACGCAGCGCGTCGAGTAGAGTTCAGAAAATGCTCCCGCGAGTGGCGCAAACGTTGCAAAGTCGCACAACCGACGCTTAAAGAGTTTCTGGGTGGAATCAACACTTTCACATTTCACCCTAAAAATAACTAAAATATCCACTTACGTAACTTCTTTCTGCGTAAAAGCTTCTATAACTTCGAAATACAAAAGGAGCAGTCAAAAAATTGCCACTTTTCCAACTTTTATTTTTTGACGCAAAAAGTACAAAACTTCAAAGGGTTAACCTTACGTTTTTTAAAAAATTCAAAATTTTATCTGCCCTTTTATTGCATAAATCGACGCAGCGCGTCGAGTAGAGTTCAGAAAATGCTCCGCGACTGGCGCAAACGTTGCAAAGTCGCACAACCGACGCTTAAAAGAGTTTCTGGGTGGAATCTAACACTTTCACATTTCACCCTAAAATAACTAAAATATCCCACTTACGTAACTTCTTTCTGCGTAAAAGCTTTATAACTTCGAAATACAAAAGGAGCAGTCAAAAATTGCCACTTTTCCAACTTTTATTTTTGACGCAAAAAGTACAAAAACTTCAAAGGGTTAACCTTACGTTTTTTCAAAAATTCAAAAAATTTTTTCTGCCCTTTTATTGCATAAATCGACGCAGCGCGTCGAGTAGAGTTCAGAAAATGCCCCGCGACTGGCGCAAACGTTGCAAAGTCGCACAACCGACGCTTAAAAGAGTTTCTGGGTGGAATCAACACTTTCACATTTCACCCTAAAATAACTAAAATATCCCACTTACGTAACTTCTTTCTGCGTAAAAGCTTTATAACTTCGAAATACAAAAGGAGCAGTCAAAAATTGCCACTTTTCCAACTTTTATTTTTGACGCAAAAAGTACAAAACTTCAAAGGGTTAACCTTACGTTTTTCAAAAATTCAAAATTTTATCTGCCCTTTTATTGCATAAATCGACGCAGCGCGTCGAGTAGAGTTCAGAAAATGCTCCCGCGACTGGCGCAAACGTTGCAAAGTCGCACAACCGACGCTTAAAAGAGTTTCTGGGTGGAATCTAACACTTTCACATTTCACCCTAAAATAACTAAAATATCCCACTTACGTAACTTCTTTCTGCGTAAAAGCTTTATAACTTCGAAATACAAAAGGAGCAGTCAAAAATTGCCACTTTTCCAACTTTTATTTTTGACGCAAAAAGTACAAAACTTCAAAGGGTTAACCTTACGTTTTTTCAAAAATTCAAAATTTTATCTGCCCTTTTATTGCATAAATCGACGCAGCGCGTCGAGTAGAGTTCAGAAAATGCTCCCGCGACTGGCGCAAACGTTGCAAAGTCGCACAACCGACGCTTAAAAGAGTTTCTGGGTGGAATCTAACACTTTCACATTTCACCCTAAAATAACTAAAATATCCCACTTACGTAACTTCTTTCTGCGTAAAAGCTTTATAACTTCGAAATACAAAAGGAGCAGTCAAAAATTGCCACTTTTCCAACTTTTATTTTTGACGCAAAAAGTACAAAACTTCAAAGGGTTAACCTTACGTTTTTTTCAAAAAATTCAAAAATTTTATCTGCCTCTTTTATTGCATAAATCGACGCAGCGCGTCGAGTAGAGTTCAGAAAATGCTCCGCGACTGGCGCAAACGTTGCAAAGTCGCACAACCGACGCTTAAAAGAGTTTCTGGGTGGAATCTAACACTTTCACATTTCACCCTAAAATAACTAAAATATCCACTTACGTAACTTCTTTCTGCGTAAAAGCTTTATAACTTCGAAATACAAAAGGAGCAGTCAAAAATTGCCACTTTTCCAACTTTTATTTTTGACGCAAAAAGTACAAAACTTCAAAGGGTTAACCTTACGTTTTTTCAAAAATTCAAAAATTTTATCTGCCCTTTTATTGCATAAATCGACGCAGCGCGTCGAGTAGAGTTCAGAAAATGCCCCGCGACTGGCGCAAACGTTGCAAAGTCGCACAACCGACGCTTAAAAGAGTTTCTGGGTGGAATCTAACACTTTCACATTTCACCCTAAAATAACTAAAATATCCCACTTACGTAACTTCTTTCTGCGTAAAAGCTTTATAACTTCGAAATACAAAAGGAGCAGTCAAAAATTGCCACTTTTCCAACTTTTATTTTTGACGCAAAAAGTACAAAAACTTCAAAGGGTTAACCTTACGTTTTTTCAAAAATTCAAAATTTTATCTGCCCTTTTATTGCATAAATCGACGCAGCGCGTCGAGTAGAGTTCAGAAAATGCTCCCGCGACTGGCGCAAACGTTGCAAAGTCGCACAACCGACGCTTAAAAGAGTTTCTGGGTGGAATCTAACACTTTCACATTTCACCCTAAAATAACTAAAATATCCCACTTACGTAACTTCTTTCTGCGTAAAAGCTTTATAACTTCGAAATACAAAAGGAGCAGTCAAAAATTGCCACTTTTCCAACTTTTATTTTTGACGCAAAAAGTACAAAAACTTCAAAGGGTTAACCTTACGTTTTTTCAAAAATTCAAAAATTTTATCTGCCCTTTTATTGCATAAATCGACGCAGCGCGTCGAGTAGAGTTCAGAAAATGCCCCGCGACTGGCGCAAACGTTGCAAAGTCGCACAACCGACGCTTAAAAGAGTTTCTGGGTGGAATCTAACACTTTCACATTTCACCCTAAAATAACTAAAATATCCACTTACGTAACTTCTTTCTGCGTAAAAGCTTTATAACTTCGAAATACAAAAGGAGCAGTCAAAAATTGCCACTTTTCCAACTTTTATTTTTGACGCAAAAAGTACAAAAAATTCAAAGGTTAACCTTACGTTTTTTCAAAAATTCAAAAATTTTATCTGCCCTTTTATTGCATAAATCGACGCAGCGCGTCGAGTAGAGTTCAGAAAATGCTCCCGCGACTGGCGCAAACGTTGCAAAGTCGCACAACCGACGCTTAAAAGAGTTTCTGGGTGGAATCTAACACTTTCACATTTCACCCTAAAATAACTAAAATATCCCACTTACGTAACTTCTTTCTGCGTAAAAGCTTTATAACTTCGAAATACAAAAGGAGCAGTCAAAAATTGCCACTTTTCCAACTTTTATTTTTGACGCAAAAAGTACAAAAACTTCAAAGGGTTAACCTTACGTTTTTTCAAAAATTCAAAATTTTATCTGCCCTTTTATTGCATAAATCGACGCAGCGCGTCGAGTAGAGTTCAGAAAATGCTCCGCGACTGGCGCAAACGTTGCAAAGTCGCACAACCGACGCTTAAAAGAGTTTCTGGGTGGAATCTAACACTTTCACATTTCACCCTAAAATAACTAAAATATCCCACTTACGTAACTTCTTTCTGCGTAAAAGCTTTATAACTTCGAAATACAAAAGGAGCAGTCAAAAATTGCCACTTTTCCAACTTTTATTTTTGACGCAAAAAGTACAAAACTTCAAAGGGTTAACCTTACGTTTTTTCAAAAATTCAAAAATTTTATCTGCCCTTTTATTGCATAAATCGACGCAGCGCGTCGAGTAGAGTTCAGAAAATGCTCCCGCGACTGGCGCAAACGTTGCAAAGTCGCACAACCGACGCTTAAAAGAGTTTCTGGGTGGAATCTAACACTTTCACATTTCACCCTAAAATAACTAAAATATCCACTTACGTAACTTCTTTCTGCGTAAAAGCTTTATAACTTCGAAATACAAAAGGAGCAGTCAAAAATTGCCACTTTTCCAACTTTTATTTTTGACGCAAAAAGTACAAAACTTCAAAGGGTTAACCTTACGTTTTTTCAAAAATTCAAAAAATTTTTTCTGCCCTTTTATTGCATAAATCGACGCAGCGCGTCGAGTAGAGTTCAGAAAATGCTCCCGCGACTGGCGCAAACGTTGCAAAGTCGCACAACCGACGCTTAAAAGAGTTTCTAGGGTGGAATCTAACACTTTCACATTTCACCCTAAAATAACTAAAATATCCCACTTACGTAACTTCTTTCTGCGTAAAAGCTTTATAACTTCGAAATACAAAAGGAGCAGTCAAAAATTGCCACTTTTCCAACTTTTATTTTTGACGCAAAAAGTACAAAAAATTCAAAGGGGTTAACCTTTCGTTTTTTTCCAAAAATTCAAAAATTTTATCTGCCCTTTTATTGCATAAATCGACGCAGCGCGTCGAGTAGAGTTCAGAAAATGCTCCCGCGACTGGCGCAAACGTTGCAAAGTCGCACAACCGACGCTTAAAAGAGTTTCTGGGTGGAATCTAACACTTTCACATTTCACCCTAAAATAACTAAAATATCCCACTTACGTAACTTCTTTCTGCGTAAAAGCTTTATAACTTCGAAATACAAAAGGAGCAGTCAAAAATTGCCACTTTTCCAACTTTTATTTTTGACGCAAAAAGTACAAAACTTCAAAGGGTTAACCTTACGTTTTTTCAAAAATTCAAAAATTTTATCTGCCCTTTTATTGCATAAATCGACGCAGCGCGTCGAGTAGAGTTCAGAAAATGCCCCGCGACTGGCGCAAACGTTGCAAAGTCGCACAACCGACGCTTAAAAGAGTTTCTGGGTGGAATCTAACACTTTCACATTTCACCCTAAAATAACTAAAATATCCCACTTACGTAACTTCTTTCTGCGTAAAAGCTTTATAACTTCGAAATACAAAAGGAGCAGTCAAAAATTGCCACTTTTCCAACTTTTATTTTTGACGCAAAAAGTACAAGAACTTCAAAGGGGTTAACCTTACGTTTTTTTCCAAAAATTCAAAAATTTTATCTGCCCTTTTATTGCATAAATCGACGCAGCGCGTCGAGTAGAGTTCAGAAAATGCTCCCGCGACTGGCGCAAACGTTGCAAAGTCGCACAACCGACGCTTAAAAGAGTTTCTGGGGTGGAATCTAACACTTTCACATTTCACCCTAAAAATAACTAAAATACCCCCTTACGTAACTTCTTTCTGCGTAAAAGCTTCTATAACTTCGAAATACAAAAGGAGCAGTCAAAAAATTGCCACTTTTCCAACTTTTATTTTTTGACGCAAAAAAAGTACAAAAACTTCAAAGGGGTTAACCTTACGTTTTTTTCCAAAAATTCAAAAATTTTATCTGCCCTTTTTATTGCATAAATCGACGCAGCGCGTCGAGTAGAGTTCAGAAAATGCTCCCGCGACTGGCGCAAACGTTGCAAAGTCGCACAACCGACGCTTAAAAGAGTTTCTGGGGTGGAATCTAACACTTTCACATTTCACCCTAAAATAACTAAAATATCCACTTACGTAACTTCTTTCTGCGTAAAAGCTTTATAACTTCGAAATACAAAAGGAGCAGTCAAAAATTGCCACTTTTCCAACTTTTATTTTTGACGCAAAAAGTACAAAACTTCAAAGGGTTAACCTTACGTTTTTTCAAAAATTCAAAAATTTTATCTGCCCTTTTATTGCATAAATCGACGCAGCGCGTCGAGTAGAGTTCAGAAAATGCTCCCGCGACTGGCGCAAACGTTGCAAAGTCGCACAACCGACGCTTAAAAGAGTTTCTGGGTGGAATCTAACACTTTCACATTTCACCCTAAAATAACTAAAATATCCACTTACGTAACTTCTTTCTGCGTAAAAGCTTTATAACTTCGAAATACAAAAGGAGCAGTCAAAAATTGCCACTTTTCCAACTTTTATTTTTGACGCAAAAAGTACAAAACTTCAAAGGGTTAACCTTACGTTTTTCAAAAATTCAAAAATTTTATCTGCCCTTTTATTGCATAAATCGACGCAGCGCGTCGAGTAGAGTTCAGAAAATGCTCCCGCGACTGGCGCAAACGTTGCAAAGTCGCACAACCGACGCTTAAAAGAGTTTCTGGGGTGGAATCTAACACTTTCACATTTCACCCTAAAAATAACTAAAATATCCCACTTACGTAACTTCTTTCTGCGTAAAAGCTTTATAACTTCGAAATACAAAAGGAGCAGTCAAAAATTGCCACTTTTCCAACTTTTATTTTTGACGCAAAAAAAGTACAAAAACTTCAAAGGGGTTAACCTTACGTTTTTTTCCAAAAATTCAAAAATTTTATCTGCCCTTTTATTGCATAAATCGACGCAGCGCGTCGAGTAGAGTTCAGAAAATGCTCCCGCGACTGGCGCAAACGTTGCAAAGTCGCACAACCGACGCTTAAAAGAGTTTCTGGGTGGAATCTAACACTTTCACATTTCACCCTAAAATAACTAAAATATCCACTTACGTAACTTCTTTCTGCGTAAAAGCTTTATAACTTCGAAATACAAAAGAGCAGTCAAAAATTGCCACTTTTCCAACTTTTATTTTTTGACGCAAAAAAAGTACAAAAACTTCAAAGGGGTTAACCTTTCGTTTTTTTCCAAAAATTCAAAAATTTTATCTGCCCTTTTATTGCATAAATCGACGCAGCGCGTCCAGTAGAGTACAGAAAATGCTCCCGCGACTGGCGCAAACGTTGCAAAGTCGCACAACCGACGCTTAAAAGAGTTTCTAGGGTGGAATCTAACACTTTCACATTTCACCCTAAAAATAACTAAAATATCACACTTACGTAACTTCTTTCTGCGTAAAAGCTTCTATAACTTCGAAATACAAAAGGAGCAGTCAAAAAATTGCCACTTTTCCAACTTTTATTTTTGACGCAAAAAGTACAAAACTTCAAAGGGTTAACCTTACGTTTTTCAAAAATTCAAAATTTTATCTGCCCTTTTATTGCATAAATCGACGCAGCGCGTCGAGTAGAGTTCAGAAAATGCTCCCGCGACTGGCGCAAACGTTGCAAAGTCGCACAACCGACGCTTAAAAGAGTTTCTGGGGTGGAATCTAACACTTTCACATTTCACCCTAAAAATAACTAAAATATCACACTTACGTAACTTCTTTCTGCGCAAAAGCTTCTATAACTTCGAAATACAAAAGGAGCAGTCAAAAAATTGCCACTTTTCCAACTTTTATTTTTTGACGCAAAAAAAGTACAAAAACTTCAAAGGGGTAACCTTACGTTTTTCAAAAATCAAAAATTGTTATCTGCCCTTTTTATTTGCATAAATCGACGCAGCGCGTCGAGTAGAGTTCAGAAAATGCCCCGCGACTGGCGCAAACGTTGCAAAGTCGCACAACCGACGCTTAAAAGAGTTTCTGGGGTGGAATCTAACACTTTCACATTTCACCCTAAAATAACTAAAATATCCACTTACGTAACTTTTTCTGCGTAAAAGCTTATAACTTCGAAATACAAAAGAGCAGCAAAAATTTGCCACTTTTCCAACTTTTATTTTTGACGCAAAAAGTACAAAACTTCAAAGGGTAACCTTACTCAAAATCATTAATTACTGCTTTTATTGCATAAATCGCTCAGCGCTTAGGTAATGAGTCAAAAATGGCGATTGGGAAACGTTGCAAAGTCGCACAACCGACGCTGACGCAAAAAGTACAAAAACTTCAATTTATTGATTTGGTAATATTTGTTTTATAGCATCAAATTTTGACATAAATTTATAGCAAAATGAAGAAAGACTGGAAGAACGATAACAGAGGCGCCGGGGATCAAGAGAACGATTGGGTGGTTAAACTTCGAGGTTTACCTTGGTCTGCTACCACAGATGAGATCCTTAAATTTTTTAAGGATTGTAATGTTATTGGTGGTAAAGGTGGAATTCATATGACTACATCGAGGGAGGGTAGACCTAGTGGTGAAGCTTTTGTTGAGTTTGAAAGTGAGGACGATGTATATCGTGCGGTACAAAAGGATCGCGATCACATGGGTAACAGATACATCGAAGGTAATCATTTTACTCGACGCTGTTCTAGATTTTATTTTCCTTTCTTTCAGTGTTTGAGGTAAATAGAGCCGTAATGGATTGGGTGATAAAAAGGTGTGCTCCCATGAATGGTTCCCACGAAGACGGGTGTGTTAGATTAAGAAGACTGCCTTTTGGTTGTTCTAAAGAAGAAATTGCACAGTTTTTCACTAGTTTGTATTTTTTTGAAATGCCAATCAAAAATACTTGGATAGTTTGAAACTTAAATTATTTTTTTCAACTTACATTTTGCTGTCACCCTGATTTTTTGTGTAATTCTTCGTTTTTTTAAAATCAAGTGCCAAGAGTATTATTGCCTTTGCCCTTTTCTCCTGTTATATTTTCATTCTTTATCAACTTTATAATTTAAAAAAATCGGATGTGGCCATGCCCATGACTTTATCATACTTTTATTAGATATTAAAAAAATAATTTTTATTTATAAAAAGAAAAAATAATTTTCCATTAACCAATGTGACCCAAAATCTAATCAGCTCTAAGTCTAAATATAAAGATACAAAATACCAACTTTAGTTTTGAAATTCTCATTAATTTTTGAAATATTTAATAAAAACTAATATTAAATAAAAGATTTAAAAAAATTGCTTCCATGAACCAATTTTATCCAAAATTTAATCAGTTCTAATTCCTACTATAAACATAACAAATCTCAACTTTAGTTTTGAAAATCCTGTTCGTTTTTAAAATATTAAATAAAGACTAAATAATAAAATTTAAAATAATAAAGAACAATAGTTTTTATAAACAAATTTTAACTAAAATTTAATCAGTTTTAAATATCAATTAAAATATGCAAAACCTAAATTTGGTTTTAAATTCTATTACTTTTAAAAATATTAATTAAAAACTAATATTAAATAATAAGATTTAAAAAAATTTAAAAAAATAGTTTCCATGAACTAATTTTAACCAAAATTTAAATAACTTTAACTCCAGCTATAAAAATAGGAAATATCAAATTTGGTTTCGAAAATTCTGTTAGTTTTTAAAATATTAAATAAAGACTAATATTGAATAATAAAACTTAAAAAATAAAAAACAATAGTTTTCATGAAACAATTATAACTAAAATTTAATCAGTTCTAGATCTCAACATAATTATGCTAAATCCTAAATTTCGTTTTGAAATTCCTATTAGTTTTGAAATATTAATTAAAACTAATATTAAATAATAAAATTTAAAAAATAGTTCCGTAGATCAATTTTAGCCAAAATCTAATCAGTTTTAAGTCTCAATATAAGAATATAAAATCCAAAATTTTGTTTGAAAATTCCTATTAGTTTTTGCTGTAGGTCGCACACAAAATTTGACCACACACACACATACACACACATACACACACACACACAGACATTTTTTGGAAATGGTCTTATTTTACTCAGGGGACCTCAAAAAGTGTAAATCCATCAAAATCTCAAATTTTTTTTTCTGCACGAAAACAATACTTTCTCATATTACATATGATAAAGTAAAATGCTACTGTCTGCATAAATTATATTTTGACAGATCATTTTATTATTTTGTCCTATTTTTTTAATTTTAATTTATATCAGGAAAGTTTAAATAAAATAATAAACTTTTGAAGTGATATAATGTCTACCATCTCCTCGGCTATATCTTTTTTATTATTTTAACTTTTAAGTAACGCAATGTCTGATAATGTTTATTTTCAAGGAAATCTGATCATAACATATCTTAAATCAAATAAATTAATTAAGGTAATGAATAAACTTTTGAAGTGGTATAATGTCTACCAGCTTATATATTTTTTATTATTTTAACATTTAAGTAATGAAATATCAAGTGATGTTAATTTTCCACGAAATCTAATCATAACATATCTTAAATCAAATAAATTAATCAAATAATTAAAACACAAAAAACTGTATTAAAATGTACCCAATTGTTCATTATTTCTGCACAATTTGCGTATAGATTGGCGCTAAACCCAACATTGCGCAAAAAAATGTAAACTTTTATGTCAAGGAGGGTTATTCAGGCAAACAGCCCAATTATGCAAGCTCAAGTACCAATTTTTTGACATTGTGCATTTTTGGAGTACACAGGTTATGCTCTTTTTCAAAAATAAAATTATGTCTATTGCTAGAACAAAATTAGGTAATTTTTAACTACACCAATTACACAGAAGATTAATCCAAGCTCTTGTCCATTTCCACAACAAAATGTGAAGCTTATTAACTAATTTTATATTTACCAAATGAAAAAATAAGAATGTCATAATTTTTAATAAACACATTTATTATTTAAATAAAATTAATTACACAAAATTCACATACACTATACAAGATTATATAAAAAATGGATTTTTACATTAATATACAAAATCATATCCAAACTAACTATTTTTTTACAACATAAAATATTAATTAAAATCACTATATTATGTAGAATAGGTATCGTTTAACTTAAATTAAAAATATTAAATAATTGTTATAATTTTACAAATTTGGGATACAGTTATAACTTCATCTTTTGTGTATCTAAAAACGATAAAATCGTTAAGATAAGAAGTTCCTTTAAAAGTACCCGTTGTTTGTTTCTTGATTTCTAAAATATAAAAATACACATAGCTAAAAATATCTATAATAGCAGCCTTCAAAAATATGAATTTTCTTGCTTTGTATTATAAAATCATCCATTTTCAAAAAATACATTTTTAAGGTTATAGGCTGGTTGCGTAGCTGCGATAAGCGTACAAAGCGCCATCTCTGGTGGCAATGATGACAGATATAAGGTGACGATTTGCTATGTTTACATGCAATTCAATACAAAAGAATATGAGTAGAATTCAATTTTTTGATGATTTCTTGCAATTATTTAATAATTATTGAAGCTGGAGACTCCCTTTTAAGTAATATAAGTTGGTAATAGTACAATTGATACAGTAAACAAAGATTAGTTAGTATTATAATGTAAATAAGAGTTTAAGAATGTTTAGTTGTCAAGATCCTTAGATTACAAAAAATACAAATTTTTAAGTTAATACCCGCGCCTTAGAATAATCATGGCCTCAGTTGATTTCTTGAATTGAATTCTTGAGTTACTCAAGAATTAATCTTGCATATTTTCGTGGTAAATCCTTGTCATAGGACAAATAAAAATTGTAGTGGTTTTCGACCGCTTTCTTATTTTAAATATATAAAAAATATGATTTAGGGGACGTCCATTAATTACGGACGAGTCGAGTTATATTTTGTAATTATAACGGAAATAGTTTTAAGTAATTTTCCATTTAAATTAAATAAGAAACGATGCGAACTGCAATTCTGCATTTCCACAAGATTTATTTCCATCATTGTATTATTCAGCAAACAGTTAAAGGAAATATAGAAATGCATATTCGACATCTTTAATATTATATAAAGTAGCCATTTTGTAGCATGAATAGTTAGTTAGTTACTCATATTAGTTTAAAGGCGTTATACTGTTAGTTTTAGTATTTGTTCTGGTGTTGTAATAATAAAATAAATAAATTTTGGATAGTTTTTAAAAATTTCATTTAAGACTTCCAAAATATCACTAATCGAAATTTGAAATCTTCGGAAGTAAAAGTCGAGTATTTGTTCATCATTATCTTGGATGATGAGTGCATCGTAAAAACTGTGAAGCGCGGAGGTGGAAATATGTTAATTTGGGGATGTTTTGGAGCTAATAAAATGGAAAAATGGGTCCAAATTATCTAAAAAATGACAAAAAAAGTTTATTTGCAAATTTTAAAGGGTTACACAATTTCCACAGGAATTGAATCGGAATTAAAAGATTGGAGTTGAAACAAGACACCGATTCAAAAGATACTGAAAAAGTTATTAAAATTTTTTAAGAGCTATACCGAAGAAGAGCTGCTTACTTTGATAATATGAACTTTATAAGGCCATGGCCTTATAAAGAATTGTACTCAATCTAATTACTATGAGACCAATTGGATCGAAAATTCTGTAAAATGCTTTACAGCGTGTAAAGTGAAGAATACTTACATAATTTAATTAAACAAATTAATGTGAAGCAGTATTTAAAGCAAAAGGTCGTTACTTCGAAGAAAATAAAATTTATTAAAAATAGTTACATTTTAATTCAAATTTTTTACATAAAATAGTCAAACAATATGTAAACTTTATAGTATGTAATTCATAAACTCAATTTTAAAGAATTGTATTTTTAAAATTTTGCAATGTGATTTATTTTATTTTAAGTGCGATTAAACTCATGGATGGTAGTGTATCAAATCACAATCATTTTGTGGGCATAGTTGCTTTAAGTATATCTGAGGTAGCTCGCCAAGCAGGCATCAAATGTGCCTGTGAATCTGTTTTTTATTGATAATGGTGGCAATTCTTCAACACAGGTGGATCACCGGCTTTATGTGCCTTCCGAAGCGCGGAGGTGTTCATAAAAAAAGTTAAACTACATCGGGACTCGAACTTGCATCCTTCGTATTAGTAGCTAGTGAAAGAAATCTTTAATATAATATACCGGTGTTTATTTCAAAAGTAAAGTCGAAATAACTTTTGTTTTTAGTAAAATAAAAATTTAAGAAAAAGAAAACACGCCGAATTAGATGGCGAGGGAGAGTTCTAAAATTAATTCTATTTGAATTTTAATCCCTCTTCACCAGCTACCCTACTTTGAAATTTTAAATAGCACCCTAACCTTGCGATCCATCATTTTAAAGGTAAAAAATCGGATGTGCCCATGCCCATAACTTTTCATAATAATATAATCAAAATAAATCCTCATTTTACCCTAAGGTGTTGAGGTACATAGTTCTCACATATACATTACATCATTTAACATCTATAAATTCCTTCCATTTCTTCCTATCGATGGTCATTTCTGTAGCTGTACTCCATGTTACTTCCCTTTATGTAGCAACTCCTGTATGACATTATTCCATTTTTCTGAGGTCTACCCTAGGGCGTCGTCCTCCCTCTCTGGCTACCCATATCTTTTTTGCTGGCATCTCCGCTTTCATCCTGTTCAGGTGACCAAACCATCCCAGCTGTTGCTTCTCTATTTTTTCCCGTACCGTGCTGACATCTAGCCTTTTTCTTATTTCCTCATTCCTTATTTTATCTCTTCTAGTAACCCCTTCCACTCTTCTGAGGTACTTCATTTCCGCTGCTTGAAGCTTGCTCTCCGTTCTTTGTGTTGTTATCCACGACTCGCAGCCAAACGTCAACACCGGCAAATAGATGGTTTTATACACCGTCATCTTTGTCTTCTTCGTAATTTCTTTTTGTTTATAATCGCCCACACATCCCATAGTACACGTTTGCAGCTGAAGTCAACCTATTATTTATTTCGGTTTCGTAGCTTCCATTACTTTCGAATAGCACACCCAAATACTTGAACCTATCCACCTGTTCTATTTTTTTCCTTCTATGTCTATGTTGATCTTTTCACCTCTTTCCCAAAACCATTGTTTTCGTTTTATCTACATTTATCTTCATACTGTTTGCCTTCAAGGTCTTATTCCACACGTCAATATTATGCTGGAGGTCTCTCTCGCTTTCGGCAAACACCACTACATCGTCTGCAAATACAAGTTCCGAAATCTCTGTTGGGCGCATATTTCTGTATCCTATGTTTTTTTTTTGTTATGGCTTTGGCATCTCTGATTATGTCATCCATCTGTACAATGAACAAAATTGGACTGAGCACTCCGCCCTGTCGCAGACCTTCCCTTGTTGTAAACTCATCAGATACCCAATTTCCTGTTCTCACATAGCTTCTAGTTTTTCCATACATGCTTTTGATTGCTTTTATCAACTTCTTTTCGACTTTTCTTTTTTCCAATATTTTCCATATTTGCTGTCTTGGTACTCTATCAAAAGCCTTTTCTAGGTCTATAAAACATGCATAAGTATCTCTATTATATGTACTCCGTTTTTCGACGATTTGTCTTGTTGAAAATATATGGTCTTGTATGCTGTGTCCCTTCCTGAAGCCGCTTTGTACTTCATCAAGAGTTGGTTCAATTGTTATTTTAAGTTTCCTCTCTAGTATTGCTTCGTATAACTTTGCCGCGATACATAGCAGTGATATGCCTCTATAATTACAGCACTCTCTATTATCCCCCTTCTTATGTATTGGCATAATCACCGCCACCTCCCAGTCCTTCGGTATAATTTCTCTCTTCCACGCCAAATTAAAAATTTTATGTAGTTTTTCAACTCCTTTTTCGCCCATATACTTCAACATTTCCGGCTTTAACCCATCATGACCAGCTGCCTTTCCTACTCTTAGCTTTTGTATTACCTCTTCTACTTCTTTTATTGAAATTTCGGATTCTTCTTCTTGTATTGCCTCTCCTTTCTTTTCGTTTGCCCCTTCATCTTGTTTAGCTTCTAAAAGTTCTTCAAAATATTCCTTCCATCTGTCCATTATTTCTTTTCTGTCACTCAGTATTTCTCCTCTACTATTTTTGATCTGTTTTAATGCAACTTGTTTGGGGTTTCTCAAATTCTTTATCACTCTATAGAACAGTTTTTGGTTTTGGTTCTTATTTCTTTCCATCTTATTCCCAAAATCTTCCCATGCTTCTTTCTTTGCCTCCGTTACTAGTTGTTTAGTTTTTTGTCTCTGCCTTTTGTACTCTTCATACGACTCCTCCGTTTTGTGGTTCATATATTTCTGCCACCTAACTTTCTTTTCTTTAACTTCTTCCTTGATTTGGTGGTTCCACCATGCTGTTTGTTTTTTATTTAATTGATTTTTAATTGTTCCGCATACTTGTTTCGCAGCCATTTGTAGTGTTTTCTTTAGTGTCTCCCATTGTAATTCTATATCCTTCCCATCATCTTCCTTAACTCCTTCCAATTCCACTCTTACTATCTCCTGATATGCATTTCTGATTGTTTCTTCTTTTAGTTTGTATGACCTGATTCTTTCCAAACAGTTTACTTCAGTTTTCTTTATATTCTTTGTTACTTCACCCGGATTCCTTGCAATTCTTCCCACCAGAAGATAATGATCGCTTCCGATTTCAAACCCTCTGCGTACTCTAACATCAAGCAGCTTTTTTCTGTTTCTCTTCTCAATCAATATATAATCAATGATAGACTTTTCCATTCTGCCTGGCTCTTCTCGTGTGAATTTATGGACATTTTGTGCTCAAACAAAGAATTTCCAATCATCATTCCATTCAAAATACAAAAGTCAATTAACCGCTCACCGTTTTCGTTTATTTTATTTTCTCCAAAAGGTCCCATAATCTCTTCCTTTCCTTTAGAATCGCGTCCTACACGTCCATTTAAATCTCCAGCTACATAAATTATTCCCAACGCATTTTCTACTGTTACCTGCAGTTCCTCCCAGAAGCGGTCCTTCTCCTCTTTATTGGCATCTTCATTTGGTCCGTATGCAACTACAACAGTTGTTAGCTGATCTATATCTAATGTAACCGACAATACTCTTTCCGAGACAAAGACCCAGCTGTGCAGTTTATTTTTTAATACATTTTTTATTAGGCAACCCACTCCTGCCGCTGCTCTGTTTTTGATCGGAACTCCACTATAAATCAGTAATTGCCCCTTATCCATTTCTATCATACCTGTGCCTTTCTTTTTGGTCTCCGTTAAAGCCAATATTTGCAAACCACTCCTCTCAAATTCATCTGCTAACTCCGGCTCTTTTCCGTTTATACTTCTGATATTCCATGTTCCCAATTTCCATTCTGTTATTACTCTCTCATATTTCCAAATCTTCGCCATTTTCGTCTTACTGTTATTCGCACAATCCAGCTCTGTATTATCATTATCCTGTTTCCTTGCATTTTTCGTCATAATTGTTTTCCGTCCGAGATATTTTCCTGCTAGTTTTTTGATGCGCCCGATGTTTCATGCCTTTTTATTTCTTTGGTTCGTTGATCCCAATTCCAACGTTCGTTATTTATAACGACCATTCCGTATCCTACCCTTGTAACCATACCCTTTTCTCTCTCAGATTTGGCAATCTCTCTCAGTTTTGCTTGCATTTTTTGCTCTTCATGCGTCAAATCGTCATCAATGTATCTTTTAGTGCCCTGCAATTTATTTTTTGCTTTCATTACCTTTGCCTTATCATGCCAGGAATTCAGCTTTGTTAGTACAAAGGAATTTCCAGATCTCGTTTTATTATTTCAGCTGAATTGATTGTTACTTCAAGCTCTAATTCATTTTTCAAAATTCTTGCATCTCTGTTCTAACAGTTTCTTCCTTCATAATAACGCCTTTCAAAACTATGTTGTTCTTCTTCTCTCTTTTCAGATTGATGAACTCTGATCTCCAGGTCCATAACTCGGTCTTTCAGTACTTTATTTTCTTCCTTCAATATCCGGATATCATTTTCGTAAACCTTCTGTCCCGACTTAATATCCTTTATCTCATTCAGCAGCTCTCTCATCATCTTTTTCAGCTCCTCCATGTCGCTGTCCTGATTTACACCGCTATCAGGTTTCTTTGTTGGGGTTCTACCAAACTTTTTACTTCTGCGGAATATCTCAAACTCTGCCTGTCGTTTTTGTTTTCTGTTCGTCTGCTGTTGAACTTTCGCTATCGTATTGATGCTCTTCCTCTTGCATCTCTTTACCGCGAATAAGAGTAACACTCGGGTCGTCCCCTCGGAAATGTTACACCTAACAGTTGTATTGTAATAACTAACTAATCAATAATTAATAAATAATTGAACCAAATTGCAGCGTAATAAACATGAACCTATGCAACCCAAAATACGACTCGCTTATCGTATTCTAACCTTTTGCAAATCACTCAACCACAAAAGGTATTACTTTTCTTCAGCTATTCCAAACCAAATCACTTTGTTCTAATCTTCTATCAATCGCTCTGTATTTCAATCAAGAAAAAATTCCAAAATAAATCCAAGGATTACTCCAAGAAAAGACCACTTATTGCGCTAGTGTGACGTAGACGTGTTTACGTTACTATCATCGACACCAATCTTTCAACTTTTCATACTTTTATTAAATATTAAAAATAATTTTATTAATAAAAGAAAAATGATTTCCATTACCGAATTTGACCCAAAATCTAATCAGCTCTAAGTGTCAATACAAAGATACAAAATACCAAATTTAATTTTAAAATTCTTATTAGTTTTTGAAATATTTTGTAAAAACCAATATTAAATAAATAGATTACAAAAAGTTGTTTCCATCAACCAATTTTAACCAAAATTTAATTAACTCTAACTCCTAGGTTGAAGATACGAAATCTCAAATTTGGTTTATAAACTCTTATTAGTTTTTAAAATATTAACTAATATTAAATAAAAAAATATTAAAAATAGAAAACAATCATTTTCATAAACTAATGTTAACTAAAATTTAATCACTACGAAATCTCGGTATAACATGCGAAATCCTAAATTTGGTTTTGAAATTTCCTATTAGTTTTCGAAATAATAATTAAAAACTAATATTAAATAATAAGATTTAAAAAAAAAATCCATTCCATTAACCAATTTTAACCAAAATTAAATAAGCTCTAATTCCTACCATAAAACCCAAAACATCAAATTTGGTTTTGAAACTCTTGTTAGTTTTTAAAATATTAAATAAAAACTAATATTAAATAATAAAATTTAAAAAATAGAAAACAGTAGTTTTAATGAACTAACTTTAACTAAAACTTAATCAGTACTAAATCTCGGTATAAGTATGCGAAATCCTAAATTTGGTTTTGAAATTCATATTAGTTTACAAAAATAAATTTATTCAAAAATTCTAAAAATAACATTTTCAAAATATTTTTCATTATTGGCCAAGCAAGAAGTACAACCTATTTTAGAACTCTTCGGGGACTTCCCGATGTGTGTCTGGATTAATCCGCCCCGATTATGAGGACAAATTCATTTATCCATTAAACTTGCTAGGACGGCAATATAAAAAAGTGGGGGGGGGTCGTTCCCCCTAGGTACGCTCCTTTTCATGATCTACTTTATTTGTGGACTTACTGCAATAAAATAACTTTTGAACGGGTAGAAATTTTTCCAGATATAATTTTGACTGCCTATCCACCGTTGACTATTGAAAAATAACGATCGAAGTCGTTTCGCTTCCTTTGATTTGCCAATGGATCAGATGAGGAACTTTTCTCAAAACGTATATAATTTTTATGAATTCGTTTTTTATTAATTATTATGCTTTGTATCCAGGGATGGGCAATATTTAAAATACATTTTTTCAATGTATTTGTGTTTCAAGTATAAATTTTTTGAAACTTTTATTTCTTGAAAATTTTATACTTGAATTTCAAATCTGTCTATGTTTAGTCTTTTCCGCCCACTTCTGAGCATCAGCCTCTTTCTTTAAGAGAAAGGTTTAAGCATTAAGACCCCACGGCTGCTTAGTTCGGGTTAGGGAAGATAGAAAGAGAATCGGAAAGAAAATTTTCCTTTCTAGACTCCTCCCGGGATCGAATCGGGAGCCTTTGCATTAGCAGTTGATCGCTCTAACTACTAGGCCAAGACCGTCTTCGGTCGGGGTTTCAATACTTAATATAAATTATATATTTGTGAAATCCTTCCATGATCTTTTACTTTATCATATGTAATATGAGCAAGTATTGTTTTTGTGCAGAAAAAATATTTGAGATTATGATGGATTTACACTTTTGAGGTCCCCTTAGTAAAACAAGACGATTTTCAAAAATGTCTGTGTGGTCAAATTTTGTGTGCAACCTACAGCAAAACTAATAGGAATTTTCAAACAAAATTTTGGATTTTGTATCCTTATATTAAGACTTAGAGCTGATTAGATTTTGGTTCAAATTGGTTCATGGAACTTTTAATTTTATTATTTAATATTAGTTTTTAATTATTATTTCAAAAATAATAGGAATTTAAAAAACCCAAAATTTTGGATTTAGCATACTTATGTAATTTTATCATTAACAAATAGTTCAGTTTATGTTTTTTCATTGTAGATATAGTTCGCTTTTAAATAAAATTAATAAAAAATATTAATGTATTATTCAATATAACGCAGGTTCGTAAAAGAGAAAAAAACATTCTTCTGAAAATTTAGGTTTTTGTATGTCGAATTTTATAAAAACTGTCCTCAATTGGCCACTAAAAAAATAAAACCACTTGGTTGTGATGAAAAGAAAACTGCAATAAATGTTGATTTTGGCAAGTGTTAAAATAATTGGGACTGTAAATTTACCTCTGTCGCCAAAGTAGCTCTGATCTCACTTAATGATAATAAATTAAAACAAACAATTACCACAAGCTTTTAATTATATACAAACATTAATTCCCAAAGTAAGTTTCATGTTTGTAGTACAAATTCTAATGAAATAAAATCAAGTTCTTATTACGTATGTTATATTCATTTATCCCAAGACATTAAATTTTACAATTTACCAGTAAGTTCGGGAACAGCTTTAAATAAATCAGCTACTAAACCATAATCTGAAACTTGGAAAATAGGTGCCTCAGGATCTTTATTAATTGCAACAATTGTTTTGCTGTCTTTCATTCCAGCTAAGTGTTGAATTGCACCAGAAATGCCTACAGCAACATATAAATCCTAAAATAAAATATTTCATAAAAAAATTTAAATTTTTTAAATTAAAAATAATATACAGGAGCTACAATTTTTCCAGTTTGTCCCACTTGCATGTCATTAGGTACATAGCCAGCATCCACAGCTGCACGGGAAGCTCCTACTGCTGCATGAAGTTTATCGGCAAGATCATACTAAAGTTTAAAATTCTCCCCCGATTTTAAACCACGCCCTACAAATAAAAACCAATTATTTGACATAAATTTAAAAAATTTATTTACCTCCGCTAATAACAATATTAGCACTTGTAAGTTCTGGTCTATCAGATTTGCTCAACTCTTGACTGACAAATGTTGTTAAGTCTGTAGCATATTCACCGCTGGGAGCAGGTTCCGATGTTACAGAACCCCCTTCTAAACTATCGGCTTCAAAACTTGTTCCTCTAACCGACACAATTTTAATTGCATCTTTTGCAATCAGCGTTTGAATTGCATTTCCTAATGGCATACAAACAATAAAATGAAAAGACAAGCATGAAATTATTTCACCTGCATAAATACTGCGCACAAAAGTATCAGGTGATTTAATAGCAATCACATCGGTAACTGGTGAAACATCCAAGTTAGCAGCTACTCGTGGCAAGACCGATTTACTAAATGCTGTGGCACCAGCTAAAATATGTGTAAAGTTAAACTGCTTTTGAGTAGCTAAAATTAAAGACGAAACACTTTCAGCAGTTAAACCTTTAAATGCATCGTTTTCTGCGACAAGAACACGTTTTAAACCATTCACCTTAGAAAGTTGATTAGCAGCCTAGAAATAAATTACAAAGGTGGATATAAGTAACGCTTTCATATCAAGTAAAAGGTTTACTTACTGGGCCACATTTAGTACCTGCAATAAGCACCGTGATATCACCTCCGAGTTTCTTAGCAGCTGTTAAAGCATTTTGGGTTATCGGTAAAAGAACTTCATTATTATGTTCGGCAATTACAAGGGTACTTTGCAAACGTTTTACGTGATTGGAAATCTGAAACAAATTTAAATTTGCGTTCAACAGATTTGCGCTTAAAATAAATATTACTTACTTGAAATGTTAGTTGTCTCGAACAATTGGAAAACATATTCGGTTATCCTAGTAAGGCTATTTAAACCCAAAATTGAGTTAACTAAATTAGAAGGTACAACTTATGTAAAACCTTATCGGTACAAAGTACAAATATTTGAAGATTAAAATTAATTACGAATTCGTAAATATTACTGACGTGTGTACAATTCGAGGATGTTTTTATCGAACTGGTTATTTTGACAACTTATACCATGGTCGCTCAGTCAACACTGTTAATATTGATATTACGCATATACCTTATTCTTTAAAATAAAAATATACAGAGAATATATCAGCTATTAATTTATAAATAAATACAATTTAGATATGCAGTTTAGTCCTGAAACTGGCAGCAAAAGTTTGAGAATTTTTGAGAAAAAAACGAAAATTAAATCCCTTTGAAATTTTTATGTATTTTTATAGACCAAAAATTAAAAGTTCGAAAACATCTACTTTTTTACTGCTCCCAATGCTTAATGTATTTCGATAGTATAATTGTAATGGTACAGAGAGAATTGTGCTATTTTACTTTCTAGGAAACTTTAACGTGAAACCTTTCAAATCCACTGCCGAAAAAATATCAAGCGATTTTGCACCAGCCCAGATAGATTTTTTGAATTGTACACATTTCAATGCGTCCAAAACGTGCAAGGTAAAACTTATTTCTACTATATTACTAACCCAACAAAAAAATAATGGGGGGGGTGATAAACCTGAATTCCTATTTTGACCATTTTTAAAGTGAATTATGAAAGATGAGGGTCTAATTAGCGCATAAAAAAATTTTAATTTGCGGTCGGTCTACAAATTTTGAAAAAAACGGCTTTAAAAATTTATTTACAAAGCAATTTTCTCATTGGCTTTTTTGAACTGTAACCCCGCCCATCGACAACTACAATAAGTTTTTAGTAATATTAAATAAGTAATTTTAAATATAATCTTAATATTTATAAAAAAATATAAATAAAACTAATTTTAAGTAAAATTTCTTATATTTCTTATGTATTATTAAAAAACAAAAAAATTGAAAACTTCGCTCAAAGCAAAAACGTAATGTAGCGTAAAATTTTAGGGTAAATCTAAGGTTTGCCGTGGTTGCGTTTATCAAACGGCTTGCGCTGCAATTTTTTGAGTAGGGCCGGTCTAGGGGAATATTTTTAATTAGTAAGCGCAACGCTCCGGCTACTCCAACTATAATGACGTAATATTTCGCCATAATACATTTACATGATGTGTTTCTTATAGGAATATGTGATTTTCAAATTTGAATTGTGACCTTATTAGAAGTCTTACCAAATTCATCCTCGCCTTAAATGATTTGTATTTTTGTGCTCTTTGTTTGGAGAAGGGATTTTTATAGGAGAAATACTTTTAAGTTTAGGTTTATTACCCTAGCCAAATAATGAAAGCTACGCTTGAATTTTTGATGGAATTTTATCAATTTTTACTGTCTACTGCCTGCTTTACAACCAGATTCTCAGGGTTGTGCGGCCTGAAGGCTGCGCTTATAGATTTTTAAATTGTGGCTGCAACACATATACACAATTTTAGATCGTAAATTTAGCTTTTTGTAATATGTACATATATTACCTAGTAGATAATATATAAAATAATGTAATAGATAATTAACATCAGCGCCAAAATTTGAATTTGGAGAAATTTAAAAAATTTAAGTAAATTTTAGAAACTTTTTGAAATGCAAAAATACAAACATAGTCGACCTTGATAATAAATTGAAAAGAAATATAGTTGAGGTGATAGGCCAGTGTAAATGTAACAAAAATATCTTTTAACAACAAAACCATTCAAAACAACAGGGCCGCATTCAGCAACATCGTTGAATGAAACCTTAGCACACAACAACAATTTCTACAAAATCTTACTGAATGAATTGTGGAATTGATCTCCTCAGACCCACATTGATAAAAGAAAATACAAAATCTACTTACCACAAAAGTGGTATGGTAAATGTGCGATTTTACCACCTGACATTTTTACAGTTAGGGTCGTTCAAGTTTCGAGTCGGTTGCAAAAGTGGATTTTGTATTTTCTTTATTAATCTGGATCTGAGGAGATCAATTCCACGCTGTGGATAAGGTCGAAACCGCGGTCATCTAGTAAGATTTTGTAGAAATTATAATATTTTTATTGCTATTTTTTTCATTAGACAATGTTGCTGAATGCAGCCCTGATATTTTGAATGTTTTAGTTGGTAATGTGTTGTGAAAAGATATCTTCTTGTTAGATTTACAAGGGCTTATATTTTATAGGGGGTCATCTTAAGGGGTGTAAGTATACTGCACTGTGGTGAAGTATAGTCAGCGAATGAGTTATACACCTTAAATTTTTCTCAAAAAAGAGACATGATCAATTTTTTAACTATACGACTCCTTAAATTATGTACACATAGGTATATACATACAGGGTGTCCCCGTGACAGTGAAGAACCTTTAAGATGGTGATAAACAAAACTTTTCTAAGACAAATTTTCAAATAAAATTTTTGTCCAAGTCCAAACCCTTGGGGAGTACCTCCCTTTAAAGTAATTTTTGAATTTCTAATTTCAAACGATCATAGCTCCGATATTATTGATTTTTTAGACTTAATGGATTAAAATCTTTTTAAAGATCGCTCGCTTATCTACAAGTTAGATTATAACCTCCTATTGTCTAAGATGAACAGATTTCCAGTTATGAACTAAATTAAGAGAAGAAATGTCAAAAAAAATCCAAGTTTCATTTTCTCCTTTTTCTTGAGAATCCTGTATCTTTTAAACGAAACTACTAACGGCCCAATTCGGCTAGAAAATATAACGCGCTATAATTTTGGTCTAGTACCATTTTTTAGAAAATCAACCTATTTTACAAAAAATCCCAAAATAATGAACAAGGTCAAAAATTTGCTTTAAAGAGGGGTATCTCCCAAGGTTTGAACTAAAACAAAAATTTTATTTAAAAATATATCTTAAAAAAGTGTATTCTATCACAACTTCAAAGGTTTGCCATGTACACAGTGACACCCTGTATGACTATTATATTTTTTGTACCGACCTTTTTCATTATTTTGGGATTTACTGTGAAATGGATGACGTCTTTTTTAATGAAATTTTTATAGAAAAGTCGGCCATATTGGATCAGCCATTTTGAATAATTTATTTTTGACATCATAATCTGTTTTTGACGACCTTGAAAACCCTTATTAAGTAAATTTGAATTGAATCGCCTTAAAATTTCTCAACTTATAATCATTTGGTTTAAAAAAACCGCATTTTGTTTAAATAATTAATAAGCAATTCCCTCACATTTATATATTTACAACTTTTTATTTTAAGCTATTAAAAAGTGACATCAAAAGGTTTTAGCAAAATCAAAGCTTTCCGTAATTATTCCGAAATAATGCATGTATTTAGTCACTATCGATTCTCCTAATTATAATACAGCGATGTGCTTCTTTCCAGTGGCGAAGCATGGTGTAGGAAAAAGAGTATCAAAAGTTTTTATAAAATATATTAAAACATATATGTACCAATAAAATAATATTGTAAATAAAAATAATTAATGGTCAACTTTGTAGTTGCGTAATTCCAAATTACCATTTCACTTAATCTGCGCCATTTTTAATTGTCAAATTTGGCAAAAGATCCTGCTTACCAATTTTAAGTGGGTAATTTCCTGAATTTAGTTTTAAGAAGACTATTTTATGCGTATCTCTTCTCTTTCCAGAAAAAAAGAAACGCTTTTTCTTCTTACAGAATTCCTATTTTTCCTAGAGAATATAGACAGATTTCACGTTTAAAGCTCTAAATTGATACGACATGACCGTAAGCATTCGTGACGGGAACCATTTTCACCGTGAAAGCTGACCAAGTGATGGTCTTTCATCTGAAGCAAAAACCAAAAATTAAACATCAGTTTTTAGTGGTAAACGCATTTTCACCATTGCTTTCTAGATGGTGACGTTGATGAGCTTAAGCTTTTAGGCACCAATTTTGAAACTGCAAATTGAGCATTTCAATTTTCCTACCGCGGCTACATCATCAGCAAAACTTATATTTCTGGCATTTTCATTAGTGTAAAGCAGTTACAAAGTTGTTAAATAATGTACAATAGAAAGTCTAGTGCGTTAATCCAAAACTGCAGCTCTGCAGAAGAAAAATGGAACCGATTATTTAATTTTAACTAAAAAAAACTTCGACTTACTAATTTGTATGCATTTCGATGGAAGTTATCGGGTCCCAACTACTGGAAATATTCAGTACAGTTTTGATGTCTCGTTATTTTAAATTATATTTCAATTTGTCGTCACACAATAAATTCGACGGAAATGTAAGGTTAAAATTACCTTTAAACCGCTTTTCTTAAAGAAGGTGATCTACTTTGATAATAATGTCAAGTCACTGTAAAATACACTTTGTTTTGTTTTTGTAATTACGCGAAACTGGTGACCACTGGTGACCGTTCTTGAAACTTTTACCAGCGGCTTCCAAAATGTGATGAAAACTGAGAATGTGATAAAATTTTGAATTTGACAGCTTATTTAGTTTTTAATTCTTCTTTTAAAATTCTTAACTTAAAACATTGTGGCTATGTTGATTTTAATTTAGGTACCACTTTCATAATATGTGTGGAAGCAACGAAATTTTAATGTACGAATCAGTGGCGGCGTGTGTACGCAGGGCAATGGGACACGGGCCCCCCAATATTATTAAATTTTAAATACATAATTATTATTGTTGTGATGAACTCACGGCAACTATCCTAAGATTGTAGTTATTTTTTGTCTTCCTAGTACATCGATAAGCAGTTGTAGCTTAGGCGACACAATTCTACAAAAATTTATAGAAAATGTTATTATGGGCGAAAAAAATCTTTAATTTTTGTTGTAAATCAAACGGTGCACTGCGATGGTCTTTGAAAATTAAAAGAAACACAAAATCTTGAATTTGGCGGCTTCCCTACTCCTGAACCCACCCGAAATTAAAATTTTAAAAATTAACAGGTTACCTGAATAATTAAACAAATTTTTTTTCATAAGCTACGGTTATTGCTGTCATAAGCTGTTTTATTAAAAATCTTATGAAAAATAAATTCGTTTAATTATTTAGTCAACCTGTTAATTTCTAAATTATTAATTTAATATAGTTGCTGATGTAGTACTTATCATTAAAATTTTACGTAGATACTCGGCTTGATCTAGTACACCGGGTTTGTGGCACACGTCCTCGATATGGAGATTCATGCATCAGAAAGGAACGCCCAGTTTCGAGTGCCGTGGTTTGGATTTCACGTAAAACAGTTGGTTCAGTAGGCGAGGGTTAAGATTCCCGGAATCGAAAATACACTTTCTTTCTATAGAAATGGCTTTACCAAACGATTAAGAACGCCACTATCTACGGGACAATCAAGATTTGGGGTTGCCTACGGATTCAAAAGTACACCACCACGTTTAAGTTATTACCATCGAATTTTGAGATTTTAAAGGATTTACACTTTTTGAAGTCCCATGAGCTAAATAAGATAAGTTTCAAAAAATGTCTCTGTGTCTGTGGTCAAATATTGTGTGCGCTCTCCAGCAAAAACTAATAGGAATTTTGAAACCAAATTTGGGATTTTGTATCCTTGTATTGAGACTTAGAGCTGATTAGATTTTCGTTAAACTTGGTTCATGGAAAATATTTTTTTCCTTTTATTATTAAAAATTATTTTTTTAAAATTTAATGAACGTATGATAAAGTAATGGGCATGGCCACATCCGATTTTTTGATGTAAAATTACCCTTGTGTGCCCCAGTTTCGGAAAGTTAGAACATTAAATAAAATATTTTATTTCAATTGCGATTTTTATTTAGAAGAATATTTTTATGACCTACCCTATTTTATGACTTACTGCAAAAGAAATACTTTTTAGACTGGTAGAAATTTTTTTCCAATTGAGGAATTGGGATTTAGGCATTTCTAGTAACAAAGTCTCAAAACGAAAGAGAATTCGACCGATCGCGGCGAAAGCTAAATAAAATAGCATTGGGGTTTTCGTATAAAATTATTAAAATAAATTATATAGTAAAATAATGGAATAATACATTTTTCAAATCAAACAAGTAGCGAAATGCAATTTGAAATTGTTTGTGTAAAATACTTTTAAAATTAAAGTTTAAAAATATTTTTAAACGACGCGCGCGAAAACAATCTAGGAGGCGGTTGACGCGAAAGTTACGATCGCAATTTGTTTTAAGTTTCCCACTTAATTTTGCGACTGTCACGTCCGCTTGTGTATTTAATAAAGATTTTTCTTGTTGGTGCATCAAGATGAGTTCCGATTCCGACGAATCAAGTTTTTCGACAAATTCTCAAAATGCGGTAAGCTTTGAAAACCAAATATTACTTAGATTTTTGTAATTTTACTCGTTTTTCAATTATAGAATTCCGTTAACTCTGACGAATCGAGTTCCGAAACAGTGCATTTAAATCACGTTAGAACAAGCGTACAAATCGTTCGCCATCGCAACCTAGAATACGTCAACTCGGGTTCTGAAGATATCGATGTAGAAAATGAGGATGACATAGGGTATGATGTTGAGGTTGACGTTGATAATCGCGTCGAGGAAGACGTCGATAATCGCGTCGAGGAAGACGACGATAATCGCGTCGAGGAAGACGTCGATAATCGCGTCGAGGAAGACGTCGATAATCGCGTCGAGGATGACGTCGATAATCGCGTCGCGGAAGACGTCGATAATCGCGTCGAGGAAGACGTCGATAATCGCGGCGAGGAAGACGTCGATAATCGCGTCGAGGAAGACGTCGATAATCGCGTCGAGGAAGACCTCGATAATCGCGTCGAGGATGACGTTGATGATTTACCCCATCACCATCCAGAAGTTCCTCCTAACAATGTTATTCAAAACATTGGTGACAACAATAATTCTCCTTCAACCAGCCAGTAAAAACAAGCTGTATATATTTTTGCTGAATTTGTTTATTAACAATATTATTATATTATTTATTTGTTAATAATATTATCTATAATTTCAATAACAATCTAATTCTCTCTTAATTGTATTATTTTAATTACGAGTCTACAATTTCTTTTAACAACACACCGTTTTTAATGTTGGTAGCAACGCAATAACACTTAAAATTGTTGAGTTTTGGTTTGCGAAATTGAGTGTTCCACATCTTATAGTGTAATATAACAGTGATATACCCACTTTGTTATTTGCAAGTAATTTATTGCATTAGATATAATTTAATTACCAAAGTATTTTAGGTTAATCTAACCTCAAAATGTATCATGGCAGAAGGCTTGCAGAGGCAATTGTCAAAGCCGACACCAGTTATGCAGCCAAATCCAAAGACACAACCTCAGCACTATCCCCCAACAAATGCAATCTGCAGTCCCTTACAGTTTATTAATGTACTACAACCAACATCTATCGGGAAACTCACAAGTAGGTCAACTGCTGTAGGTTCGATGGTAACAACATGCTCCCTTTGAAAATTCTAGTTTTCCGCCATTGCCTACACCAACAGATAATAAATGGAATACCGTAGTGAATAAGAAGCTCAGAAAAATACTAAAATATATGAACAAAAGAAAATAAACTCTCTATTATCGGAAAATGTAAACACCGACAACATTATAGTTGATGATAAAAATACAAACAGCACAATAATAAAGTTTCCTTCACCACCTATCTTCGTGGAAAGCGTGAGAGATATAAATCCACTAATAAAAATTCTTAATGAAGTGGCAAAAAATGGATATACTATAAAAACTATAAATAATGATTTGGTGAAAACACAAACAAGTGTTGATAAAAATTACATGGACATCATTAAAGCACTTGAAGAGAAAAAAACAGAATTTTACACATATAAACCCAAGTAATACCGATAAAATTAGCAAGAATCCTCTGTCGATGTAAAACATCGACATAAACCCTAATGAAAATAATGGAGAAATATACAAAGTTACTTGCCTCGTGAGCACCGTGGTACGATTCGAAGCACCTCACATGAAAAGAGAAATTGTACAGTGCAAAAATTGTCAAAAGTTTGAATATACCAGAAACTTCAAAACCAGGAACTTTAGTCAGGAATTACACACGTTTTTAAAACTACTTATCGTAATGCTTAAACACCTTACGAGTGGAAGCCATGTTAAGCTACCGAGTTACACAATATAAATGTAATTCTAAGCATCCTGATGGAAGAGCATACGGTGGAGCGGCAGTAGTCATAAAAAACAACGTTAAACGTTTGTTTATGAAATCGAAGGACACCAATGTGATTATTTTCAGGCTGTCAGCGTAGCTATTGACAGTTTAATTGGACTCAAATTTCAAGAATACAGAAAACAAAGCCAAGTTTAATAAAGTCACCAAGGAGCTTAAAATACTTCTTTCCAGTTTTAAAAAACAATTCTTTCAAGATTATCTCTGTGGGGTAACAAATTTCAAAGCAAACAACTATTCACTCTGGAAAGCCACAAAAAACACCCAAGATATAGTAGTATCAATCAAACACGATAAAAGAAATTGGACCAAAAGTGAAAAGGAAATAGCTAATTTGTTTGCTCAACGATGATGATGAAATAATTGATTATTTGGAAGCACCGTATAAAATGGATCTGCCGATTAAGTACTTTAAAATAAAGGAAGTCGAGCAAGTTATTCTGCGTGATATTAATACCTAAAAAGCACCTAGCTATGATTTAATTACAGGTAAAGTGCTAAAAGAAGTAACACTTAAATGCCTAAAACTCATTATGTTCATATACTTACAACCCAATTTTGAGACTCAGATACTTTCCAGATCAGTAAATGGTTGCACAAATAATTCTTTTATTAAAATCAGAAAAAAAAACAGAACAACCAACCTCATATCGGCCAATAAGTTTGCACCGATTCTTTCAAAAGTGTACTAAAAATCCTAGTGTACTAGGACAGATTTTGTACCTGTTGTACACAGCAGATCTACCAACCACAAAATTAACAACAGTGGCAACCTTCACCGACGACACGGCTGTTCTTGCGTTGCACATAGATCCAAAAGTCGCTTCTAGAAATCTACAAGATCATTTAAATAAAATATAAGCTTGGCTCAAAAAATGGAAAGTTAAGGCCAAGAACACCAAGTCTTAGCATTTGACTTTTACGATGAGGACCGGTACATGTCCACCCGTGGTTCTGAACGATTGCTACCTGCCACAGAGTGATGTTGAAAAGTATCTAGGTATCCATCTAGACAGAAGATTAACTTGGCGTACTTATATTTTTAATAAAAGAAAACAACTTGGACTAAACTTGAGACAGATGTATTGGATGTTAGACAAAGCATCCGAATTTGATTCATCGGTTAGTACTCCAGAGCGATATACAGTAAAAGCTCCTTATTCGCGGTTTCACTATTTGATAAAAAATAAAATTTGCGGATTGTTCACACATTTTGGAAAAAAAACGAATTTAAAAATTTATTTACAATGCAATTTACTCATTGGCTCTTTTGAACTGGAACTCCGCCCATCGAAATTTAAAATAGGGTTTGGCGATAGTAAAGATAACAGAAGCTCGGTTTTTACAACGAATTATAAAACATAATGGTGTAATGAACAAATAAAAAAATAAAATTTGTGGTTGGTCAACAAATTTCGGAAAAAATTCACCTTTTGTATGAATTCGAGTTTTGATATTGTTCGGGCGACCTTCTACTATTTAAGTTAGACATGATATCAGTAGCACTTGATAACAACGATAAATTTGAACAATGATGACCGAATACGAAAAAATACCTACCTATTACATCCAGTCATACAAAAATTATATTTAGAATCGCTTAATAAGTTGTTTAATAGAAATGTCACAGCAAATTTGTTATCATTATTGCACGTTATAATCAAAGCTAACCCTTTGGCGAATTATTGAGTTCTCGTTGTAATCGCAGCAGTAAAAAATGTTCGTCACTATTGAAAACTGCTAGTTGTAAGTGAAGCATTTCATCAATTTTGCAAATCAAATGTACTCATTAAAACAGATGTGCTTGTTATATCCAAGCTCGTTGTAAGCAAACTCAAAATGTATTGAGCATAATGGATAGTTTTTGGTACCTTGAAAAATTACTCGCTAAAACCGAACGCTCGCTATAAGTTGTACTCGTTATAAGCGGACCTGACTGTACTTACAAACTCGAAGAACAATTTTTATATTAAAATTTAAAAATACTGATGACAGCAGTAACCATTGCTGAAAGCTTACAAATAATGTTTCGTTTTATTGTTTATTTAACCTTCTAATTTTAAAAAATTTGAATCTAAAAAATATATTTAATGTCAATATATTTTTTATAATATTAAATTTAATAACAAGTAACTAACAAACACTAACAAATTTTAATTGTAAAATAATTTCTGTCAAGCTGTAGCTGTCAAAGAAATGCAAATAAAATGTGTTGACGTAATGGCAAGGTGCACGCTACTGAATGGTTTTGCGAGCTTTTTTTTGGTTGGAGATATCTTATGGGTAAGGCCTGGTATGATTGACAATTCTATATCAGCGTGGCACGAGCTCTAACATTTAATAATTTAAATAAATATTCGATCAAATTCAATTAATTCATAAACTTATTATGTTGGTGTATAATTAAAATTACGAAATATTTTGGCTAATTAATTTAAAATGGGTCTTCAGGTCCTTGCAACTATTGCAAGTTGAAAATATAACTTGCGTTTTAATAAATTTATTTTAATTGAATTTGGTTTAAAATCTTAAATTTGATAATTATAAAAGAAACATTATTTCATACTTTTGGAATTTGGCGTTTTGCTACAGAAATTTGACATATTTTAATATTTATAAATATAAGGATTCATAACGACATACTTAGCCGAAGGCAATAATTCAAGTTATTGTTTTTATTAGTTAGTTAATGTATTAAGAAGTAGATAGTATTTTATTAAGAACTTTAGTTTGAACCCATTTAGCAATGCTCAACGAGTTGGAGCACTTTATTACCGCTGTGGGCGAAAGTTACTGAGAGTTCCGAGATGGCAGCCTTTTCTTGGCAGTTTCATTCTCTTATCACAAACAATGTAAGTTGCAGTTCACACATAAATGAGTGGTCTCTTCGATAACACCACTTGTCGCTATTCTCTTCCAATTTGAAGCTCCAGGCATTAAGGTAGTAGTTGCGACACTGCAATGTGTCGTAATGCCATTTAGCCACGTCTAATTGAAAACATTCAACAAAATTATAACAATTTTAATAAACATTTCGTATATTTCATGTATGCAGTTAACAATAGCCAAAATTTTCTGTACAAAAGTAAAAAATTATTAACTAATTTAATATCTCAATAACATCATAAACACTACCAAAGCAAACAAATGTTGTATAAATCGAAATTTTACAAATATATTGCTAAATTATTTCATTTTTTATAATAATAAATTATCCACTTCTTATCATTTTGATCTGAAATCATATAAGTTATGTCAATATTACAAAAATTAAAAATAAATTCGTAAAAAAATTAATTACCTTGTAGCAGTGTTTTGAAATGTTCTTCGACAGGTTAATTTAGTTGTTTTTCACTATTTGTTATATTAGGATATATTACGCATAGAGTTTTAATTTTTTGTCTTGATTTTCCATAGTTTGGAAATTTGGTAATATATTTAGCTCTGTGGCAAAAATATTGGTTGAATTTTCGACATGTTCCGAGCACTGGGTAACAGCGATATCACATTTTGCCGATTTTTCCAAAGTTTCACTTTGAGGTGTGTTGTCATCAATTTTTGATTCCAATTCATCGGACTGCAAAAACTGATACGGAGAGTCGGCAAACTGAGCCTCTATAGCTGCAAATTGTTTCTTCAAATCAATATTAGATTCTGATTGGTACACTTCAATGTTATGTGCCAATGACATATTTTGGATTTCATTTGTTTCTATATCTTTCGGAAACAATTCGACTTCTTGAATATTATCCTCGTTGGATATATTCATTATCTTTACTCCATCACAAGAAGGATCGTTATCATTCCTTTTGTATTTGTGAACTGTTATATATTCTGCAAGAGTTGTCAATATGGATTCAAGTTTCTGCATAAAATCATGTATTTTATATATACGAGTGGGCGGATGTACCCCAGGGTTTATTTCCCGACAGGCTACCATTTGCATATTAGCGTCATTTTCTATTTCAGCTGATCGTAATTGATTAAAAATTTGATGAATAACATCAAAATTATGAAATATTGGATACTGTGTCAGGTTCATTGGTTGCTGGAGTGGAACAACTTGCATGTTATTGCATGCTGCAAATTCATAAACTATTGGATGTGTTGGTGCTCTCTTTGGTGGCTGAAATGCAATGAGCTGCATGTCGTCAAGATGCGATTCACCAATTCTTTGTAATTCATCAATAATATGAACATTTCTTCCGTATTCATAAGTTATTGCATGTTCTGGGTTAATCAGCTGGATATTAAATCTGTTCAAATGGTTTTGTTCTTCTACATGTAGATCGTAGTTCCACCTTTCAAATACACGATTGTTATGTTCCTCCAAAGTTGGATATTCGTGGTTGTTATAAGTATCATACTCATTATCGGGATAGCTTGGAACTTCATTTCGTTGAGAAACCGAGCTATAATATGTTATCTCATGTTCATTATAATACACACTCTCA
Source organism: Lycocerus yunnanus (assembly GCA_036346125.1). Lineage (NCBI taxonomy): Eukaryota > Metazoa > Arthropoda > Insecta > Coleoptera > Cantharidae > Lycocerus > Lycocerus yunnanus. The sequence goes on from JARFIX010000105.1 coordinate 798,971, forward strand.
ATAGACATGGTATTTTCGTCTTCTTCAAAATCTAAATGGTTTCTAGATTCTTCCAAGTCTATTTCGTAGCCGTCAAAGTACTGTGGATCTGGATAAACAAAGTCTGCTAAGTCAACATCATTATGTAATCCCGGGAAATATTCAGGAATTGATTCCCACGAAAATTCATTTGCTGGCTCAGAATTTGCAGGGCTTACTGAAGTATCTGTTTCAGACGAATAAAGCGATTCATTATTCCTAAGAGACCCTTCGTCTCTACTTGTCGAAGACGTTAAAGACAAATCATTGTCACTAGATGAATTGTTTCCACTAGATGAATCGATTCTTCTCGATGAATTGTTTAAACTCAATGACTCGTTTAAACTTGGTGAATCGTTTAAACTCGATGATTCACTTAAATTCGATGATTCGTTTAAACTTGATGATTCGCTTAAACTGGATGATTCGCTTAAACTCCATGAATCGATAAAACTGGATGATTCGTATAAACTCCATGAATCAATAAAACTCGATGAATTGTGTCCACTCGATGAAGACTGGTTTCCACTTGATGAAGAATGGTTTCCACTCGAAGAAGAATGATTTCCACTCGAAGAATCGTAACCACTCGAAGAATGGTGACCACTAGATGTATCGTTTCCACTCGATGAATAGCTTCCACTAGTCGAATCCGTTTCACTAATCGAATCCGTTTCACTAATCGAATCCGTTTCAGTCGATTCGTTTTCACTAGACAAATCGTAAACCTAAAATTTATTACAATTAATCATAATTAAAAAAGAAATTTTCAAGTGTTGTAATACCAACCGTAGAGCGCTTTATACTATGCGGCATGCTAGCATCGATTTCTTGTAAGAAGCCATAGCGTGGGTTTCTATCTAATAAATCTGAAAAAATTTCGATTTAATTAAAATATTTAAAAATCATGAGTAGGTATGCTTCAGAAATTATTATTTTAATTAATTTTATTTTAAATATATTAAAGGATGTTGAATTACAAATCAAATCTGTGTTCTATTTTCACACATACATGATATCCCAATGACCCCAACCCCTTCCAGTGCATGACCAATAATTGCTGGGTATTACTAAACTTTGTACTGTGTCAACCACATTATTTATTTTAAATTTCATATATTTTAAACTCCTGTTGACATTAATGGCAATTAAACTTGCAAATTTTGTTTATCAAAGGTATTAAACTAGTTTGGATCTTCCATATAGAATCTTAACAAAAGGATCTTTAAACTATAGTTTAAAAGTTTAAATAATTTTAAAATTTAAGATTAAGAAAATAACACAAAATCACTGGAACAGGTCAAAATAACCTAGTTTAATTTAAATTTATTACGGCTGTTATTTCCAAAATAGTTCGAATATTTAAAATACAAATCACCTTACATTATTTCAATATTAATTAAAAAGGAAAATTTGTCCGATCGTGAACAAAATACTTGACTGCGTAAATGAAAAAAAAAAATATGAGGTACTCTTAGCTACTAATATAATTTCAAACTTCAAAGTTAATCTATCAAACCATTCTTTAAACGAGCAGAAAAAACCTCGATTACTGCACTCTTGGATGTCTCAATGTTGATTTATTTATCAAAATTATCGAATCTCTACATTAGTGGCATTGGGTAGTGTTGAATAAAAATTAACATTTGCAAATTGCTGTTGGTACAAAAACATGTGATTCAGCTATTTCAGAAAATAAACTAGACACAATTAAATTTTGGTTACATAAATCTTTAGTTTTCCGGATTAAAAAATATTTAATATTATGAATTTTATTCTTTAGACCAATGAGAAAAACTTAATGCATAAATTAATTAGCCCGAATAATGGAAAATCTAATATATTTCTCTATTGCTAGTATACTCACCATTCTCTTGGTTTAAAAACAGCCTTTGATATTTATCATTGACAGATATTAAGGTTTTCATAGAGTAAATCCGCTTCAATGGTTTAACCCTGTAATCCAATTTTCTAAAATCAAATTATAGGTATCAATATGTGAAGTTAAAAATAATTAAAATAAGTTTAAATCAATTACTATTTATTATTACAGCACTAAAATAAACCCTGACAGCCTTGTTCATAGTCGTACTCTTAAAATGGTTTTAAAATAATCTTGATAGATAGGTAAAATTACTGATCTCATAATAAAAAAGAATCGTAACAATGTTTACCTACATTTTATTTGCATTGCTAACTGAGCTAAATTTTAGTACTCTCTCTTTCTCTCGATCCTTTGCCTTACCAAAGTTAACGCTTCATTTTATAGAAGGGTTCTCTTGGCATCCACACATCGGTGATTTGCCATTGCCTGCCGAGGGAAAACGGTCAGAATAAAATTCTCATCCCGCCCGGATTCGAACCGGGGCGCACGGCTTAGTAGTTGATGCACTTAAGCGCCAAGCCACGACCGTCTTCCGTGTTTATAATATATTTAATATTATATTTATATATATGTTACCGTAAAAGCGTATTGTTAGGAAATGTATACAATTGTGTGTGTGTGTGTGTGTGTTTATTTATGTTGAGGCTTAGAGCTGATTAGATTTTCTAAAATTGATTCACGGAACTATTTTTTTATTTTTTAAATTTTATTATTTAATATTAGTTTTAATTAATTATTTCAAAACTAATAAGAATTTCAAAACAAATTTAGGATTTAGCATACTTATGTCGAGATTTAGAACTGATTAAATTTTAGTTAAAATTTTTTATGAAAACTATTGTTTTTATTTTTAAGTTTTATTATTTAATATTAGTTTTAATTAATATTTCGAAAAGTAATACGAATTTCTAAACTAAATTTAGGTTTTCGCATATTTTAGTCAATATTTAGAACTCATTAAATTTTAGTTAAATTTGTTTATAAAACTATTGTTTTTATTATTTTAATTTTGTTATTTAATATTAGCCTTTATTTAATATTTTAAAACTAAAAGGATTTTCAAAACTAAAGTTGAAATTTGTTATGTTTATGGCAGGAATTAGAGCTGATTAAATTTTGGATAAATTGGTTCATGGAAGCAATTTTTTAAATCTTTTATTTATTATTAGTTTTATTAAATATTTAGAAACTAATGAGAATTTCAAAACTAAAGTTGGTATTTGTATCTTTATATTTAAACTTAGATCTGATTAGATTTTGATCACATTGGTTAATGGAAAATATTTTTTTTTATTATTAAAAATATTTTTAACATTTAATAAGATGATAAAGTCATGATGCCATCAGATTTGTTATTATAAAAGTAGTGAATTAAGTTTTTTCTCAATTCAGCTAGCATACGAAATTGCCAATACCCGAGGTTAAAAATAATAAATCCTTTTATACCAATACCTATTTTATCATTTCAAAATAGGTTAGTTTAAATGGAGTTGACCGCAATGGGAAATTCTCTAAGGGCCGGGGAAATAGATTTATTCGATATTATAATTAATTTTTATTTAAGTATTCCATTCCCAAAAGTTATTTTATAGAGTTGATACCAAATAGGTGGAATCTGCGCCTAAAGGTAGGTCAGCTGTAGGTTAGAGTTAGTTTTTTATAAATGATATTAAAAGGTATTCCACTTCCGAGAAGCTACAATTTTAATGCCTCGCGTTCAATCACCAACTTTAAATTTTGATATTTTTTCCGAGTTGATACTAAATCGGTAGAATTTTGGTCGCCATTGCGTAATCCTGGCGACCAAAAGAAGTGTGGGAAGACCGCAAAGATGGAAAGACGACATAAGAAGGGACAGAGTGTGGGTTGGCACAGAATAGAAAAAAGTGGAAAGAAAAAAGAGAGCCTACGTTCAGGAAATGGCTGAAAAAGAAGGTAGAATCTGCAAAAAGGTAGATTGGGCTGCAGGTTCAAGTTGGTTATAATATTTTTTTAGAATTGATATCAAGTACATAAATGGCGTCACACATTGAACTGTAATTTCGCATTTTTTTTAAGGATTTCTATGATTTTAATACCTCGTTGAACTCCAACTTTTGCTCTTCTCCTACTTTTTCAATTATCTCCTGTCCGATACACCTGTCAAAACAATTATGGTCACTCTCGGTGGTGTTCCCTTTAATGCTTCTTAGGAATCCATTATGAATTATGAATTTCAAAAAATAAATGGTGCACAGGGCATACTAAATATTATTCGGTATTGTAGAAACAATATTTTTAAAAAATTATAATAATTAATAAAATTTATCACTTCAGGTGGTTATTTTAAAATTATTAGATTACCGAGTTAGCCATCGACGAGTTGGCTGTCGCCGAATTGACTGGTTGCCGAGATGACCGTCGCCGAAATCGAAACTATGCCGACGCAGCAAGTGGAAATTAACATATAAACAAAATTTTCAAAATGCACAATCAAATAAAGAAAATCAAAGTGAAAACTCAATAATGTTGATGCTAACTAAAATGATGGGAAGGATAAACGAAAACATTAAAAGAATATATGTACAATCTAATCGATCTTCTAATTACCATCATGTCCAAAAACCACCAACGGACACTCTAACTAAATTAGTAGTATGGAACGCACATGGCTTGTCTCAACATGGACAAGAGCTAACAGTTTATTTACAAAATCACAACATTGGCATAGACTTTGTTGCAAATCGAATCACATTTTTTCATAAGATTCCATGGTAATTTGTGAGATGCGTTCTGCAATCATCATGAAAATTTTTCACAATGGTAATAAAATCACATATTAAGAATAATTGTGAACAAAAAATTTCCTGATGATTGCAGAACATATCTAACAAATTTTATATATTCAATGAAAATGAAAAGTCAAGTTATAAATTTATTTCAAATAGTAATAAAAAGTTAAGAAACGTGTAAATAAAATTATTGCCTAAAAAAATTGTCCAATGTCTGTTGTCTCGCATTTTGTTTATTCTTCGAATTTTCTTTGACTTGAGAACTTGGAAAACATTAACAACTTACAATTTAATTAAAAAATTAAGCCCAAATAAAAATTATTTATTAGAGAAGAATACTGTTAATTTTAAAAAATCTGTTTTAAGCTGTTTTAAACTAAATAATAAAAAATGTAATTCTAGGCAGAAAATGCAAGTGGTGGTGCCAACGGCACAATCCATACAGATATTAATTCTACTTGCAGGCAAAAACTATTAAATTATAGTTGTTGGAATTTTATGTATGATACAAAAAATTGAATTATTTGAAAGGACGCAAATTGAATTATGCGACACATATAAGAATTTCTGTCCTATATTTTTGATGCTACGTAAATCAAAACAACTCGAATCGATGCTACGCAAATCAAAACGACTCGAATCGATGCGGCACAAATCAAAGCCCTGAGTGTATCATGAAAAGAAAATTGTAACGTAAAGGTTACAGGTATAACTCGTAACTACCTCAGTTTTAGGATTAGACATTGATGGCATCGGTAGCCATCAATCGTCCTGGTCAAGACGGTACGGGTAACCCTAAATTTGTAAATTTCATCGTCTCCAATGTATATTTCTTTAAAAATTAACCATTATTTTGTCTAAATTTGTAGTACAAAACTGAATTTATAATTATACTTTGTCAAAATTCAATCTTAGTGTAAATTATTATTGTCGTCGTTTTTTTGCTTCGTCAATTGTAAAGTAAAATATTCATGTAATGTTATGTATGACCTATAAGAAAGTAAAGTTCATAGCTAACGTTGGTTAATAAAATACAGCACTCGAAGAAAAATTTGTCTTGTCTATTTTGTTTTGAACAATTTTGAATTTGAATAAAAAAAAAGAATAATTGAATACAGAAAAAAGGGAATGTACAAAGTAAAGAATTATTGCATAAATTATCAATTTATTATGATAATTCTATGTTTATTACGGTATACTATATTTAAACGTTAAATTTTTGAAGACATTCCATTTCTTTATATTTAACATACATAAAAGCCACATAGAGCAAGAAATGATTAAAGTATCCATTTTGCAAAAATGGATACCTTGTTTGTATTCCTGATCAATTATTAACGTGCACGAATAGACCAAGTCAAGAATTGTCGCTCTATAAATTAATACAAGGACTTTATTATGGATCAAATAATCGATGTGGATTATTGAAATCATGTAATATCTAATTAAAGAAATTGCTTATCTCCGGTTCAAGGACATTAAGCCGATACCCATTATATTAATAAATCACAAATAATAAATGGTTCTATCAACGTAAGACATACTTAAGAAACTCTCAGTACATTAAAATAATTAAATTTAAAAGTTAAATACCTTGGTTGTATGTGATAAAATATAGATAACGCTTAGCTAATTTGGACCTTCTAGAAAAGTTGGCATCTTTTTCGAGATGATAAGTCACAAAAGGAAGCTATTTTTATGACGCCATCGATTTCGAACAATCTTATCGCTGCGATTGGTCCAAAAATGAAAATTCTTCGTGTATGTCTTCTTCTGTAATTCCCAGTAAACTTCCGGTAATATTTATCCGATTTCTAACAATTACGCCTACAAACAATTAATAATTCATATTATTAATAAAATGGTACATCTATCGATGTTTTGTACATTTTATCTTAAGATCATGTACAGTTAATAATTTTTAATGTAAATAGTTTATTAACTTGCGAAAATTATATGTTGAATAACATTTTTTAAAAATAGACGAGCTTAGTGAAATTTGAAAATTTTAGTCAAAGACTAAATATTTCTTAAAAACTTCAAGTAAATACAATCAAAATTGAGGAAGATATTATAGTTCAAACCTCACCGCTTGAACTGAAAGATTGATATGCGGTAGGTAGATCAATTTCTTTTAGAACAATTTGATTTAATTTTTCCTTTGGAGGCTACAACTTCAGCTGAAAACATTCAATATGGGCCTGGAATAGACCCCAACGATTCCATGCAAATTTCAAATTAACATTACATTTAAGAGTAAACTCGACTTGAAACAGGTTTCTTCTCGAAATGACATATGCAAAAATTGGTGAGCACAAAATACTAAAACTAATGTATCCATTTGTTTCAAATTATGCAAAATTATTTTAGATATAAAAAACTAGTCCTTAACCGAAAGAATTCCTTTTAAACCTGTACTTGTTTTTATTGACGAAAAATAAGGAATAGTTTCATCAAAAATTGAAAATTTGATTTTGAATGTATGCCATTTTGTCCTAAATCAATATTTTGAACAATTGCTCGATTAAAGACTAAATAATTAAATATTAAAGAAATTTTTATTTCAGACGATCCAAGTCCGAGCAGCAGTGGTCACCGCAAAACAACTTTTTTAAAACAATCTTTGGGAGAACGGTTATATCTTTTTTGTTTATTAATATATTTTATTAAAAAACTTATAATATTTGAGTAAAAACTTTCCCTTCTTTATGCCTGCTAATATTTTTTAAAAAGTTTTGTATTTCATACCAAAAAAATTCGCAAAGATCAGTTATTTTTTTTATTAATAACTGGAATATGAATATGCTTGTAATATGGAATACATCGGTTTGACTAAACCAAGTAAGGTCCTCGGTCGAAAATGCTAAATTTGTGAACGCTTGCCATCTTTATTGGAGGCGATCCACCCTGTACCGTTTTAGTATGATTTTAGTTTACCACATGTGTACATGTGAATTTCGTACATTGATAATTTTAACACGTAAGTGAATATGCAAGCCTAATTTTTTTATTTGCATGTTTTTATTCAAATATTTGTTACGATGCCATTTTATATAAACTAAAGTTTAAGATAACGTTGTATTTGTTTAGTTTTTTATTATAATAGGCTAGATCTAACCTAAAATATTGATGACATTGGTTGTCGGTAATATGGAATACCAGTATTGTATGTACCAGTACCAGTGCAAGCGCCGAAAAAGACGAGTATATTTGCGACTGGTGCAAGTAATATTTAATCTAGGACCTTATAGTTAGTTTAAGTTTTAGGAACAATAAGTTATTTAATTATTTCTTAGATATTTAATGTATTCCATATTTGCACCACCTTTTCTTAGGCGGGCATTTTGTAGTTTTTTTCAAACTTTTTTTGTAAAATGTTTTAGTTAATTACACATTTGTTTTAGATTATGGTGTCTACTTGTCTAAGTAACTTTACCTAAATTTGGCTTAATTCTATTAGCTAAAAAATTTTTATATACCAAACAAAATGGTATTCATATTTGCATCTCTACATGACCCTTAATTAACAATAATCTTACAGTTCGATTTTTATTTAAAAATGTTTTTAAATAATACTTACAGATTTCCTTAATTTCATTTTAATAATTTCCCAAATGTGGCATAGCAATTCAAATTTTGAATATGAATGCATACCTACGTTGAACAAATGTTTATCGGCATTAATAAAATGCTCATTTTTACTTTAATTTCCAATCCAGTATTGCCATTCGAAAAAGTTTTACTTGTGCAGAATTTTAAAAAACTTGGATGAAAATAACACCATGTTTCACAATAAATTGATTAACTACAACCTCCAAATAATATTACTTTACTCGAAAATTTTGTAACAAGTCAAACTTTTACGAATGGCAAGACTCGATTAGAAAACTGTGCGTTTTATCAATGCTGATAAACATTTGTTAGATGTGTTTAAATTTAAAATTTGAATTGGTACGCCACATTTGGAAAATTATTGAAATGAAATTAAAGAAATCTGTAATTATTTCAAAATATTTTTAAATAAAAATTCGAACTGTGACAATAATAATTCAATTTTCACCTGCCATTTAGGGCAAGGGTTTACATATTTTCAATCTAATAGATCAATTTGATTTTTCGTAATCGAAATCTTTTAATGACATAATAAATCTCGTAAAGTACAGGTAACATACTTCGTACAGATGAGAGAGAAAAGTGTAATAAAGAACAATTCTGTGGCTGGCACTTAAATAAGTTACGTGCAATCCTATCTACTTATGACTTTTTAAGTACCGACCACAGAATTTGAAAGATACAGAAATAACAACTTACGTTTAATTGTATTTCTTCGCAAGTTTTGTAATGCAGTACCGATCCACCAACGTGGAGGATGATAGTACAGTACATCCTGTGTTCCGTTCATCAAATCGACTCGAGGTAAAGGTTTAAAAACATGTAAGGAATTCATTGCCTAAAAAAAGTTTTGTTTAAAATTGTAACTCCAAAAATGTTAAAATATGCGAAAAGCACGAATGATTTTAAAGCAATTTTATAATCGTGATATAAAAGAATCGAAACGTAATGCTTAAGCTCATAATTAATTAATTAATAATTGTATAACTCACTATTTACAAGTAACTATTGCAAGCGCTAATGTCAACTGCACCACACCTTTATATAAAATGGCGAACTGTTTTATTTAGTGAATCGTCACCGTAGTTACGTAAATTTTAACGCCACCGCTAGATGTCACCTCCACCGTACCAATTTTTTTCTTCATTTCCCGTGTAATTGTAAAATATAAAAACCAATCAATTTTAAATTAATAATTTAAATTAAATTAATAAACTATGTGTTTAAATTTTTAACAAAAGGAATATTTTAATGGGTAAATAACAGTAATATACAGTCACTCACGTAAGTAACAGACCGCTCCATAAATCTGACAAATTGTTTAGCTTCTTTTAAATAAAAGAAATTTATTGAACCTTCAATATCTACAAAAGGCATATCAAATTATATCAAAATTCAAAATTTCTGCACCAAAGGGTAAGGAGATCAACATCACGCGAGTGATAGGCGTTGTAAATCTATCTCAAAAATTCCTCAAAAGAATAAGCCGCTGTCTTGACCAGAATTTGTTTTAATTTTACTGCTGAAATTCCTGATCTATATCTTGCATTTTATGTTGTTTTGAAAATTTTTTCAATTAAGTACTTAGTACGTAAGTTCTCAAATATAACTATTGCAATTTGTGTGCCGAGGGGGGCCGGGGTATTCTGTGGCCTTAAAATAGACTTCTTTTTCTTCTTAATTTTTCTAACTTTCAACTTTTTGTTCTGCATAATTGTACCTTTTATTTTGAGGTGTTATTTGGGGAATTAAAATTATTGGCTATCCTTTCATAACAAGTCAAATTTAAGCAACAAATTTCAAAATCCCAATCTAGAAAATATGATTTTAAAGACCGAAATCTAGAAATGATGATTGTACTGCAGTAATTTTTTGAGCAAGTGCATAATATTGTTACTCCCAACTTTCGTTGCTTTTTTGTATTTTATGTTGTTTTAAAAAGTTTCTCTATTAATCGCATTTTTAATTACATTATTAATTACAATTTAAGATTTGACTGACAGTGCGGCCAACCGTGCGGCGTGTTTATTACATTTTACGTTTTAAAGAGGCGCCCAATATTGCGCTTAATTGTAAAATAATTCTGTAATTAATTCTAGAAAACCCCAATATTATACGCCTTTTGACGACCCATTTTTGCACAGTTCTATTTTTGAGTTTATCTTGGGCTACTGTTTTACCTATACGGGTGGTCTTTAACTGTGGCGCCCAGTATCTTTACCGCTTGCTCTTCAGAGCTAACTTTTAGTTTTCCATGTATAATTTTTTACGATCACAAGAATCAGCCTGGTGTTATCTTTCACCTTTTTATATTGCTTTTATAGCTAGCAAAGGCTAACCTCCATTAATTTTGTTTATAAATGAAATTTTGTCACATAAATATTAACTGTTATTTTATTTTTCTATTTTTTTCTTTGCAAATTTTCTCAGCTACTTGTATTTTAAACTTTACTTTCTATCGCTTTTACTTTATATACTTCTCCTTGAAGTTATCTATTTTTATCCCTGCTAGTTTAAATTTTCTACTATTTTTCTAGGTTTTCCTATTTAAAGTTTTACCGTTGACATTTATCATTCTTAAAATTTTCCTTATTTAATTTACTTGTTTATTATTTTTTTCAATAATTATATTTCGTTCCTAGTATCAAATACGTTTTCACTTTCCTATTTTTCCAAGGTTCTCTTTTGTCCCAAACTTCTTCTGTTCTGTTTTTGGCCTTGCAATTCACTATTTCTACCAACAATACACTTTTTTGTATTCAAATGCAGAATTATCATGAATTTTGCAATATTGTTTAATGCTTAATTTCTTTCGATATTTAATTAGAGTCATTTATTTAATTGAAGATTTGAAATCAGGAGCGACGATATTTTACGACGGATCTAATGCAACTAGAATAATGTGCTCTAATTTTCAATATTTTATAATAATTTTAAAGACCTGAATATTATTCATTCTAATTTAAGTGTAATTTATATTTGCAAATGTGAATTTGAGTTCAGAGTTTGAGCATCGGTTTGCGAGAATTTGAAAACTCGGGATCCGTCACGGGCCTCCGAGCTCCGCACCGAATTTCCCGGCGATATGTCCGCGCCTCGGTTTTGCCATGATGGCTTTCGCATTCATAAGTAGTACATTTGATTTATTTTCCTGAGAACTTAAATATTGTTAAAAAATGTTCTGTTTTATAACGGCGTAATTATACATCGCACCCCCAATGTAAAAGTATCGCAACTCAAAAAATGACGATTTTGAGTTTGAGTAGAACACTAAAATATTAGCTGAAATTGAGAAATGGGCCAGCAGGGCACCCAAACATAGGAAATTAACATAGAACATTACTTTTTTTAAATTTTCTGCTTCCCATTATTTTATAACCGCTTTTAATGATAAAAATACTTGTAAAAATATTAATCAAAAGATATTTGCAACATTTAGTATTTTGTTTCCCCAGCTCCACCCATCACGAATTTTAGATCAAATTTGGTGGTGAAATTATTTTCGTTTGTTAGCACCGTTCGCGAAATATCGTAAAAATTGACGTAGATTCATTTCCCTAGATAGGGAAATTCCCCCCCCCCCCTTCCTATTTTCAAATTAGATAAAATTTGTTGCCCCCGTGTCAAATTTTATGTTTGCGTTCTACTCTCGTTGCTTGAACTTTGATTTATAACTAGTTGTGGGTAAAGGAAGTTGTGTTATTATCCGAGCAACAACCGCCGTATGCTTTAAAGTTATATAAAATGCGTACAGTAAATAGTAATGTCAACATTTTCTTTGGACACTTTTAAGAGCAATAAAGTAGGCAAATGAGATTTTAAATATCTGTTTGTTTCCAAGTTATAATATAAAGTTATAGATAGCAGCGCCAAAATTTGAATTTGGAGAAATCAGAAAAATTAATTAAAAATTTTGAAATAATTTTGAAAATTTTTAGAAATGCAGAAAAAGACAAAAACATAGTTTTTTCTATATCTTTCAATATAAAGTTACGTTTCGAAAATAAAAAAACATACCAAATTACGGCTTTCGTCATAGAAATCTTCTCAAAAAAAGATCCATTTTCCATATCTCTTTTATAGAGTCCTCCAATAAGAACCATCGGAATTGGTCCACCCTGTGCATTTTTTCTTCATCTTGATCTATTTCGCTTGGACTTGTTTTTCCATTGAATTAATTGTAATTACCTAAAGAAATATTACAATTAATTACTACATGCTTTAAGAATTAATTTAACAATTTTCAAGTTAAGTGAAATTTTAATTAAATTTATAAATTGACCAAGTTTTCTACTTACGTATATAAAACATTACATTATGTTTAGGTATAGATAGAAATGTTAGGTATAGATCAGCCATGTCTCTTCTTGATCCATTTGACCATCGTGATCCATTTCACCTGGGCTTGCTTTTTCATTGAATTGATTGCAATTGCCTAAAGAAAAATTACAATTAATCACTAACAAGATGCTTTAAGAGTTAAATACAGGGCTTTAAGTAAGGAATTTAAGTATAGGACGATTTAAACAACAAATTTCTCAATTTAAACATAAACACAAAGGTCCATACTACGACGAATACTAGTGACATTAAATCGAAATAGATGGAATTAAAAAGTGTTTTAGTTACGACCACAGCCAATCATCTAAAATCGAGAAAAATCACTAAAAAACAGCACTGGATGACAGATCATATAATGGATTTGATGGACAAGCACACGTTTAAACTTCACGAAAAAGTAAAAGAAGTAACATGGTTGAACAAGAAACCACGGCAACCAATGAACTGGACCAAATTATATTGGAGCCACAAAAAAGGCAGGTCATATAGGAGAAATACGTTGAGAAGTTATTCTATAACAGCAGATCAGATTTAGAATGAGATGGGCGCATCAACAATAATTTTCCTATACTAAAAAGTGAAGTTGAATAGGTTATAAAAAAAACAAAATCGGGAAGATCCCCGTGATCTGATGCTGAATTGCTTAAACTCACTGAAGAAAATAATCTTGGGAACTGGTGCAACTGTACAATAAAATCGATGAGACTGCTAAGTTTATTAGGGAATAGTTGAAATCTATATTAATCCCAAAAAAAACAAATTCAAAAAAGTATAAAGATTTTAGACTGATTAGTTTAATGAGTCATGTGCTTAAGATATTCCTGAAAATGATCCATAACCGCATTTTTATAAGATGCGAAGAAATCGTCGACGAGGTACAATTTGGCTTCCGCAATGAGCTGGTTACCAGGAAGTCCTTGTTTTCTATGCAGGTTTTGGCACAAAACTGTTTGGACCAGCGAAAGGACTTATACATTTATTTCATCCATTTTGAGAAGGCCTTCGACACTATAAATCGTGTCAAACTCAGTCAACTACTCCCCCAAATAGGTGTCAAAAAACTAGACGTAAAAATCATGGAAAACTTGTACAGTGGAACCTGAAACTTTCCAAAAAGTTTTATAACGAACTGGTTTTAATGGTCAACTTGTACAAAATAAACTGTTTATATATAAACACAACAAAGGCCGTATTAAAAGCTGAAACTTTTTGAAAACAAATAATATTTTCCGAAGAAAGCAACTTCGACATTTAAAATGTATAATTTGTTGTAAACAAACTACAGAATTAATTTTATTAAATTTTAAGACCAACGGTTAAGCATAGACGCGGTTCTATAATAATTTGGGATTGCATGGCTGCTGATAGGACTGGAAATTTCATTTTCACAGATGGAAAAATGGATCTACAGGATATAATGAAGGAACACTTTTTTTCTGCGCATTATCACGATATACTTCAATAAAGAAATTTTCTCATATTTTCTGATGGTATGCGATGACTTACTATGTAGATATAAAATCTTGCCAAAACAATCGTATTCTCCATATCAATGTTATACAAATTACACATTGAAATAGAGAAATACAACCACTCGGCAAGGCTTGCATTTCCATCGATTTGATTGTTGGGATCTATAGAAATATCACAAATAATTAATGTATCTAACCAGTGTCGTTAAAATTATTTACGAACTAAACCAAACACCAGCGTAAATTCTTTATACATATTGAACTGAAGATACAAATTGGTAAAACCACAACAAAAATTTTAAAATAAAGAGGAACCAAAAGCAATATGATTTTTAAGATCAAATGTCCAGGATTTTGCAAAAGGATTTTAAATTATGGTGGCAATTGACAAATTTTACTCAAATTACAATTGGACAACCAACAGCTGGAAAATACAAAACTAACAGTGATATTTTAAAAACTAATTTAAAAATACTTAACAAATAAAAACAACTTAACAGAAATTTAAAAACTAAATTAAAAAGTGGTTCCGCACAAAATTTAAACATTTCATCTTACAATTTCAAAGTTTCATAATTGTAAACATTTGAATGCTGTATTGTAAGAAATAATATAATAAATCCACTTAATACAAAAATATCTAATTGACACATCACATAGTACAACATACAAATTACTGAGAGAACTGCATTCTCTCGAAGAAAACTGAAAACTGCCTCTTCCAAGCGACCCGTTTGCAATACCTTGATCAATTTGGGATGGGGTAAATTAATCCCCGCCATGGTGGTGTCTATATCGTGCTCTAAAGAATCATAATACTTTCTTACAAAACACAATATGACCACTTGACAGGTAAAGATTACCTATTTGTGGGGTATCCGTTAAACTATATATTAAATTGTCCAATCGGCGCATCACGTTTAAACATACAACTTTGGCATACGTTTTATTCAACATGTCTATACTACAATGGTAATATATTTTACCTATGTATTTCTTTGCGGAGAACTCGATTCGCCGGGAAGCTACTGGATGGCTTTCAAACTATAAAAAAAAAGTGTAAAAGTTCATACAGTAACCTCCCCGCGAGCAAGTGCAATTTCTTAATGTCCTGGGGTCTTAGTGTATGTTGAATTTTCTTTCTTGGTGAATTAAAGTCTAAAATAAATAAATTTGGTTTAAATAAAGACTTACTTGAGTTTTAAAACTTGGCCGATGATTGCATTCATTAACGTTATTAATTTATAAAAAATTAATTGGCAAGTTAAATTTTAGTTCAAAATGAATTCGTTCGACGATTTCCAAATGCAAGTTCAATAGTAGGCGCCAATCAGAATGTTTAGTTTTGGCGGTAATCAAATTATTCCTTTGGTTCCTAAAATTAAATCGTAATTAATTTTAAGAGGTGATTACTAGATAGAATAAATGAAAATTGAATCGAGTAATAATTACCTAAAAAATCTCTAGAAGTTGCAAATTTGATTATGTGGAAATGATCTCTTTTATTTTGTTGATTTAGTAATTTGAAACAACGGGGACGATAAACAAAATTTTAAACAGTCTTGAACACCGTACTGGAAAAAAGTTCCAAAATTTTAAAGCACATCAAACTTGTATTGGATGAGTGCATGGAATTAAGTAAAACCAAAATAAAAAATATATTAGTTAATTAGTTAAAGCAACCAAAGTGAAATTGAAAATATTTGAAAAGCAAACTTACCCCAATATTGGATAACTTATTTTGAAAAACCGGAAAATTTCGGCACCACAAGACTCGATGCGTAATCCAGATGTCCATCAACTGAGAACGACTAAATACAATGATTAATAAATTCAATCACCAACTACGACAAACTTAAAAGATGAAAAATTTAAAACCAGTGACCAGACTCTTTTTTTTTCAGTTTGATATTCCTTTTGATAAAATCTATAGCGACGTAGTTTTAAGAAATATTGATGATAATTGAAATACTGATCCGAAGTACCCGTTCGCAATATCTTCATGTCTCTGTTATCATCTTGACATATTTGTGATGGCATAAAGCAATCCTAAATTTTGCTAAATTTTTTTTTTTGAGCGATCTTGCAACAAATTTCATTATTTTGCATTTTATTACCCTATCTAACACCAAATAACCCATATCACCAATTTACCTTACCTTACCCTACACGTTAAATTCTTGTTGTCTATGATGGCTAAAAGTTTATTGAATGTGACACATACAGGTGAAAAAAAAACTATATTAATCGTTCTTATCACCTGTATGGGTTTTATCCAATTAACTTGTTTTACGGTTCCAACAGATGTACTTCGAGTGTTTGCGAGAATCATAAAACCTTCTTACCAAACACAATATGACCACTTAGCAGAGATCAATTGCGCGAGATGTATACGTTAAATTAATCGGTTCAATTGATCGTTTTCCTAAAAAAAATAATTTATAATATTGTAAAATATTGCAATTAAGTTCATACTTTCATTCACGTAATTTATCAGTGTTACAAAGACTTTAGGCGTTTGGCACATCCCTCCTCCAGTCCATCCGTCTTAACAGACGCGTAGTGACTATGTCATGTGTCCAAACGAGCCGTAGCCTGTCAATCGCCAGACAAAAAAACCGCTCAAAGACATCATTAACATAGTACTCTTGGGAAAAGTAGTGTAATAGATTCCCCTGCCTTTCTACGCCGCAGTACTTCAGCCGTTCTTACTGTTGCAGTTCCGCCTGAAGAAGTCTATTTGTGATCCATGTCAAGGTCATTCCTTTTCCGCATCATTATAGTACTGATGACTACTGCTGCCCTCCATCAGGATTCACCATATCTGGCTATTCTCACCTAGTTTAGCCTGCAGGTCAATGCAGTTGCCCGGGGTATGGCACGTGGAGCCATAGGTGAAAATGAGGCATCCTGTGAGGACCAGTTACCGAAGACCATCTCCGTCATCGACGCTCGATGTGACCGTCTTGGCAAAAGGTGCTACCTCTACAGCATAACCCCTATGCCACATGACAATAACATTAATAACAATTTTTATTTAGTTTTATGTTTTATTTGATTTTTATTTTAGTACACATATTTTAAATGATATACACGTTAAATTCTTGATGTCTATGATGGCTAAAAGTTTACAGAATGAGACACATACCGGGGATAAAAAGTTATACTATTAATCGTTCTTATCGCCAGTATGGGTTTTATCCGATTAACCTCTTTTACGGTTCCAACATATTTTGAACATTAAAAAAAAATACTTTTACTCATGGATTTCGGTGTACATAGGTGAACTGTGTTCGCCGGAAAGTAACTGCTTTTACATTTAAACCATAAAATAAAAAGTTGAAATGTTTAAGTAGTTACCTCCCAGCAAGCAATTTACAATTTCCCAATGTGGTAGATCCAGTGTACGTTGAATTTAATTTTTTTTTGTCTGATGACAGCAGTAACCATTGCTGAAAGCTTACAAATAATGTTTCGTTTTATTGTTCATTTAACCTTATAATTTAAAAAATTTGAATCAATATGTACATAGTATATGCTGAAAAATTTTATAATTAAAAAAGATCTTCAAAAGGTACAATTTACATTGAGAACACAGGACTGGTTTACATTACGTAAACAACAAGGTGGCATCATATTATATGACACAAACTCCAATATCAATCGCAAATAAGAAATTCAAAAAAATTTTAATCAACAAATCACAAAAGTTTGAAAGTTAAGCCGGAGGAAGTACAGACTTAAAAATGTAATTGCTTGTGTATCCAGGGTTAAATTCCCGCCAAGACTGACTCCATTGTATTCGTCAGTATCATAATATTTACTATAGAAATACAATGCAGCGACTTGGCAGGGATAAAAAATATAGGCAATATGGTCGTCAAATTGTTCAATCCAATTGATCGTTTCTAATAAAAAATAAATACAATTAACTTCAAACTTTACGTACCTACATACTTTACTAATTCTTAATTCAATAATTCACTGTACTTTTAGATACTTCATCAATAGTACACAGTACATCACTCATTTTTACAATATCGGCGCTGATTTGACATAAAAAATATTAACCTTCACACTTTTACCTTGAAGCATTTTATATGCGTTTTACCAACAATAAGATACCGGTTGCGTAGCCATGCGCTTAAGCCAAAGCGCAACAATTGCTTCGAATCGGTTTAAGTTTTAAATCTTAAGTAAACTTTGACCACTTATTGAAACAAATAGTAAATAAGATAGAATAGTATCTAAGAACATCTAAGAATAGTAAATAAGAAACAAAATTTTACATTCAAAAATCACCGACTATCAAATTCATTTTCACCGTAAAAATCTTGTACAAATATTGCCCTCTTTCGTTTGGTAAAACTATTTCTATAAGTAAAAGTGTCCTTTCAACTCCGGATTAATCGACTCTTGCCAAAATGTGTATGCGTGTTACAGGCACAATTCAAGTCTTTAAGTGCAGCCTACAGGCCGCACAGCCTTGTCATTGTAAGGCCAGGCGCTTGGCAGTGAAAATTTCACCAAAAATCCGGGCCAAATTTTTATAATTTTAAAATATTTGTTACATCAGTACTGTAGGATTAAACGTAAGGGTGGGCTACATGGATTTTCCATCTTCATTTAAAATTGATATACCTAAACATTAAAAACAAACAATTCTTAGGAAATATTCTTAGGGAAAGATGCTTTCCTAAATAATTTTAAATCTAAACGCCACAGTGATTTTTAAAGGGGTCGCTTAAATGCTTACAAACAATAAAAACACATCCATTATTTTTATACTTAATTTTTTATGTAAACCTTGCATTTTATGTTTTAAAAAGTTTCTCTATTAATTACTTAAAAACTAAAAGCTGTACGTTTTCCAATATAACTATTACCATTTGGGTGCTGGGAAACAATTCTCTTTTTTTTTCCTTATTTTCTATTTTTTGTTCTAAATAATACTGAAAAATAACTGATATTATCATTATGGATATTTCGTCTCAAACGCGTTCGGAAACATTGGAGGCATAATTCTTCTTCTTCTTCTTTAACTTTAATTTAGGACAAGTCCTGCTTTATTCCAACAGCAGCATCGGCGATATCCGAAGTCGCTGCTAGTACTGTGAGCATTACTTGTTTTACATCTGAAGTAGCTTGCTAGGCTTGCCTCAGATGTGCCTATTACCCTATTTTTTATCGTTAATGCTGGCAATTCATTAACATAGGAGGACCACCGTCTTTACGTGGCCAATGACCGTCTCGAACGCAGAATTATTGGCGAGTATGTACCTGAGAGCAGCATTATAGCCTGAAACATACAAGGGTCGACTAAGCAGCATCACCTCGCGATTCGAATCCTTCACGCAATTCGAATTCCAACGCGTCAGATATACTGCTGTGATCAAAATGTCCAATATTGATCTGTGGACTATGATAATCTCGAAACCACTTTTTTCAAACTAAGAGGACGAATTACTTGAACACCGTTGCATGAATTGATTGAAATTTTGACATTAGCTTTATAATAATTACATTGCCCATGGAAGTACGTAGCCGCTTTTTGATTTAATGTAAACTTTTTTTATAAACAATTTATTGTTTATATTTTTAGCAAAAAACCAATTTATTTTTTCTAAAACCATTTCTAAAAAACTTAATTTAGATAAAAAAAACCTTACGTCCTTCCATTGGCATGAAATTTTTTGGTTTTTTGCTCCTGCTCTTATAATTTACGAGAAAACCGTCCTCCCGTGACGGTATTTTAAAAATTCTTCATCAACATTTCTTTTCATACATTTGCTAAATAAACCCTCTAAATAGTATATTATACACCAAGGTAGTGAAGCATAGTGTTATAACCCTAGCGCCAGATTAAATCCCAAGGTGCGTAGCACCGCGGATTTAAACGCGGGTTATAAAACGCTTCACTACCGTGGTTTATATACAATTTTTCCACTACTAGGATTGTTTACTCTTATAATAATAATTGATTTAATAATAAATAAATCGATTTTAATTAGTTTATTTCAACTTCATAAAATTAAATTAGTTTTCTAGTTTTGCATAATTGATAAACTGTGACTTGAAAATAGTTTAATTCAACATTTTGACATAAAGTTACTATTTTAACGATAATTGATTAAAAACTATTGAATGGAATCAAGTTATATAATTGTTTACGCATAAATTTTTTCAAAAATGCCTAATTTGTAAACGCATAATTATTGATAATAAATTATTCAATAATCATTTATAACGTTTATAGTTTCAGCTAGTCTATAATTAATTTGTTTTCTTTCATTTACCATAAATTGTCTAAATGCCAAAATTCCAATTTAATCAACATTTTAAATATCAAATTAATCTTATTTATAGACCGACTTTAATTATTTAAACACTATTGATAGCATTTCTTGGTTATGCTAATTCGTTTTACAATAAATTTTCTTTCAAATGGCCCGAAGTTTCCGGAAAACGCATTTATGTTCATTATTAACCTCAGGTGAATAATAAAATTATTCACCTCAGGTGACAGAAGGCGTGGTTCACAGTTCGATCACTTACGTTGAAATGATAGTGTTTATGGCTAGTAGTGGAAAAATTAATTATATTCCTTCTTTCATACTACCAAAATAAATTGTCAAATTCGGGCCTTTTTTCTGTCGTTAGAGTGGTTTTACACAGTAAGTATTAAAATTTGCATTATTATAAGTTATAATGGGTTTTCCTTTTTAAAAGAAACAATATTTCTTTTCTTTAAATTATATTTTCACAACTTAATAACCACTTATTATATTTATGTAGATAATTAATTTATCTAAAAATTATTTATTTTATGTATCTATAACTTCAACCAATGACGAAAATGCAATTTTAATGTACAGATTTGGCTGAAATATAAACTCGAAAGAAATGATTGGACTAAAATATTTGAGAAATGGAAGGACGCCATTTAAATTACGAAACCGTCAGTGCTTTCAAACGAACTTCTTCAAAATGAATAATCGAAGAGTGTGGTCTTTGTTTAAACATCCAAGAAATTCAGTTTTGGCATGTACTATCTTAATTATTACCTAATGTAGGTAAGTTTTTTTTTTTTTGAATATTTCCAATCTGTTTTACAAAAAAACATTAAGTAAATTAGCTGGCATTAATAGGACATGTTAGAATATTTCAGTAAATATGTAGGTAAGTAACGCCTATATTATTTGCAGATCGACATTGATTTTGGATATGTGTTTTCCGAAACACAGTGTAGCTGAAAGAAAACAAAATACGAAAAAGTACGCCGTGAAGTGCAACCGTTTATCATTGTTAATAATAGTGAATTCTACTTGTGTACTTTAGACAAACATTGCTGTTTCAAAATTTTTATCGTTTTAATTTTAAATATATCAGAGAATCTGAGCTAATTTGGCTAATCAAAAATAATATGTTTTGACAAAACATATAAATATATTTATTTCTGTTTTACCAACATTATAACTTTTAAATTTAATTTTATGCGTATAAATTTTTGTTGTATAAAATATTTTAAAGGTTACAAGTTTAATGAAATTTGAAAATTTTCTAACCTATATTTTAGTTTAGGACCCCTTATATAAAGTGGTTTCGTCTTTTCAAGATATCATCAGCTAAACTATCCCTAAATAAATGAAATAGATTAAAATCCATTAAAATTAAAATCAAAAGTATATTGGAAATTTAAAAATTTTTATTTTTAGTATTAATTTAGTAATTAAGCTTTTAATTTGTTATTTCGAAATGTATCGTTTTAAATGTACTATATTAAAAAATTTTCAATAGCTACATTTTAGTTTATGCTTTGGAAATATTCCTTTCATGAAATGAAAAGCTTGGTTTCCATGTAAAATTATGTCAAAAATATGTCAACATTTTGGTTGTTAAATAACTGTTAGCATTTTTAAAGGTCATTACGTAAAGGACGACTTAAGAGAATTTTGGGCCAAATGTTGCATCTAAAAGTTTTCCGCACCTTGATTTATTCATAAACAAATGCGTCAAAATAAAAATCTTATTCAGATTTTGTTCAGATTTCTAAGATTCAGATTACCAAGTTTTATACAAAAATTGTACGGACTTACTATCGTCCAGAACAAAGTTTTTCATACGAGTTTTTTAATCGATTTATTCACTCAATGGGAAGCTCATCTCGTTAATTTAGAAGAACTAGCGTTTGGTTTTCCATTAATTTTCCTTACAATAAAATGTACAGCGCAAATGTTACTCTCTTTTCTCGACAACAAAGAAGCTTATTTTGTAAATTTCCGGTGTTTTTCATTATTTAAAATTATTATTGAATAGTACTATATGATGAGCTAACTAATTCTTCAACTTCAAAAATAGATTTTAGGATAAATTTGCGAGTGGTTATGTCGGTGTGACTTCTTTTCAAGTTAAATTTTCAAAAATGCAATTTAATTTAAAAGAAACACTAAACTATGAATAGCAATGCTGTGCAATAATGCAAATAAGCGATTTAATTATTCTTGTATTATAAGGTCATTAAAATAAGAAATCTGGATGTGTACGCTCAATTTTTTATGTGTAATTTCATCGTATTTTTCTATTTTATTTTCTAAATACTAATATAAAACGAATTAACAGATTGTTTTACTAATTACTATACATCAATGTTAACAGAAAACATGTATAAAAAATTTAATTAAAAAACCCGTCTTGCTGAAACCAAGTGTCAGGGCCACTTGTCACACTTCAAATCGGTCTTTACCTGTTATTCAGGCGCTTTTTCCTGAAAAATTGATTTCTCGGCGTGGATACCTTCCATGGCCCCAGAAGCCCGGACTTGACACCTTGCGACTTTTACTTATGGGGATACCTCAAAAGTGTAGTCTACCGCAACAATCCCCGCACTCTAATTGCGTTGAAGGAAAATATCCGCCAGGAAATTCAAGCCATCGGTCCAGAAACTTTGCGACGTGTTTTCTAAATTTCGTTCGACTCGAAGAGTGCAGCAGAAAAACGGTGGACATTTGGAGAGCGCAATTTTAAGAAATGAATTTCAAAGAGCTGAACATTATTTGTAAAAAAAAAAATTAAAATTGACTTGAAAGTTTTGTTTTATATCTCTTTTAAATCGGAATTCCTTAGTTGACCACCCTGTATTTATTTATTTTTAATACATTAAAGCATGCTTTGCAATAAATATAAACAGAAAATAATGAATAAAATTTAATTTAACGACACTAATCTAATAAACAAAACAAAATTAAGTAAAACAATGCCAATCAATTATTCATCCACTACCAGAAGGCTTACAATTTTTGCTTTTATTTAATAAATTAATACTTAATAGGATATCCCTTTGCAGCTATAACAGTTTCTAAGCGTCGTGGCATGGATTCTATTAATTTCTAGTTGTGGATTCGGAAATTGTTTGCCATTCTTCCAAAATAACGTTTTTCAGGGTTTCTTTTGAGAAAATGGGCCTCTGTCGTATTTTTCTTTCTAATTCCTGCCACAAATTCTCAATAGGATTGAGATCTGGTGACTGGGAAGGGTTTTAAGCTGTCTTCTCACATGATAGAGCAACCATTCCTTACAATATAAGCGAATGCTTGAGGTCATTGTCATGCTGGAACCAATAGACGTTTTGTAAGCCCAATTTATCGATACTAGGTTTTAAATTTTTATTTAAAATGTTCAAATATTGAAACTTGTCCATGGTAGCGTCGATAAATTGAAGTTTTCCAACTCCATTTGCAGCCTTGCACCCCCAAACCATCACGTTTCCAACACCATGCTTTACAGTTGAGCATAAATTTTCTTTGTTCAGCTGTGTATTCCGTTTTATCCACACTATCTGTTTACCATCAGAACCGAATATGTTAAATTTACTTTCATCACTAAAAATAACTGTTTTCCAGAACTCGACACTTTCATTTACATATTTTTTTGCAAAATCAAGTCTTTTAATTCTGTTAACTTTCGATACAAATGGTTTCTTGCGTGCAATTGTACCATTATACCCTACTTTCCAAAGGACTTTACGGACAGTTTTGGTAGAAATGTGTTTACCAATAATATTTGAAACCTCTGTAGTCAATTTTGGCACACTTGTTTTAGGATTACACTTAATTTGCTTCATAATATAATTCTTAGTCTTTGGTGTCAGTATACACTTCCTCCTCGACTGGCTTTATTTGCAAGATTTCCTTCAGTTTTAAATTTATTTATAATGTACTGCACTGTACAATGGTTTCGGTTAAGGATTTTTACGGTTTCTCGCATAGATTTTCCCCAACAAACCAATTTAAGAATGAATTTCATTTCTTCAATACTAGTTTCGCTTTCTTTGGGAAAACATTAGCAAAATACGAGTAGAATTATTTCATGCAAACAATTCTTGTTTATTATGCTTCTAAGCAATTGTTTAAATCATTATAAAAAAAATAATCAAGTATTACGTTATAGAAACTTGATAACTAAGGTCTAATATGCTTGTGGATGAATAATTGTTGAGCATGCATTTACGTCATTACATTCTATTTCTTAGAATTGTGTCTTCTCAAGAAATTTTTCTGGAATATTTTCTTTATATTATCGATTACAAAGTATTACTTAATATATTAAAAATTAAATAAAAGTAATTGAAGTTTTTAATAAAAAAATATTTCAATAAATATTAAGTTTTCAGTAGTGAATGAATAATTTATTGAGCCACTGTATACACTGACTCCCAAAATTATTGGCACAAGATAAATTTATAATAAAATGCATTATTTACTCAAAATTGGTTATCTTTAATTATTTTTTTCTTGATATAATGTATTCAAGTATGGCTTGGGACTGCAATGGCGTTATTAAAATTAAAAAAAGTTTTATTGGTATACCAAAAAAAAAAAACGGTAACAGTAGATGAAAATGTGATAATTCAGTTACACAATACAATACGCAGGCACAAATGTAAAGAAATATACTAGGTAGCCGTTATAAACAGATAAGAATGACGTAATACTTTTTCTATGTTTGCAATTTTAATACTAGGGGATTCCCAGTGCTAACTCTATATTGTTGCTTTACTATTCAAAGTAATTATAAGAATTATTTATTTAAAATTGGTTGAAAGCAAATAAAGAAGTAATGATACAGAAAGAAAACTTATTTTAAAATTTGTGTGTCAAGATAAAGCATAATGTGAAGTTGGAAAAATAGTCGACAGATGATTTTCAACTGTAAGAAATGCCCTAAAAATATTTAAAATCGAAAGAAAGTTGCCAAAAAATACAGTTGCTCTCAAAAGAAAGTTGCCAGATACAATTACAATAAAATTGCCTTATTTTAAAGCTAGTACTTGTTTTTAGAATGCAAAATTTGAAAATTAGATTCCCTGGACATTATTTCAACGTAAACAAAAAAAAACAGTTAATTACCGTCCTAATTACAGCAAAAATTATAATGTTAGAATGAAATTCATCCAACAAAAATGAGTTACCAGTTAGAAACATAATATTCTTAATCTGTGTTGGACGATGCATTTGTTGCAATAATAAATTACACTTGTCATTGTGTTAGCCATTAGTCCAACGTTTTAGTGCAAGTAATATTAACATTTGCATTTCTTAAGCTATGTGTGAAAAATGGAAAGACGTAAAAGCAAACCGATATTGCCATCAGACAAATAATTTGGAAGGAGATTTATGAAAGAAAATCCACACTGTACCCGAACGGTCGGGAAGTCACAAAATTAGTAAATACTAAAAAGTCTCCGTACGACACTATTCTAACAATTTAAATTACAATTACTCCGTTTTTACATTATTTTTGTTATGAAATATGATAAAATATAAATATTGACATTCATGCATTAGTTTTAAGAAAAATTTTAAAAATTTACTAAAATCCGTCTGTAAGCAAGAAAAATTTAAACAAACTGCCATAATCTGTCTATAAAAGTCTCCGTACGATGATGCATATAGAAAATGTTTCCTTTGTAGACGCACGATAAGCACTTTTATTTTTAAATTGCAACGTTTTACAATACATTGCAATGTTACTATTACATTACGCAATTAATTTTTTTAGGTTTTAGTTACGGTGACCGTGTTTCAAGGGTAATAACAAAAATAAGCAAAGAAATTTTCTTCGAGGTGCGACAAACAATAATTAAATTGTATTGTGAAGGCATATCAATGCGCGAGATCGGGAAAATTATCGGAAACCTAATTTAAGTGTTCAATACATCATTAAAAATTATGAAAACAAAGGTTTCTTGAAAAGTAAGCCCTTTTCTGGACGCCCCAAGATACTAAATAATATTATGAATCGTGCTATTATATGCGAAGTGAAGAAAACCCCAGAATAAGTGCTACAAAAATTGGGGATGAAGTACGTAATAAACTTTATATTAGTGTTTCGGACCAGACAATCAGAAATTTGCTCAGAAAAGACAATTTTAATGACCGGGTTGCTAGATGTAGCCTCTAATTTCAAAAGTTAATAAAAGTAAAAGATTCAAATTTGCAATAGAACACAGAAACAAAGAAAAAAAATAAAGAAAAAAAGATGAAAAAAGTTCTGAAATTGAGTGATTTTTACAGACGAGAGTAAGTTTAATATTTTCGGTTCTGATGGAAGAAAAAAATTGTGACGAAAATCAAACGAAGCGCTTAATATGAAAAACGTTATTCCCACAGTAAAACATGGTGGTAGAAGTGTTTTATTTTGGTGTCTATTGCAGCGTCGGGTGTGGGAAAATTATATTTTATTGATTCCATAATGGACAAGTGGGTATATTTAGATATTTTAAACACTAATTTAAAATACAGCCCAATCCAATTAAGCTTTCTAAACAATTTTATCTTCCAACAAGACCAAGTTCGTATACATACGTCAATGATTGTTAAAGAATAGCTCCTTTATTATGTGCCCAAACAATTGCATTCACCCCCCCAAAGTCCCTACTTGAATCCCATCGAGCACCTGTGGGATGAATTAAACCGCAGAATTCGTAAACACGATATTACGAACAAAAATACTCTTAAGAGGGTATTACAGGAAGAATGGGACAAAATTGGGTCAGATATGACAACAAATTTAGTGGAGTCAATGCCAAGACGTGTGGGGGGCAGTGATTAAAGCTAAAGGGTTTTGTACAAAATATTAAATATTAACATAAACATTTCTATGCCTATTTTTAAGTACCGTACGGAGACTTTTAGTAGATTTTGTAGATAGATTATGGCAGTTTGTTTACATTTTTCTTTCTTACGAACGGATTTTCGTAAATTGTTTAAAAAATTTTTAAACTAATGCGTGAATGTACATATTTATATTTTATCGAATTTCATAAAAAATAATATTAAAAACGGAGTAATTGTCATTTAAATTGCTAGAATGGTATCGTACGGAGACTTTTTAGTCACTGTATCAATTTTGAGACGGTCACGGCTTGGCGCTTAAATGCGTTAACACTGCCGAGCGGCCCGGTTCAAACCCGGGTGGAATATAAAACTTTATTCTGACCGTCTTACCTGGTAGTAGGTATAAAACGCACTCACCAAGACGCTTGGCCAGCGTGGTGTTTTATGGCTAATATCCCATGGGAAGGCTATATCAACAATGATGTAAACAGGCATATATAGTATAGTGATTATCAATTTTACATAAAATTTGGGTCCTTCAGTCCGCAAATCCACCGTGTACTACTTCCAGCAAGACAATGGTCCCAAACATTCTTCACGATTGGTACAAGAATACCTCCTGTTACCACGTCCCCAAAAGTTAAAAAACACTCCTCGGATCCTAGACTTAAACCCTCATTGAACATTTGTGGCAATGAATAGCCTACCAATGCGTTCACTTTAATCTCAATAAAGAGATACTAAAACAAAACTCCTCAGGAATGGAATAAAATATCACCAAATGTAACCAAAAATTGGGCATTCTTGATAGCAATCCGGCGTTTGGAGGTCAGTAATTCGATTGAAAGGTATATCCCACAAAATATTAGAAATGAGTAAAATTCGCTTAATATTCTAAATACAAATGTTATCTGGTAACTTATTTTGTTGGAACGAATTTCATTGTTAATTTACAATTTCGCTGTAAATTATGACGGTAATGTATTTTGATACTGTTTTTTGTATACGCAATATGTTCAGGTAATCTAATTTCCAACATTTTGCATTCTAAAAATAAGCATTCATTGAAAATACGAATATTTCTTGGATTTGGATCTGGTAACTAATTTTGAGAGCAACTGTACATACGATTACCTAAAATTAGTAACATAGTAATCCGTTTAAAAAAAAAAGTCACGGAAGTGAATTCTTTGCTTTACCGTTTCGCTTTTACAAACGAATATCGCCCTAGTCTTACGATTTTTCAAAAGATTCGTCCGAAGAATAATAAGAAATGAAAATTAAAATATTTGATTTCTATACATTTAAAGTCAATTTTTCGGATACGAAGCGAAGTTCGTCTTGAATACATATTTCGACCCATTTCAAATCCTTCAAGGCGCAACTTACACGTAAACAAAACTGAATCAATCGTGATTTGACGATTATAGTTAAATCCTACATCTTTAAGCTACCGATGAAATAGGAAATTCAAAAATTTTTAATTCAACTTTACAATTATACAAACGTACTAAAGGTATAACGCCAAAGTTTTAAAGCACGCGGAAACACCGCATAAAAATGCTTGTCACACGGCGAGCCACTTGTTATCATTAAAATTCAAAATTATTGTAATGAAGTCAAAATTTACATTTATCAATTTTCCTTTAACGAATATCAAATCAAATTTGAATGTGATTCCTTTAAACCAAATTAAAACATAAATGAATTTTGATTTACGCATTTATAAGCAAACACCACTTTCTTTTAAACCACCATAAGAAACCGTTAACGAAATGCGAGAAAATTTTTAATTAGCAAAAATTTAGTTTAATTTAAATTTGTGAAAACTAAGAAGTAAAAACTTTTCCATCTCGAGATGTTTTCAAGCCGAACGCGAGTTTAAACTGACCCAATTTCCATTTAGTGACCTA
Source organism: Lycocerus yunnanus (assembly GCA_036346125.1). Taxonomy (NCBI): domain Eukaryota; kingdom Metazoa; phylum Arthropoda; class Insecta; order Coleoptera; family Cantharidae; genus Lycocerus; species Lycocerus yunnanus. The sequence goes on from JARFIX010000105.1 coordinate 828,098, forward strand.
GTGCTGGCCACCTACCTACGATACGTGGAAAGGTTATCCCACTTTTTATAAAAGTGTCATCATTATTTTAAGGGGGAGCAAATTGGTTTTAAGACTGCAATTATTGAGGACCGTTTTTATAAAAGTCGACATCTACAAAAAATCTAAATTTTCAGTAGAGTGTTTTTTCTCTTTTATGAACTTGCGTTGTATAATGAAAAACATAAAATGAACTATTTGTTTATAATTGAAACAAAACACGTAATTTTTTGTAAACTCGACATCTACAGCACCGCAAATTAACTGACTTTCTAGACGTGCATTACTTACATGAGCTAAAAATGGGGGGGTCAGCAAAATCTCACTAAATCTCATTTAAAGAGAGGGGGGCCAACGAAAATCTCACGTCAACTTTGTAATTCAGAGAATTACATTATTATAACAAATTCATTGTAAAAAATTACTGGTCTCCGGTGTGGTAAAAATTGTAAGGGTAAATCTCACGTCAGGTAGAGGGGGGAGGTCCCGCCAAATCAAAATGCACAAGTACGCAGGGCGACTTTAGAAACTGCTTCTGAAAAAGCCGGCTTTTGGCAATTTTGTGTGTACTCGACTAAAACGACAAAATCGATTTTACCAAAATTAAAAAAATTAACAGGTTAACTTAATAATTAAACGAAAATCAACAGCTGAAATTTCTAATTTACCACTTGGCGATAACTAATATTTAGAAAATTAAATATAAAATTCAAATTGTGGTGCCGCATAAGGGAGTTTTATAGAATTACTATGAAGGAATCTTCAAAGTATTAACCCCCCCCCCCCGCTCACAGGTTCAATATGAATTAAAGTAACTATGGGCAGAGTTCGCTAACTGCCGCTCGAAGATACTATAGTTTTCCTATAGAAATGAAAGCATATTATGAAATAGCATTAAATTGGAAGAATTATAAGGTGAAAATGAATCGAAAATTTTCACGTTTAGGCATTACAAAATCAAATATTAAAGTACGTATCTACGATAGGCTAAATTCGAACCTTAAGCTCCGCCCATTTTGAATTTTGTTTGTAATTTTACTCGAAATCATGTATTTTATCACTTTTTTGATGCAGCCGTCATGTTATTTGAATAAAATATTGAACCGCGTTGATTTAAGAAGTATTTTTACGAAAATAACTTTTAGGATGAATTCGACCTTTGACGTGGTTGCGTTTGTCAAAACCGCTTGTAGGGTCTGGAGCAGAGCGGAGGATATTGACTATGTAATATCGACTTCATCCTCACCTTAATAAACTCAATTTTATACCATCTAACTAACTGTAAAGAAATTTTTAACTAACTATATAGATTCGGGAGCTAGCTTTTTGGCCAAAAGGTTTAACCAGAGGGGGGGCAAAGTAATGGACTCACCAGAACGTGATAATGCAATAATTATAAAGCATCGTCTTATTCAAAGATTTAGTCAAGATTAATCTAATCGTACTATTCTTTTAATTAATTATTTTTCAAAATTATAGAATTTCCTGGCGAATTAAAGACTCGACAGACGAAGCAAACTTATTAAGGTAAGGTCATACGCAGTTACTTTTGTTGCGCAGTTTTTATAGTTAGCACATATACAAAAAATATGAAATTTACTTTTTATGTAAATAATGCAATATTGGAAAATTATATAACTATTATATTCATAATTATTAAACATTTTTTACACAAAAAAGGGTAATCATTTGTTAATAACTAATGTTTAAATCAACTTATCGAAAATCCGTACGTATTTCTCTTCAAAATGTTATATTAAAGATATTGTTAAAAATTCGAATGAAAAGAATGAAAATTGTTGAAGTTATACTGCGTGCCGATTTGAAAAATCGTGGTTTGAGAAAAACACATATAAAATTTTGAAATGTGTTATAGACATGAAAAAATGAAAAATCCGACTGTTTAAAATTTTTTACCATTAACCTGCTACCCCAGGATCATAAAATTGCCCTTCCAAGTCCAAATATTTTTCCTTATTTTCTTCCCTCAAAGATTTTATTCTAGAGCGAATCTCTATTGCCGTATCTGTCAAAGATAGCTTAGCGTGCTTAACATCAGCTTCAAGACAAAATTTGTATGATTGAAAACTAATATCCATCTCCAAAATTCCAAAACCGTAAAAATCATTAAATTATATGAATAATAAACATAATATTAAAAATGGAAGTAAAAATAAAAAAATTAAGTAATACAGTAAATAAAATTCTTATAACAATGAAAATTTAAAAAAATTAAGAAAATTTTAGAGGTATTTACCTGTACAGGTAGCCTCCATATAACACGGCATCCCTACAACACGGCTTCGCTTTAACACGGTTTCGATTTTACACGATTCAAGAATTAGAGAAAATCCCCATATAACACGGCATTCTTACAACACGGTTTAAAAGAGAACTTCATAAATAAATACAACGAAATTTATAAAGATCGCTCGGCCAAACCGAACAACCTAAAATAACAGATGTTTTTGCAAAATAAAGAGAATGAAACTAAAGATGCTATTGAATAAAGAGCAGAAGATGAGGATATTTCACCAAAAAGGAAAACGCATTTACGTGATAATTAATAGTGATGAAGACATTATGTAATAATATATAACTTTATATCAATTATTGCTTTAATAAATAAAAATAATATATTGTTTTAGTTGTAAAATTAAATTAGGTTTATTTTTTTAAAAATTTGGAACCTAACCCTGTTTTTTGTATTGGTTCTTTGCTTCGTATAACACGAATTTGCATAAATCGGCTTTTTTTAGGAACCTAACTACCGTGTTATACGGGGTTACCTGCATGTCAGTTTAATCGTGTTTTCCCTGAATTTACATAATAAACTATCAAAATTCGTTTCGGAGCAGTCCGGCGCGCTTGGCGAGAAGTTTGAAATTTCAATAAAAATTTTTTGTTCTTTTACTCCATATTTTAGAAGGTTCAAAGCATTTTTTAACCCAATAAAATAAACGATTTTCTGAAAAATTTACAGTGGTCTTATCCGTTAAATAACTTTGAAATCAATTTATCAATATAAAGTGTAATTAAAAATTATCGACGATTTACCTCTAATTACCCTTGTCTCAAAGTGTCCCATTGCTTGGGTAAATTGAGACACTTATACAAAAATTAGCAACAAGGAAAATATTATAAACATCGGCTTTTTGAAAATTGGGGGTCGTACCTTAACACATACCTGCCCCCTTGCATAAATTTCATGTTATTACATTTATTTATTTTAAAGTTATCAACAATGTTGTTCCAAAAGTGTCTCAATGACAATGTGACGGTATCTACCTTCATCAAGTTAGCTCCTCTTCAACGGATTTTTCGTTTTATTTAAGCTCAACGTTTGGTAAATTTGATAATTCTTATCTTTATATTAAGATTTAGAACTGATTAGATTTTAGTGAAAATTGATTCATGTAAACCATGTTTTTTTTTTTTTAAATCTGTTTATTTAATATTCCAAAAACTAATGTGAATTTCAAAACCAAACGTGGTATTTCGTATCTTTATATTGAGACTTGACCAGATTTTGGTTCAAATTGGTTAATGGAAAACATTTTTTTCCTTTTATTATTAAAAATATAAGTATGATAAAGTCATGGGCATGGTTACATCCGATTTTTTGTAATTAATCAATTGAAATTTAGCATCAAGTAAGCCCCCTATGGTGGAATGTTTAATTAAATAATGATGTCCAAAACTATTAATGTGATTTTTGAAAATTATTGTTTTATGGATTTACTATAAGGGTCAATTTTTAATGCTTCATGATAATATTATTTTTACAGTAAACTATTTTAAAAGTATATTATTGATAAAATAATATACATAACACCTCTCAAGAGTAGAATTTAATGTCCCATTGATTTATAATTTCGTTTTCCAACCAGCGGGAATTGTGGCAACACTTTTCAAATATTGGCGCTTAAGGTATAAACAATGACATGTTTAAAGTTTCTTCGTTGAATCGTTGATTGAAAAATAGGACTATTTTTCAATCAACGGTTGAATGCTGTTAATTGAAGAGAAGTGATGAAAGCTTGACATTTTGAAATATTGGGTAGGTCAGCAATTTTACAAAACCTCGGGGGGGGGGTAAAATGTTTTTTTGGTATTTTTTTTGTTTAAGTTTTTTTGAATAGTTATTAAAAAGAAAATAAAAAAGTTTTTATATAATTCACTTACTCTGTAAACAAAATGTAATACTATTAATAAGTAAAGAAGATTAGTTCTTCTATACGAAATTCTTATAATATCATTTTAAAATGGCCATCTTGTACGTGCATACCTTGACAACCATAGTGATTTAATCCTGTTCCATCTTTGAATAACCTAGATCGTTATATAAATGTTGTTTTGTAGGTCAGGGTTGTACAGTTACGAAATACCACAGAACTTGAAAAATATTCTAGTACACAATTTGAAAACAAATCTCAGCATCAATGAAGAAGTGCCATTGAGTGGAGAAATGATGTTGCACAGGGCTTGAATGCGTGTGTTGCTATCAACGCTCAGGATTTACAGTAAGTTCATAATAAAAGTTAAGATAATACCGCGGAGCCGGAAAATTATTTGCACACAGGAAACATTTAGCTTAAATTAAATTTGTTTAAGATTTTTGGAAGGATTAGGATTTGGGAACTCGTTTTAGCTCGTAACGACTTGCAACACGATTTAGGTGGCCGATTATGATCTTAAATTATTATAATTCCAAATCATTCATGTACTAGAAAGTTAGGGTAGCCGATGGACTTGATTCCCAGATATCTTGTACAACGTGGCGTATGCTTCTCTGCAATGATATCTTCCATCACTATTTATACATAACATAATTATACAACATAATTATACATAATTATTTATATAATAGTTATGCCAACAACACGAGCTTTTAGTAAAGATAATGTTAATAGTTTTGATTTTTCTAGAAACAGCGCAACAGTAAATTTGGAAAACATGTCAAATAATTACCAAAAGTTTTTTCAATTTCTATTATGGTTGGAAGAAATTAGCGGTAATGTCAGTCAGTATAATGTAAATGAAGTAAGTTGTTTTTATTAAATTGTTTGCTTTTATATTTATTCCAAATATTTTCACATGTTACTATGACCAATGTCCAAAATAACTTTGAATTGAAAGTGAGAGGATTGGCTGAAAAAATACCTCACGTGAATATTAGTGATATTGTAAGCATTAAGGAACACGGAAATAAAGAAACGGCTTACCAAGGAAGAGTAATGGAAGTATTTAAAAACAAAATTTGGATTGGAAAGCTACATACATGGTAAGTTAAATTAACTAAAAATTCGGATTGCTGAAGAATCTGGCAGATTATTTAGGTTTCATGAAATGTTGAAAAATTATCCAGCAACAAAATTAGATGTCACTTTTGCACCAAACCGAGTTACTATTAATCGGATGCATTGCGGAATTAAGTGCATTGCCCAAAAAAATTACTTAATGAAGTCTTTATTCCTAAAATAAGCATCGACACTCGTTTCAGTACTTTTGAAATTAAATCTAACAACGAGTAAGTTTTTTGGGAAAAATTAAATTTTTTTTACTTATATAATATTTTCAAGTCTTTTCAATAAGGAAATATCGTTAATAATACTTCAAGTCATTATCCCTACATCGTATTCGGTCCACCGGGAACCGGAAAAACGGTAACAATAACCGAAGCAATTCTGCAGGTTAGTTTAGAGAAATTTTGGAAACCTCGTAGAAAATACAAATTTGATTTCAGATTAAAAGGAAATTTGAGAACTGCACCATTTTAGTATGTACACCAACAAACGCATCGTGTAATGCTATCACTGATAAATTGATTCCATGGTGTACCACAACCGAGTTAATTCGCGTTGTTACTCCAAGAATTTGCAGGTAACTATAAAAACGTTATTGTGTCTATAAAATTGGAAATTACACGATTTTTAAAAAAAAAGGGATGGAATAAACAAAAATGTTAGAAGATATAGTAATTGGAGTGATGACAAATATGTACCCATCAATGGAACACAATTACAGCATTACCGAGTTGTTATAACTACATTAATAATAATAATAATAATAAAAATCTTTATTGCATCAAACTGCAGAAATTAATAAATTTATGTATACAAAATAAAAAAAAACCCAGCAGCATTAGCCGCGAATGGGTGGTACTTAAATCAAACATATTATAAGTTCTGTCCAGATTACGTGTTTATTGATGAAGATGCACAAGCTTCAGAACCTGAGGCAGTAATAGCTATTGCATTATTGCTGAATATTTTAAAGAGATAGTTTTAGGCGGTGATCCAAAACAAATGGGTGCTTTTGTGATGTCTGAACAGGCAAAAAGATATGGTTTTGGTGTTTCAATACTTGAAAGGTTGATTAAAACAGTTTTATACAAGAACAATAACTTTAATTACATACATATATCACAATGCTTCAATTAAATTTTCGGAATCATTCCGATATTCTCCATCTTCCAAACCCATTGTTTTACGACAACAAACTAATGGTACATTTTTTATTATTTTATTTTGTCATCATTTCTAAAGAGAAATTTTCAGGCTGTGTCACGTGAGGCATTGAACGATCCGATAGCTTCGATTTGTGTTTTCTCTAAGATAAGTTCATTGGGAAAGAAAACGGGTCAGTACAAGAACTGTTCTGCGTCTACAGAATTTTATGCTGTGCGTTCGAAAGAAAAATACGATAAATTCTCTCATAGGTAATAAATACATTGAGGACAATTTCAATTGAAGCTTGGAATTGAAGATTAATGAAATTTTTAAAAATTGAAACTTGTACAATTCAATAAAAAAATTACATTATTAAATTTTGTGCTGTAAATGTTTTTACCGTCTTTGTTCGTTATTACAACTTGTACAAACAACAAAATAGGCGGTATAGTTTTTGAGTGATTTGAACTTTAAGCATTAAAAAGAATTTTATGTACTGTAGGTATGTTACAAAAATGTTTTAAATAAGGTAATTCATTTTACCTTGATGCTTATAATAAACATATCTTTTATTTTATTCCAATCTAAACATTCGAAATAATACATAAGCATTCTTTAGATAGCGCGAGCAATTTTGATTGGAATTTGCCATCGGCAGTCTCATATGCGTTGCAGCTGCTCTTTGAACCAATGAGAGTTGGTTTAAAAAATGACGTCGATGGTGATAACAGGCAGTCCTACCCTTAATCGACGCGATTTTCAAAGGAACCTTCAGTAGTTATCGTGCAGTCGTTTAGTGCAGAAGTAAGTGCCAAGTTTAGTTCAAAGTTTCCTGTTCAAGAAATCATCATGGCTTCAGGGTCTTCGACAATTCACAATGCTAGGGAATTGTTTGTAAATGCCGAATTGCAAAAATTTACCGAATTTACGGGATGTAAAATAATGCGACACCAACACTTTCGCCGAGTTGTGCCAAAACGAATTTGGACCGTTCTTCCGGAAGAAGGCACGGACGTATATGTGAGCAATCTCCCACGGGAAGTTTTGGAAGACACCATTTTTAAAATGTTCTCTTGGATTGGGCCCATTTTCGACATCTCCTTAATGGTTACACCGTCGGGTTTATATAACCGCTCATTCGCTTTGGTTAAATTTTACACAAAAGTCCATGCGGATGCAGCTGTCACAGTATTCAATGATTTCGAAATTCAAAAAGGAGAGAGGAAATTACATGTAAAATTATCGTAGAATAGCAAAGTTCTGATTTTTCAAAACTTTTTTTTTTATAAAAAATTATAAAAGTCAGGGTTGAAAAATCGCGGAACGAAGTGCATCCACACGGTAGTTACGCAGCTGTAGAATTTGCAAGCCATACGGATGCGGCAAACGCCAATATTTCAAAACAATTTTGTTCTTTTCAATTGTTCAGCTCAAATAGATTGGGCAGCGCCCAGATAATAAAGATTTGATTGTAAATATTTATGTAATATGTAAATAGTTAATTGTAAATATTATATTATTTTTGTATAAAATATATTTTCTACTTTATAATAAATATTCTTAGTAAAATGTGAGACTGATTACTTGTTATCCGAATGCGATTTAAAAATTCCTATTTTTCGATATTTGTTTTTAAATGCCTAGTCTTATTGTTAAGAATTATCCGAAAAGTTTTAAACATAAAAAGAATTATACTTTTGTGTCTAGATAAAAAAATATCCAACTCCAATTATTATTTATTTAATTTTTTTCATGAGGAATGTTACGAAAATTAATTTATTAAATATTTGGATTACACTCGGGACCATATTTAGTTCATTAGTTTTTGCGGATGTGGCTCGAGGCCTGGTTGCACTGAAGATCAAGCTAATTGTAGGCCGTTTTTGTTACCGGCATTTCCACGGAACCCGACATTGGATGTTTACAAAATAAAAAGTACAGGCGTTTTGCACCACCTCGAAAGTTGCCCAAAGTTTAGGTGCTGCAGAAATGCTTGCACCTCAACATTGGTATTTTTGAAAAAATATTTATGCACCCATTTTGCACCGAGGAAACTTTCACTTATGCCTAATTTCGTCACCCAAATATTACTATTTGGTAGCTTCCTATTACAGAAATTAACTAAGGAACCAATCAAACAAAAAAAAAAGAAATCAGAAATATGATTGGTTATTTCGTTAATTTACTTAATAGATATCTCTTGGTGAAGAAAACGGGCATTAATTAGCACCCGGTTTTCGCCTTCAGTTTTATTTTCTATCCTGCATGCATTCTTATGCACAAGCATTATTATTTTAATCAAACGTCATTGCATTTGATTTATAACAGGACTATCTCACTTGCAAACGTAAGTGTTTACGGGTGCAGAAATTGCTATTCACCGTTCTAGTCATCTTAAGATATGAATTTTATATGAAATTTAGAGATAATATTTTTGAAGTCATTTAGAAGAGCACCTGCTATTTTTCTAAAGTTGTTTTTTTTTGTGGCGGACAAAATGGGGTGGACTCATGGAGCCTATCCTTAACGAATTGTGGGAAATTAAGTAGCTAACTAATGAATAAATTGAACGTTTGAATTTTTTGTTGAAAATATTAAATTAGGCGAAGAAAGAACGACAGTTTTATACTTATTTATATACTAACGCCATTTAGTGAAAATACAATTTTTCGAATTTTTGTTTGTCTATCAGTAGATAGGCCTATCAATGGACAATGGTCTTTTGTTTGCACGTGTGGTGCAGCTGTATAATAAATAACTGTCCGCTTTATTCTACGTTTATTCGACTTAAATAATAACAAAGGGAACATAGTATTATTTGATAAAACAAAACTATTTAATCTTATCATATTTTTAGTAAAACAGAAAAGAATTTTAAAAAATTCCGTGAATCAATTCCAACCAATATCTAATTAGTTCTTCCTTTTCTATTAAAATAAATAATTTTTAAAAAACTTAATAATTTGAATATTATTAGAGTAAGTATTAATATTATCCTAATAGTAGATTTGTATTATATTACATACTAAGTTATTTGACTTGTTAATTTTTAAAATTTTAATATAACGTTAATTTCAAGGTTTAATAATTGCTATAAATAATTATGCAGATTGTTTTATCAAATAAGTATTTTGAGTATTCCTTTTATTTGCTTTTTATTGCCATTTTTTGCGATTTATTGTCATTTATTTGCCATTGTTCATTGATAAACACGTGCCTTAAATTCTTCACGATATCAAATAATACAAAATCGTGGATGTTACAAACGACTTTAAATAGAGCGTAATAACTCAAATTATGCGGTCCTGCAGCCGCAGCAAGGTAAACAGTAGGTAAACAGTGCCTCACCAAAGCAAGTTTTACAAAAAAATTTGGCAAGAGTCGATTAACCCGCACTAGAAAGTAAACTTTTTGAATTGTGACTTACTGCCGCTTGCTGAAAAGCTGATTGGTAAACTTTTTAAAAATTATCTTCCCCCGCCACCATTTTTCATTGATTTAATCGTAGCAGTGACTGAAATCTCATGTTACCATAGCGACGGCCAATACATATGTTGCAATCTTTAATTCGCCAGTTAAAAATAAACTGGTAACCTACCTTTGTCGTCGTGTCGGGTGATCGAGGAGTGGCATGTCTCTCAGGAGGAGTCACTCTCCGAACACAGATACATTAGATTTAACATAGCAAGCCCTCCTTAGCTGGGGATCACGTACAGAAACCCAAGAACCTGCGACTGGGCTCTTTTTAAGGAGAAACTAAGACAGGGTGTGGGGGAATGTCCGTCGAAACCCACTAACACGGCGGAGCTAGATCAGATGAACGACACGATAACGTCGGCCATCTTAACAGCTTACAAGGAAAACTGTCCGCTTAGAGAGAGGAAGGTTGAGCGGGACACCATCTGGTGGAACCGCGAGCTCGAATCTCTCAGGACGAGAACACGCAGGTTCTTTTTATAGGGTCAAGAGGATAGGAGATTGGAAAGCTTATAGAAGCTCTTGCCTGAAATACATTACTGCTATATGCAAGGCCAAGGAAAACTCATGGAAAAAGTACTACCGGGAGATTGAAAGAACTCTTGAATGTGCTAGACTCCAGAAAGCGCTACAAAAGGATAACCACGGGAAGGTGGGTACTCTTAAAAACCACAGGGCGACTTTAAATCATCGGAAGAGGAAACTCTGGGGCTACTGCTCCGGAGGAGAAACCTGACAATTTCTCTACTAACCTTTGCTACCCTGCCGCACCAATCCGTTGAGCTGTCAAGCGTTATTGGGAGGTAACCAATAAAATTATTAACACCTTAAGAATTACAGGGGCGATTAGAACTTTCAAACCGTACAAATTTCAAGGCAAGGTTGGAATATTTCCAGCATTACTACAACAGGGGGTAGAGACTTTAGCTTCCCCCCGGTGCGCCATATTCAGAGCCAGTTTGGCTTTCAATTATGTGCCGCAAAGTTGGCGAAAGGGCAGAGTGGTCAAAGCCAAGTTGTTTCGTCCAATAAGTTTAATGTCATTTCTACTGAAGATCTTAGAGAAACTGATTGTTAGGCACATTAGGAACGTCGTCTTGGCAAACGCGCCTCTACACAGACACCAGTATACTTATCAATCTGGAAAATCGTGTGAGTTAAGCATACACGAACTAACTCGCAGGATTGAAAAGGCCCTCGGAAGTTAAGAAATTGTTTTAGGAACCTTTATGGACATAGAGGGGGGGCGTTTGACAACACCTCCTTTGAATCTATAGAAAGAGCTGTCGGTGGACGAGGTTGTTGACCCAACTATCACGGGGTAGATCAGCTCCACCCTGAGAGACAAAAGCATCAGCGCTAGTCTAGGACAGGCGACAGCGGAGGTCTCTGCCGCACGAGGGTGTCCCCAAGGTGGGGTCTTCTCACCCCTACTGTGGTGCCTAGTGGTAGACGGCCGATACAATACAAAATTTGCCCGCTTTTATGATTTTTAAAATCAATTTTTGGAAATATCGACTTCATCCATAGTGCATTCCACTCGTATTAACGTTATCTACCTAATTCTGGTTATCTAACCATTCAACACCCGGTATAATTTGTATAGTATTTTAAAAATATCAAAATATTTAAAATACATTGAAAAGAAAATATAGTCGAGGTGATAAGCCAGTGAAAATCTAACAAGTATATACCTTTTCCACAACACATTACCAACTCAAACATTCAAACAAGCAGGGTCGCATTCAGCAACATCGTTGAATGAAAAATAGGAAACAAAAATTATAATTTCTATAACTTAATGAAAACAAAATTTTTGTTTTAATTTTTTAATTTCGATTCATAAAAACGACAACTCGGTTTCAAATAATAATTATAATTCTTACGCCGGCTCTACACATAGGAGCCGATATTTGGTTCAAGTTGCCGCCAACGCAGGCGCCAAAGTTGGATCCTATGTATGGAGCCGGCTTTATTGTGGAACTACCAACAGAAATTCAAGATGTGCTAAAGGTTAAATGCATAAGTAATCTGTATTTAAGATTCATAATTTCACGTGTTAATTTTCACTTTCTGTAAACGGGGCAATTGAGTCACCTGGTACGTTGTCGACCTCATTTTTCTCTTTCAATATCCCACGTCCGGCTATGATGTGCTCGTCAGCTTTATCAAATTTACCGCTAATTAAAAAAAAATGTTATAAAAGCACCGATATCAAATAAAAGTAATTCTACTTACCAAATAATTTCGTTGTCATTTTTGTATTCTGTAGTTTGTCCTTGAAGAAGTTCGAAAATATTGTACTTTTCTTTAGCAAATACTGCAAGCATTTTAACCATCGAGCTTTAATTTCTTCATCTCTTAAGGTTGTTTGTTGTTGCACGCTCACACTTTTGTCCATTTTTATTATTAATTTAAAAAACTTAAAAAGCAGTCGACTTACAAACATCTCCAGAGAGAAAATAAAACGTGGTTAGAGTAAGCGCAATACCTGCAATACCAACCGTTTTAAAATATGAGTTGCGATTGGTCACGATTCCCAACAAGACAGTGTTGTACGAAATTTCACCTTTTTTTATAATGTTTAAACATTTTTACAAAAATATCAAAATAAGTTGTAGAATATATTTATGAAACGGCGAATAAACCGTTTTTAAATTTTCTCGTTCTAAAAGTTAAGATTGGTTTAAGAAGCAGTAGCGTATCAGAACATTTCCTAGCATGGGGCTAATATTATTTATAAACTATTTTAATTTTAAAATTTTTTTTTCTTCCATATTTTGTAGCCGTATTGGATTGGATGCAGAGGAAGAAAATTTAAAATTTTAAATCTAAAAAAAACTATAAACTTGGCATACCGGATAATGATGACAATAGTGAATTGGAGGTCACTATGGAAGCTTTTGAAATGGGCAGAAATATGGGATAAGCTTTTTAAAAGGCTTTAAGCCTTTTTATTTTTATGATTCTTTTCTGCTTTGTTTTTGTTTTCCCTCTCTCTTTTTAATGCATTTTATATAAAGATAAATTAATGTAGGCCCGCAATTTTACTTTTACGGTTTCCCCTTGACAAACTAAGTTTGTTCTTTTAACCACCCCAATAGTTTACTGTAGAGGGGATTAAAATCTTTAATTAGGCTGTAGTCATATTGATCATTACGATTACTTCATTTTAATACTAGTTATTAAACGGAGCCGAACGATGGTCGTGGTGGTTTTTCCAAAATTGTCACGTGGGAGAAGGAAAAGGACCGTAAACGTAAGTTTATTTTTCATTTTCAGTTTATTTTCTCTGTTATTTAGTAAAACAATTTTTCTAATTAACGCTTTTTAATCACATTTCAGCTATCTATCAGAACCTAAATTGTCGTTCTCCTTTACTTACACTTTTCATACGTACAGGTCAGTTAGTTTTATATTTACATTTGCGTGCTCTTCATCTTTATGTTTTTTGTAGCTTTGAAATTGGATCAATAAATGGCCCGAAACGTTGAACAATTTTAATCGATTTATTAGACCTAATTCCTCAACAATAATTCTTCAGTAATTTAGTGTATTGAGAAATAAATAATAATAACTATATTATTTTTTTAACAAAAAAATATTATTTAGTATTTATGAGAAATTTTGTTTTTTTTATGATCGACTCCTTCTTGTGCTTGTCAGCACATAAGTTTAAAAAATGTAATTTTTTGGGTGATTAAACACATGATAAACTTATAAATAGTACTTATTATTAAAAACAATTACTGCAAAAGGCTTCCTGTGCATAATAAATAAGTAAACGTCAACATTTTCTGTGTTTAATTTTCACTAACGTGTTTCGTACTTAGTGAACATTATCAGAGCGATGAAGTCAAATAGATATAGGATACTAAATGAGAAAATGTTGTTTTCAAAATGTTGAGAATTGTTGCGTTTAAATAAGTTTTTACGAAATTCCGAGCGATGTGGAGAGTAAGTAAAAATGAGAGAAAAGTATTTGGACAATCAAATAATATAATAATATCTTGTTGTTTTTAGAGTTGGAGATTTTGCTCGTTAAAAATGTTTTTGGGCAGCACATAGCAATAGCATAGCAATAGAATAGCAATGTTGTTAATGCACTTGAAGCTCAATGGGATGAAGATATCAAAGCTGAAAAGGCTTTGACATTATCGTTTCATGGATGGCCTGATGGTGGCAAAAATTACGTGGCTAATTTTATTGCAAGCAGCTTATACAAAAAAGGCCTTGACAGTAGTCAATTGCATTATTTTGCTGGGATGCGAGACTTTGGATCGAAGGCCTCCATCCTGCAGCATCAGGTATATTTAAAAATGTTACATTTTTCTTCCTGACTTAACTTTTCTTTTAGAACAATATTTACAGCTGGATTAAGGGTAACATCACTCATTGCCCTAAGCAATTATTTATTTTTGACGAGGTAGATAAGATATCGCCGAATATTTTAAATGCCATCAAACCTTTGATCGATTATCGGCAAGGCGAGCAGGCCATTTATATGTTTATTTCTAATATTGGAGAATATGCAATAAACGAAATTGCAAATGATTTACGTATTATGGGAGTTAAAAGAGAAGATATGAAATTAGAAAATTTTTGAGAATATACATAGTATAAAGAAAAGCAATTCTAACATTTGTCTTGTCAAAGTATGATTAACTTCATAAAACAGGTGAAAAGCCTCTCAGCAATATGCAACACTACAACACTTTTTGTATAAAAGAAAAATCATTACAAATTATCTATCCATCAATTTTTAATAGTTTAGAAATTTACCAAGTTGTTTAGTTTTATTAATTAAGTTGAATGAGAAAGTTTACTTTTTAAATGTGAGGTTATGTAGCAACAAGAAGAAATTTGCATTTAAACTTTCTTTGATGCTTTAAGAGAAACTGTGATCAAACTTTGTATAAAAGGCAAAAACGACATTCTGCTCATTCATATGAAGACGTAGTTCATTATTAAAAAAAACAGCAATCAAAGTTTCTTATCATACTTTCTTTGTATAAGAAAATTAACGAAATAAAATTTTATCTTCATCTCAAGTCAATCTGACAAAAAAGGAAAACCATTTAAACTAAAAGACCCGAGCTTAAAAATAACAAGTGTATGATGTTTTCGTCAAGAACCTGCTGCAAGTACTTTCCAATTGTTTAACTCTCCAGAAAAAAAACACTCAATCCAAGGTGAAAATCAAACAAATTTCCTGCGTAGATGATATCCATCTTTCAAAAGCCCACCAAAAACTGTATCACTAATTAGGTCATAAAAAACAAAACTTCATTGTGAAACGGGTAATTTATTCAAAAAATATAGTATCAAGTTTCAATATAGTAGTAATTAGTAGCATCGGCCACTGAAATTTTCATATACGATTATAACGACAAGAAATTTTTGTATGTTTAAGGTAAAAAAAGTTAGTACTTCCAGCTTATTTTCTTCTTCTGCTTGATGAATTTTCGTTCAGTTTGGTATTCCATGCGCCATTTCCTTAAGAACTCCTTGTCAGCTTCCATGAACGAATCGCACAGCTCACCGTGTAAGCACAATCTGTAGAATTGGTACCAACATTCTCGTTTGAAATCGAGAGGTTTTAAATAGTGTAGGCGATAATATACTGCAACAAAATTTCGAAATTAATTACATAATTATAGGTACGTCGAAAACCAAACTTACTAAGCCGCATGACATCTACAAGTATTGTTGGAATACGTCCAAGGAGCGCTACAAATTGGTTGGGTAGCACACGTTCCAACTCGGTTAACACAAAACGAATGTCCTTTCCGGCTAGAACTTTTCTATTCATATCTTTAATGAGTCGCTCTTGAGCTTTGACAGCATCCAAAGAATCCATAAAATGGTCAACGTGGTCCCTTGATAAATTATAGAAGATCTGACGCTCACTAAGGTTCATTATTTGATCGAAGTCCATAAAACGGAAGTAATTGTAATACTTTGACAATTTTAATGATCGTAGCCAATTCTTGAGTCCCCCAACCTCCATCATGGGCGCCCATCTTACTTTGATTATTGAACCGTCGGCATAAATGTGTGTGTGTTTATCGCTCAGACTCGGTTGATCCATCTAATAATTAAAAAAATTTGTTAATTTTGAAAAGATAAAATATAGAAAATTAAATTTCTGCCAAAAAAATTGTAATCAATCGTGGAAATTAATATAGACTTTTTACTATTAATTTCAATAATCAATCAATTAACTACTATATATTTTTAACAGCCGCGTCGTTCATAAAAATTTCAAGATGGCGAAACGCACGCAGTAACGGTCCAACATTCCTGTGTGTAATGTATTGTTACATAATTCGCAAATGCGTGCATAATTCGCCATCATAACATAATGAAGATAAATAATAATCATAGTTACCTTGTTCCAATTAAACAAATCGATAAATTTGGTTTTATGTAATATAATGAAAGTGCAACAAAAAAAAAACAAACCACACGTTCCACAATGTAACACAAAATGACCGAAGAGACAACGAAGTACCGCAGATTAATACACCCCGCGGCGTAATTAAATCGAAATATAAAGGTTTGCAAAATTCAATCGCCGAAAAATCATTGATTTAGAAACTATGAATCTTTTCAAGTAAGTGGCATGTGAAAATTTTGCAAAACTTGGTTAAAAAATGGCAATTTTTCCAAAATATTAGCGGTACTGTTTTTTATACGAAGTCGAATCGCGATCGTTCGGCGAACACGGCACTACTTGGCGGATGATCAAGAACGTGCAAATTTTTTTCCAAAATGGATACTCGAGCAAATTCGAATATTACTTTTTAATTTCAGGGTTCACAATATCCAAGTCAAAACCTTGATATAATTTATAATTGAATTTTAAATCGTATTTAAATTAACAGATTATGTTAAAATGGCAGCTCTGGCTGTTTTTAAAAAGTCGTAAATTAAGCCTTATTTTTAATGACGCTAATAATAATAATAATAAGTAAGGAAAGAATGTTCTAGTATTAAATTTTTTGGCGTTGTTGGAACCAAATTCCTTTACATGTGTAATGAAAAACCAAGCCACCTTAATGAGAAACCAAGGTATTGGTTGCATATAAAATTTACAAGTTTACTAAAATTGGGGGGTGACGGTTCGAATTCCCTGATCGCGATATTTACCATTTTTGAAGTGGATTATGAAAGACGAGGGTCCCAATAGCATATAAAAAAAATAAAATTTGCGGAATATTCACACAATTTTGAAAAAAACGACTTTAAAGTTTACATGTAATGGGTTACTCCCATTGGCTCGTACAAACCGTAACCCCGCCCACCGACATTTGTTCTCGTAAAAGCGTGTGAAATTATGATTTTAAACCATTATATGCGTTACGATCAACATGAACGTTACAAATTTCGAAGATATTGTCAAAATATTCAATCGCAACGACACGGAAGTAGTTGAATTGCTTCAGGGCTTGCACTACTTGCCGTTGAACATGCGATGCAAAGTAAGGAATTGCAGGCGATACTGTAATGTGGTACGGGAAAGAAACTATTTTTTAAAGCACTGCTTTAAATGTCCTCGTTGCAGGAAGAAGTACCGCCTAACCGAGAATACCTTCTTTGACGACAATTTACTCCCTCCGAAGACTGTGTTCTACGTTTTGTGGCCATGGGCGTGCAATACTAGGGCAGGGGTAGCTGCGCCCATAGTTGGTCTTCGTCGACAAGCTGTGTACCGGCTATACCAATCGTTCCGACGTGTTTGCGCTTGGACGCTGATGGTAAACCTGATTCTCCTTCAAATCGGTGGTCCGGGCCAGGTGATACAGATCGATGAATTAGTCATAACAAGGCGGAAAGCTGGTGTTGCCCCCTACCGTTTTTGTAGGAAATTTTATGTGGTTGAACTTTGTACATAGACCATTTCTTGCTAAAACTCGTAGTTTTTAGATAATTAGGAAATACCTAAAATTATATTTAAATGCTCCCCATCTCCTGCGCAACCACCACCTACGGGGATTTTAGTATGTTGTTTAGGCACTCTCCTCATGACTTGGCCATATGTCAAAATTATACGATTTATTTTTCTGATCGATGATTTTGACTTTTATTGCTTGGACTGTTATTAATTCGTTGTTATGATAAGTTCACCAATATTTTGTTATACATTCTGTATTTTAGTAGTGGTATTCTTGTTCCAAGTGTTAATTTTCCTAATTTTGTTAATAATTTATCATGTTGCATTGTGCTAATATTAAATTTTGCATTGTGTGTATACAAAACTCGTTGAAGTTAACTATTAATCTAAATTAACAAAGAATTTTAAATAAACCCTACATAATCAGCTTGAATAATGCATACTTGATATTGCATTATACACAATATATGTTGTATGTAAATGTTTATTATTACTTGTTGAAAATATATAAAATATTATATTGAAATTTTAAAATAATAACATATATTATTATTAATATTTATTGAAAGTTTTCAAAATAACAAATTATATTTTGTATTGGATGCAACAACCTTAATTTATTTACAAGATTGTCAGATTAAGTTATTGCTGATCTAGCTTTAATTGATAGAAATATTTCTGATACTAAATACAATAAGGTTCTATAGGAACGATTTCTTTAAGTGCGGCATTCGGGCCGCACAGCTTTGGCAATTTAGTTCTTGAGAGTTGAATTATTAACGCAAGTAATGTTCAGAACATTTGAGTTGGGATTAACATGCAATTTTGGTTATTAAAAATCAAGGCAATGAATCAAATGGTTCTGTTAAGCTGTGTTCCAAGGTGATAAAAGTTGCTCTGGATACAAGTCGCGTTAGGAAAATTGATAGGAAATGGAAAAATTAAAGGAATACTTTCGAAAGGCATGTTTGAGCAAAACCTAATGAAAAGAAAAATAGACAGCTCGAAGACATCTTAAAGCTGGTTTTCTCAAACATGGACGATTGCTGAACAAAGCCAGCGTCGGGGATTATTTGCACAAAATCTAGCAAGAATAAATGAGATAAAATTGGCTTTGGCCTTTAGAGAAAATCTATTAGTGAATTGGAAAAACTGCACTCTATAATATCAATGCAATCACTTGGTTGGATGGTTTGAATGTATTACTCTAATTCTGGAATAAGTAATTTTATTATGAAACAAAGTACACGCTGTGAAAGATGATGAATTAGACCACATTTTTTCTTCAACGATAGAAAACCGATGAAACCCCATATGATGAAAAACCATAAGATGGAAAATTTACAAAACACTGCTATTAAAAAGGCAAAGATCTGCAAGTAGTTTTCAAACTCTATTTACGAATTCAGACAACCAACAAATTGGTCAAAAATTGCACAACAAGCAGAATAAACCATGGACCTGACTATTTAAACATTCCAGGTCAGGTTTATCATGTGAACTCGACATCATAGTAACCAACTTAGCAAGTTTATAAATAAATGATGAGTATTTTACAAAATTCTAGATGCAATAGCAAGAACTACTTGCAACTTTTGATGACAATAAATTGGATTAGATGATTCGTGAAGTTGAGAGAAGAGAGGAGTAGAAATATCCAATTTATCACTTTCTTTTGTTTCGAATGCAAAGATAACCAGAACGGTTGTAACCATGAGCCAAGATAACAGAAATTACCTCCAGATGGTGAGCAGCAAACACAACTGTCGTACTTAGAAATCGGGCGAACAACTCCAAATCCAAATATATAAAATTTGTCAAAATACCAAATAGGATTCCCCATCACGGATAAGTTAATAACCTGGTGTATGTAGAAATTTCGAAAATTGGAAAAACTCATATGGTCTGCAATGACGTCTTATCAATTCTCGTTCAAGTTGAAATAATTTTAAAATCTATACCACTGAACACCTTTCCACCGGTTCTTATTGGCCTAATTCCAATGTTTCTATTAAACTTTTCAAAAAAAGTTACTCAAAATAATTTCCAAAAAACGGACGTCTAACCTCGCCGGAAAATCGAATAGAGAATCCTATTTTCTCGCCGCTAAGTTTTCCACCTTGTTAAAATCGTGTACCTACTATGTAAACAAAGCCGATAAAGGCGCGACTCCGGTATTTTAACATAAATTGTAAAGGAGCGTAATAGAATAATGCGAAATTTAATGTAGCAAGCAAAATGCTTGTTACAAACGCACGCTGAATAATTGAAACAGTGATGGCAACAAACAGCAGAATGCTGGCCTGGGCATAAAGTTGCCCGCCCACAGATGATCATGCCCATCAAAGATACCGAAACATTTTGATTCAGTAACTTCGGTAATTTTAATATATGATAGGCATGGCATTCCAGACATGATTATTATTTGTGAATAACTTGAGACCGTCCGACCTATTGTACTAGTAATTTGTAAGTAAACTGGGCTTGAACTTTTGATATTTCATTCAAAAATCCAAGAAATAAGCAGTTAGATTTTTGATCTAGAATTCTACTTTTGAATTGAAAACTTTTAAATTTCTTTGTTTTAAAACAAATGCTGCATTCAAAGTATAACAGCATCGGAATTTTTAAACCAATCAGATTGTACCGCGAGAGGTCGTGCTCGCATGAACGTAGCCAAACATATGACATAACATAATCAAGTTTTTAAGATTCAGTTTGCAAGTGTAGTTTTTGTGCGGTGCAGTAACTATTAGAAGTCAACAAAATGAATAAAGAAAATAATCTACCAGAGTCTGGAGTGCCAGGTAATTAAAAATTTAAATTAGGAGGGCAAAGTGATGAAACAAATTATCGTTAAGGTGGAAAATACTTAGGTAATTTGGCCATAACAACAAACCACCATGTTGAAAATTTGAGCACGGTACGTTATCTGTATTCTGTTTTTAACCGTGGCTTATTCCTAGGGCCAAATTACATTGGTATTTGCCACCTTAACTAAAAACTACAGTGAGATATAATGAAAAAAGCCATTTTGAGTTAATTCGTGTTTAAGGATTTAAATACATATCTATGTAAAACGTAAAATTTTGCAATAGTTTATGGCTATTTACAAAAAAAGTGAGGTTATATTGCAGTATTTCAGTGTGCCATTAAATAAAATATCGCAGATTGCAGGAATTTGTTTATAATTCGATTATTTAAGTAGAAAACAGAGGTAGTTATCAATTTACCCATTTTATAAAGCATTCCTTAAAGTTGCCAAACCCACAAAACAAATTTAAAAAAATAATTACATCAAGAAGTTCTAACGTTTAAACAATTTAACACTAGAAATGACGCCGAAAAATAGGTTGAACAAAAATGCTTTTTTTTGCACTATACGTTCTTAGAATCATGTTTGTTTACATATTTGTCGTAATTGTTTTTCTTATACAGTTGCATATTTGAGGTTTATTGACTACAAGAAAATGTTCTTTTTAGAACAAATATTCATTGCTATATTTAATAAATCATTTTACTTCGTTTAATTAATCACATTTTTACACATAAAATGTAATTTTATTTCGCCAGTCTTATTTTGCAAGTGTATGTTGATGTGTAAACACGTGAAAGTACTATAAAATAAACCATATCATTAAGGGTTCGTAAATGAACTTTTTCCTATAGAAATGGCTACACCAAACGAAAGAACACAAAAATACAAGCTCTTTAAGGCGAGGATCATTGTTGTTGGAGTTGCAATAAGGCCACAATTTCATTTTGAAAATTGCAATGTTCCCATAACAAATGTAAGTGTATTATTGCGTAATATTAAGCAATAATTTTATGCATTCTTATGCATTGAAAGGTCATTTATTTATCTACAAACTGGCTTATAATTCGTTTCCTCTAGAATCAATGAATTTCGAGTTATGTATTAAATTAGGATATGAAATGTTAAAAAATTGCAAGTTTTATGTTTTTATTTTTCTTCCGAATCCTGTATCTCTTAAACGAAACCATTTATAAAACTAACGGCCCCATTTGGATAGCAAATTTAACGGGCTATAATTTTAGTCTAGTAACATTTTTTGGAAAATCAACCATTTTACAAAAAATTCCAAAATAATGAATAAGGTCAAAAAATTGCTTTAAAGAAAGGTACCTCCCGAGGGTTTGAACAAAGGAAAAATTTTATTTAAAAATATATCTTAGAGAAGTATCTTCTATCACAGCCGCAAAGGTTTACTATGTACACGGAAGCACCCTGTATGACTATTATATTTTTTGCACCGACCTTATTCATTATTTTGAGATTTTTTGTGAAATGGATTCGTTTTCCAAAAAATTTTAGTAGACAAAAGTTATAGCCCGTAAAAATTTGCAATCCGAGTTGGGCCGTTAGTTTTTTGTAAGTAGTTTAGTTTAAAAGATACAGGGTTTGCAACAAAAACAAAAAAGTAAAACTTGGAATTTTTTTAACATTCTTTTAATTTAATTTATAACTCGAAATCCGTTCATCCTTGACAATAGGAGGTTATAAACTAATTTGTAGATAAGTAAATTGTCAAAATAAATCTATTAATACCTATAAATATCAATATTAACGGTGATATGGTCGTTTGAAGGCAGAAATTCAAAAAATTCTTTTAAAGAGGGATACCCCTCAAGGGTTTCGACTTGGACAAAAATTTTATTTTAAAATGTTCTCCACGGTCACGGGGACACCCTGTATATATCTCCAATAATAAAATTTATTGAGGAAAGTGTAATATTAATTAATTTTTAAAATTAGTCTCAATGGGTACTACATACAATAACGAAAAATTTTAATTAGTTGCAATCGTGACATTATACTTGTATCAAAATACAGCATGCAAATTGTAAACATATTAGTTATGATCTTAGGTAGTTGGTTATTTATCATAAGGCCTTGCGTAAAACGGTGCCAGAAATTGAAAATTATTAAATCTTGGTAAAATCACAGTGGTGACATCCTTAAACGCTTCAAAAAGAAAAATCGGATTGCTAATAAAGCAAAAAACCGGCCTCTGTGTGTATTAATTACTTGAGACGAGAATTTTATTATTTATAAAGTTAAAAAAACTCTCGAATTAGTGCCCTAAGTTGAAAACTGAAGTGCTAATGCCCGGTTGCACCGCTTTTGACTTAAGCAAACTTAAGTTTTTTTGACAGCGCTAAATTTAATATGTATGTATTATAAAAATTTAAAAACTTTTAATTAATTTGCCCGTTTGCATCGCACTATTTTAGAAAAGTTGAAGTTTTAGAAAATCGCACCGCTAATAAAAATGTTTGAATTATACAACATAAAAGCAAAAAATTACACCGAGATTTAGTACAGATTAAATTTTAGTTAAAATTAGTGTACGAAAACTATTGTTTTTCTATTTTTTAAAATTTTATTATTTAATATTAGTCTTTATTTAGTATATTAAAAGCTAATAGGAATTTCAAATCCAAATTTGAGATTTCGTATCTTTTTGGTAGGAAATAGAGGTGATTAAATTGTGGTTGAAATTGGTTCGTGGAAACAATTTTTTTTAATCTATTCCGATTTTTTCAAGTTTGTTTCGCATGCAACTTAAGTATTGTGCTCAAATATAAGATTTTTTTAGCACTCGCATTTTGTTCGTCTTTACGAACGACTACGAGTGTATTTTGACGTAAGCATAATTAATTTATTTTTAAGAATAATTAATTTTTTGCTTTTCTATTGTGTAATTCAAATGTTTTTACTAGCGGATGAGACTTTGTGAAACTTTAGTTTTTCTTAAATAGAGCGATGCAAATGGAAAAATTAATTAAAAGTTTTTAAATTTCTGTAATATTAAATTGGCGCTGTCAAAGAAAACTAAAGTTTTACTTAAGTTAAAAGCGGTGCAACCGGGCATAAGTGAATTACCAAAAGATAATATGCGTTCAGATACCATTCGCAATGTTTTAAAAAACAAAGGACGGCCGGATAGCTCGTAAAAAACCTCCTCTAAAAGTGAGGTAAATCGAATGAAATGCATTCTTTATGCCAAAGAGCACATAAGCAAAGTCGTATCGTGGTGAACAAATGTTTTATTAACAACATTTTTGGGTCTAATGGGCGAATGATGGTCTGTTCCAAAAGTAATACGAACTTGGTCGTAATAGACGGTATTAAGGATAAGTTTAAGTATTTGCGGCTTTTTCAAGACAATTTGTCAATTTGAAAACAGTAAACAAGAATTAATTTGTCGTTTACAAGAAGAATGGGCCCTTATTGATCAGGACCATTTACAGAAAGTTATCAATAACATGCCCAAACGTTTCCGTGAGGTTATTAGTATTAAATCATAGAATTTTTTTAATAACTAACAAAATTAAAGTAAAATACGTATATTGTCCGACCTCTTTACCGACACCATTTCCAGTGTAAAATTGTTTAAACGTTAGAACTTCTAGTTGTTATTAATTTTTATAAAACTATTTTTGTGGGTTTGGCAACATTGAGGAATACTTTATCGAATGGTAAGTTGACACCTCTGTCTTTTAATTAAATAATCAAATTACAATGAGATTAATGCAATCTTATTGTATGTCCGACCTCTTTTTTGAGTCACTGTATCTCACTGTAGTCTCTAGGTGACGTTATAATGATCAAAAGTTTTATTAAATAACCATGGTTAATAAGTTGGATAAGTAACAACTATACAATTTACAGAAATTAATGGAAGCACGCAAATGAAGCCAGATTATATCGACTTTCAAACAAAAGAGTTGTTAAGAGTTGATTCCGTTCCTGCCGTTTTAGAAGAATTGACATCCACTTCAACGCCTTTCATTTTGAAAGTTCCAGCTGCAAGTACGAAAATAAAAAGGGTAAAATTAACACCTGTTGTCGTATGTCCATCAGAAAAGAGTGTTCCGCGTATAGCTGGTACCACAACTGTCACAATTCCTAGTATTCGAGCAAGGACACAAATCCATTCCAATGAAACTAATGAACAATGCAGAAAATTTTTGACCTATGTGTTAATTTTGTCAAATCAAGAACCACCCATTATCAAACGAAATGTTAGAACATTAGTACAAGAATTGATAGATGATCAAGTAAAGCCCGAAAACTTCGTTGTTCGCTTAGCACGATTATTAGACTCTTCTCCTCGACGATGTCTAATTAAAATTTTACAGCAAGGCTTACCATTTCTACGGCATGTATTAGCAACAAAAGAGCTTTCGATTAAAGGCATTCGTCCCCCACCGGGAAATATAGACGATAAGACCTCAATGATAGGCGGTAAGAATCCCATTCGATCACAATTTAAGCCAGCAATTCCTAAATCTTCAGTTCGAGCAGTAGGACCTCCTGGGACTGTCGTTAGTAAGACTGTCAATCAATCACAATTGAAGCCGGTGATTTCTGGATCTCAAGTGCGAGGGGTAGGACGTACATGGACTGTCGTTGGTAAGCCTGTCATTCAATCACAATTAAAGCCTGTGATTTCTGGATCTCAAGTGCGAGAAGTAGGACGTACGTGGACTGTCGTTGGTAAGCCCGCCATCCAATCACAATTAAAGCCTGTGATTTCTGGATCTCAAGTGCGAGAAGTAGGACGTACTTGGACTGTCGTTGGTAAGCCTGTCATTCAATCACAATTGAAGCCTGTGCTTTCTGGATCTCAAGGTGAAGAGTTGGAACGTCCAAGTGCTGTCGTTGGCAAGACTGCCATCCAATCACAATTAAAGCAGGTGATTTCTGGATCTCAAGTGCGAGGAGTAGGACGTCCAAGGACTGTCGTTAGACTTGTAGATCAGATAATGAAACAGAGATTGATGACGCCTGGGCAGAATGCCATTAAACCTGATACCCGCCTAGTCATAAGAATTATGTCGCCTAACTCGTCCACGCCTACCATAGTTTCGAATACACAACTGCCCGATGTACGTCCCCTTTACGCTAGCAATCAAATACCTAACATGATAAGACAACCTCTTCCAGTTTGTAACATGGATCCCGGCCAAGTTAGTCCTTCGGTGACTTTTGGCACTCCAACGCCTGTTTCAAATCATAAATTTCAAGGAAATAAACCTGTAGCGTCCTTAGTTATTTCTGAAAATTTAGCCAAAGATGACGATATAAAGTCGTGTCCTTTTGCGTATACGGATAATGACGATACCAACGATGTGGTTGCCATGTGTGATATAAATTTAGCCGAGGAAACTCAAAGCATGTTACAATCGATAGAACCGTCTGTTGTAGAACCAACCCACTGCGTATTAAATATGCAGTGTTTGCAGGAACGAATTAAGTCGAGATTAGCGGCAAAAGGTTTAGACGAACCGAGTCAAGAAATTGCGGCTATGATATCGTACGCGGCACAAGAAAAGTTGAAACACATGCTAGAGAAATTGTCTGTTATTACAGAACATAGATTGGAGAGTGTTAAAGGTGATTCTCGATATAGTATGACGAACAATATCGAAGGTCAGTTGAAGTTCTTAGAAGATGTGAATAAGGCGCAAATTAAAAAGCGAGAAGAAGCGAAACGCGAGATGTTGGTAAGGGATGCTTCGCAAACTGGAAATCCTGAGCAAGCAAAACTTAAAGCCCAAGTTAAAGAAATGCAACGTGTAGAAATGGAAGAAATCAGACAAAGAGAAGCTAATATTACCTTACTTCGAGCCATTGGGCCCAGAAAAACATTGAAAAATTCAGCACTTGGTCAACTGCCTAAGAGAGCGTGCCGTAAGAAAGCAACCATGCAAGATCTACTTATCTTATTTGAAAATGAAAAAGATTTGCGTTACAGTAATCTTTTGTATACATCATATCTCAAGCAATAGATTTTTCTCGTCGGTGTTTTAACTCCGAATGTCGGTGTAAAAGTTTAAATTTTTTTATTAGTTTTAAGTGAAAGTTAAGTTGTAAATTGTTAACAATTTTATATGTGTGCAACCAATCAACCGCAGGCCAAAATAAATGACTGAATAATTGGCAAAAATTTCTTTTTTAAATTATTTTAGTCTTTGATTTTGAAAATGTAGTTACTCATATCTGTTGTTTGTTTGGAACTAAGTACTAAATGTAAAAATTTTTGTAGATTGTAGTTGTTTTTTGATCCCGATATTATTTTTGTTTGTCTATCTAAATTTTGCTGATGTACTACTCAAAGTTAATTGTTGAAAATTTGTGGGACGAAAATTGTGCGATTTGTTCTGTAAATAGTTTAAATTTCTAAATAAGATATGTATTTGTATTATTTGAGAAAGTGATGATAACCAAAACAGATGTAAATTTGTAATAACGGGAATTACCTTTAATAAAATATAACGTTTGATTTTATTATTTATTTATCAATTAACAATGAATATTAATCTCACAATGTAAAGTTTACAGATTGATTTCAGTAAAGCTGAAGTGGCTTGTGCCTTGTCAGCATAAGGTAAGGTTTTTGGGGTGTGATTGTAAGGTTATCTATTAGAATTGGATATAGGTGAAAGTATTTAAAAGTTTATGTAAAAAATAGGCATAGTTATAGATGGCGAAAGTGATTTTATTTTCGGTGAAAGACGCTTGTACCTCAACTAGTTGGTTATAAGACAGGATATTTTTAAACTTTAGAATTCTACTCGGTTCGTACAATTTATTTAAATTTTGAATTTAAGCCCTGTAAAATGATTCCGTTATAGCCTCCTCCGCCCACTTTTGAGAATTAGCCTCTTTCTCTAAGGGAAAGGTTTAAGCATTAAGACCCCACGGTTGCTAAGTCCGGGTTGGGGAATGTGCCTGTAATCCTTTTCATTTTTGATGCTGGCAGTCATCAACTAAGGGGACCGCCGGCTTTACGTGCCTTCCAAAGCACGGAAGACGGTCCTAGATAGAAAGAGAATCAGAATAAAAAAAAAAAAGTACATGCATGTACCGATGCAAATTTCAAGTGGGAATGCAATTTAAAAGGGAAAGTTGAAATTTTTGCAGGGAAGTTGGGGTACGAGTAGAGAATAAAGTAAATCTTATTTTTCACGAAAAAATCACCAGGGTACAACCTTGAAAATGTTTGAAAAAAGTTACGTACGCTTTTCACACTTTCCACGATGGATTTACGAAAAAACCTAAGATACATAAAATATCCTATTCGGTTAGAGGCGTACGCAGTCGTTTTGAAATTAAATATTGGTCAGCTAAGGCACTCTGAATGGTTCACACCATTTTGACAGAAATGCGTATTTTCCGTCAAATATTCTAAAATATGATAGCTGCACCCAATAGCGTTTTGAAGGGTGCATATTTTATTCTATTATATGTTTAGTCAAAAACGTCAACTTAAGACAAAATCTAATAAAAACCACAACGACAAAATTTTGGTAAGAAAATGGGAGTTTTAGGCGACACCCAAAATCGTTGGTTTTGTGCAAGATCGGGTGAATTTTTGGAAAAATGTTATTGCTTCTTTTCAAAACAATTTTTAATTTTAAAAAATTTCGAAAAATTAATTTATAAGTTTTAATAATTTATTTAATGTTAAAATAAGTGTGCAAATAATTCCCCGGAAAGGTTTTCTGTCTTAGGTAAGATGTCACAATGGAATTTTTAATTTTTGCCTACTAATTTTGCCGGATAGATCAGAGAAAACCATATTTTGTTAGTATTTTATTTAATAATTGAAAATCGTCTGTTTAAATTTTTGGACGAATCGAAGAGAAATTTATAAAGAAATTTCATTGCAAAATGTTTTAGATTGGTAGGGGAATACAAAGTGAATCACGTTTATAAAATTAAATAAATTGTTTAAATAAAAAATCTTCTCGAGAAAGTCGTAAGAGTAATCCTTGAAAACTTTACCTATGATATTAATATAAATATAAAAATAAAATTTTTTAAATTAACAGTTTAATGCCCTATATTTTCGCCTAGAGATATCTATTAAATCATCTATCCAATAGATAAATTAACAAAGTAACCAATTCAAAAAGGTTGGTGAAATTACGATGAGCTATAAACAATATTTACCTCCTTGTATAAGATTAATATTGTTTATAGCTCACCGTAATTTTTCCAATCTTTTTAAAATTTAATTAACGCATTACTAATGCCCTATTTCTTCACTCGTAGTTATCTTGAAGTTAGCGAACTTGAGGTTAAATTGATGAAATAACCAATCCGATGATTGATTTATTTGTTTTGTTCTCATCTGATTGGTTATTTCGTCAATTTAACCTCAAGTTCGCTAACTTCAAGATAACTACGAGTGAAGAAATCAGGCTTAAGAATGCAAAACATCAACGTCGTACAAGTGTTTTCCAATAATTACATCACGTTCTGTTACCATGGGGAAATTCTTTTAAAATGCAACCATTAAATTTAAAAATAAAAAGTTAGTGGAAAAAATTACGAGGGCGTCGCCTCGCAGAGAAAGCAAGTCAAATCGGGCCGAAAGAACGGCCGATTTTACTTGCTAGTATGATTATATTTACGGATGAACATTTTAAACCAAGCACATGGGTTTATACGGTGACCATTTTGTCATAATCTAAAAAATTTCACACAAAAAAATTATTTTTTAATAATAATTAAAATTTCACTAAAATAGTGTATTTTTTCCGAAATTTGTGAACCGACCACAAATTTTATTTTTTTTATTTGTTAATTATCTTAACCGTAATCACAACCTATTTTAATTTCGATGGGCGGGGTTAAAGTTCAAAATAGCCAATGACAAAATCGCATTCCAAAATTTTTTTTTTAATTTTTATGTTCATATGACAAAGTTATCTTTCATAATTTACAAAAGAAGAATTTATTTTGTTGTAGAAAACTGCTTCATTCATAATAATCATAATTCATAATAATACGAATCAGTTGTTAGCGGTTCGCCGAAAGCGTCGATATTAGGAATCAGCTTCATAATAATGTCATTTGCATTGAATTTACTCAGTTCCAATAACTGTTTAAAACTAAAAAACAATTTGGTTTGCTTTCCTTCTTCTGTGACACTTGGTAAAATTCCACTTCAGAAAGTAAATCCTTAACTTTACGTTTGGTCATCTCGCTCACCATAACGTTTTGTTCCATTTCAAACGTCGGAATGCACATGTCCACCAATTTGAGCAAATTGAGTAAAATTAGAAACGCATTTGATGGAATACATTCAATCCATGCCTCGCACAGGACTTGAAGATTCACAAAAAAATTTTCCACGTTATTCCAAAAGTATATTTTCGTACGCCGGCCGGTCTTCTATCGTATCATACTGCACCAACAGAATGAATTTTCTTATCGATCGCACGAACCATTTGATCAATTTGTCTGCTTTTAACAATTTAAAATAATCCAATCCGGTTTCAACGTATCATCTATAAACAGTTCGCCGAAAGCGTTCATATTAGGAATCAGCTCCATAATTATGTCATTCGCATTGAAATTACTCAGTTCCATTAACTAAAATTAAAAGAAAATTTGGGTTTATCGTCTTTAGCGATTGAATTGTTTGGGTCAAAATAGTTTTTGTCGTTATTTGATGGGAAGGCAACTTGCTCGTTGTTTTGGGTAGCTTCCACTTCGTTTAGCCCGGTTTGTATTTCCATTGCACGAAGAAACGGACACATTTTATTTTTTTTATTAAAATTTAAGCGATGTTTATTTCCCTTCCTATTCCTCATATCCGAAAGAAGTCCAAACAAAAACAAATGGTTTGCGAACAGCAGCAAAAAAAGATTTAAACGACTTAACAATTACTACCGACACGACGTACACCCTGGTGGAGAAAATAGAACTTTAGATATTTGAAAAACGAGCGGAAGATGCTGAGAAAAAAGGAAATCCTTCAAGACCGGAGGGATGCGGACGAGATTCGGTGAGATTTGGCAACAAAACATAAAATTAAAGAAGTTCTGGTTAAACAGTAGGTCCCCTATGTATGGTGAAAATATTTCCATCACTGATAAAGAAAAAAAAGACAACAACAGCGGGACGGTAAACGCATTTTAATAAACATTTTAATAAAACCGACATTTAAAATTTTAAATAATTGACAAAGCAGAACTTACCCGCAACAAGAAATTCATACAAACAAATGTCCACACAAACTTTCAAATTAATTATTTTGAAATTAAACATTTTCAATTATTGTAAACCTTTGGAGTCAGTATAAGTTTGATTATTTTCATAAATGGAAAATCTAAAAGCATTTCGGTCCGATGTAAAGGACAATTTCAATTGAAGCTTGGATTATCTAATGAAATTTTTTAAAAATTGAAACTTCACAATTCAATAAAAAAATTAAATCAATAAATTTTGTGCTGTAAATGTTTTACAGTCCTTGTTATTACAACTTGTAAAAACAACAAAATAGGCGGTATAGTTTTTGAGTAATTTGAACTTTAAGCATCAAAAAGAATTTTATGTACTGTTGCTAATTGCATTACCTATGTATGTTACAAAAATGTTTTAAATAAGGTAATTCATTTTACCCTGATGTTTATAATAAACATATCTTTTATTTTATTCCAATCTAAACATTCGAAATAATACATGAGCATTCTTTAGATAGCGCGAGCAATTTTGATTGGAATTTGCCACCGGCAGTCTCATATGCGTTGCAGCTGCTGTTTGAACCAATGAGAGTTGGTTTAAAAAATGACGTCGATGGTGATAACAGGCAGCCCTACCCTTAATCGACGCGATTTTCAAAGGAACCTTCAGTAGTTATCGTGCAGTCGTTTAGTGCAGAAGTAAGTGCCAAGTTTAGTTCAAAGTTTCCTGTGCAAGAAATCATCATGGCTTCAGGGTCTTCGTCAATTCACAATGCTAGAGAATTGTTTGTAAATGCCGAATTGCAAAATTTACGGAATTTACGGGATGTAAAATAATGCGACACCAACACTTTCGCCGAGTTGTGCCAAAACGAATTTGGACCGTTCT
Source organism: Lycocerus yunnanus (assembly GCA_036346125.1). Lineage (NCBI taxonomy): Eukaryota > Metazoa > Arthropoda > Insecta > Coleoptera > Cantharidae > Lycocerus > Lycocerus yunnanus. The sequence goes on from JARFIX010000105.1 coordinate 859,839, forward strand.
TCCGGAAGAAGGCACGGACGTATATGTGAGCAATCTCCCCACGGGAAGTTTTGGAAGACACCATTTTTAAAATGTTCTCTTGGATTGGGCCCATTTTCGACATCTCCTTAATGGTTACACCGTCGGGTTTATATAACCGCTCATTCGCTTTGGTTAAATTTTACACCAAAGTCCATGCGGATGCAGCTGTCACAGTATTCAATGATTTCGAAATTCAAAAAGGCGAGAGGAAATTACATGTAAAATTATCGTAGAATAGCAAAGTCCTGATTTTTCAAAACTTTTTTTTTTATAAAAAATTATAAAAGTCAGGGTTGAAAAATCGCGCAACGAAGTGCATCCACACGGTAGTTACGCAGCTGTAAACTTTGCACGCCATACGGATGCGGCAAACGCCAAAAGAATATTTCAAAACAATTTTGTTCTTTTCAATTGTGCAGTTCAAATAGATTGGGCAGCGCTCAGATAATAAAGATTTGATTGTAAATATTTATGTAATATGTAAATAGTTAATTGTAAATATTATATTATTTTTGTATAAAAAAATAAATATTTTTGTATAAAATATATTTTCTACTTTATAATAAATATTCTTAGTAAAATGTGAGACTGATTACTTGTTATCCGAATGCGATTTAAAAATTTCTATTTTTCGATATTTGTTTTTAAATGCCTAGCCTTATTGTTAAGAATTATCCGAAAAGTTTTAAACATAAAAAGAATTATACTTTTGTGTCTAGATAAAAAAATATCCAACTCCAATTATTATTTATTTAATTTTTTTCATGAGGAATGTTACGAAAATTAATTTATTAAATATTTGGATTACACTCGGGACCATATTTAGTTCATTAGTTTTTGCGGATGTAGCTCTAGGCCTGGTTGCACTGAAGATCAAGGTAATTGTGGCTCGTTTTTGTTACCGGCATTTCCACGGAACCCGACATTGGAAATTTACAAAATAAAAAGTACAGGCGTTTTGTACCATCAATAAAAAGTTTTGCACCACCTCGAAAGTTGCCCAAAGTTTAGGTGCTGCAGAAATGCTTGCACCCGGACATGGGTATTTTTGGAAAATATTTATGCACCCATTTTGCACCAGTTTTGCAGCGAGGAAACTTTCACTTATGCCTAATTTCGGCACTCAAATATTACTATTAGGTAGCTTCCTATTAAAGATATTAACTAAGGAACCTATCAAACAAAAAAAAAAAAGAAATCAGAAATATGATTGGTTATTTCGTTAATTTACTTAATAGATATCTCTTGATGAAGAAAACGGGCATTAATTAGCACCCGGTTTTCGCCTTCAGTTTCATCTTCTATCCCACATGCATTCTTATGCACAAGCATTGTTATTTTAATCAAACGTCATTGCATTTGATTTATAATAGGACTTTCTCACTTGCAAACGTAAGTGTTTACGGGTGCAAAAATTGCTATTCACCGTTCTAGTCATCTTAAGATATGAATTTTATATGAAATTTAGAGGTAATATTTTTGAAGTCATTTAGAAGAGCACTTGCTATTTTTCTACAGTTGGTTTTTTGTGGCGGACAAAATGGGGTGGACTCATGGAGCCTATCCTTAACGAATTGTGGGAAATTAAGTAGCTAACTAATGAATAAATTGAATTTTTTGCTCAAAATATTAAAATAGGCGAAGAAAGAACGACAGTTTTATACTTATTTATATACTAACGCCATTTAGTGAAAATACAATTTTTCGAATTTTTGTTTGTCTATCAGTAGATAGGCCTATCAATGGACAATGGTCTTTTGTTTGCACGTGTGGTGCAGCTGTATAATAAATAACTGTCCGCTTTATTCTACGTTTATTCGACTTAAATAATAACAAAGGGAACATAGTATTATTTGATAAAACAAAACTATTTAATCTTATCATATTTTTAGTAAAAGAGAAAAGAATTTTAAAAAATTCCGTGAATCAATTCCAACCAATATCTAATCAGTTCTTCCTTTTCTATTAAAATAAATAACTTTTAAAAAACTTAATAATTTAAATATTATTAGAGTAAGTATTAATATTATTCTAATAGTAGATTTGTATTATATTACATACTAAGTTATTTGACTTGTTAATTTTTAAAATTTTAATATAACGTTAATTTCAAGGTCTAATAATTGCTATTATTTGCAGATTGTTTTATCAAATAAGTATTTTGAGTATTTCTTTTGTTGTGCCTTAAAGAATTTAAGTGAAGAACACGATATCAAATAATACAAAATCGTGGATGTTACAAACGACTTTAAATAGAGCGCAATAACTCAAATTATGCGGCCCTGCAGCCGCAGCACCGATAGCTAGTAAGTCGGGCTCCTCAGCATACCAATGTTTGATAATATTATCTTAGCCAATATCATCATAATGATAAAATACTTATTAATTGGTACAAAAATAAATTTCGTAAGCTTTTTATTGTTGTATCGATGTTATAAAATCAAATGTGACACGAATTCAACTAGAAACTACACCATACCCATCAACCACTTAAGTACGTGATGGCAATTTTGCGCAAATAATACGGAATACATTGAAAAAAATGTATATTTTTCTAATTCATTTAAAATTTTTTAAGGCATATTGGATAAAACTATAATAATCGTTACAAACAGCGCCCTCTAACTAATTTAGAAAAATATTTTCACTAATTTCTTACGGCCACTTTCATCAAGAAATTACTTTTTTCAAAACTGTGCGATAATAGGTTCATGACATGTAGGCGGCAACTGACCCCCTTCTGTCTTTAAATGAATCCTAGATCCGCTGTGGATTAGTGAAGAAACAAGACAAATAACAATTAATAAAAAGCGACAGGATGTCAAGATTTTAGAGTTTTAACATAGAGAGCACACAAGAAACCTATAACAAGAGAGCTCAAGCGAGTAATTTCATTTTCTTCATTTTGGGGGGACTCGCTTGGTGAGTGTTCAGTAAAGAAACCTTTTGGATTTCTTGTCGAAACATTGACTGTAAGTTTAATTTTTTATTAAATTGCAAAAATATTAAAATTTAAATTATTAAAATTGATTCGGTGATGTGCGTTTTCATAAATGAAACCAGTAAATTGGGAAAATTATTATGTTGGCAAACAATTAGGCCTCTGATGGCGTCACAACGGCGGCATAACTTATAAATAATGCAGCGAAAACTCTATCAAACAGACATGAATGATTACAATGTGTTTTATTTTCACGATATAAAGTGATTAAAATTGAAGTTACATTGGCTGGGGTCGTCTCGTACCCCAGTGTGCCAGCTAAGGGTTACGGAAGCTTTCATTGCATATTTTTAAAATAATTAATTTTTGTTATAGCATTTATTTTAAGAAAACGATTTTTAATAATATAACTTTTCAGTTGAATGTCAACGCAGAGATAATGCCAACCAAAATGCCCATAATTTATTACTTTCTACCTGTGCTTTTGGAAAAAGCTGATAACGATTTAGTACATCCTTATTTATATAACCCTGATCTTACTTTTACGGATTTCTCATACAACGAGACAAATTTTACACTTGGATCAGTCAACTCCACCACCGATACGATTTTTTTGGATGCTCTACAATCGATTGAAAGATCGGATGATTCTTCACAATCTGATAGTGCTTCACAACCGCCTAGCAATGTTGCGTACCATTTCATGAAACAAATTAAGAAAAACGAAGGTAGTAGAGAATCTGTTGCAAAGCATCTTGTTATTGAATTAATTGTTGAATCAACTTTTCCTGTGAGCGAATATACTGATTTAGTATGAACTACGTTAGGAGCTGAATCCAGTAAACAAACTTCGCATCCAAAACTGCACCTGTTCCCGTTATCGAATCTTTACAAGGAATAGATTCACCAACAAATTTACCGCAATATATGAGTGATTTAAGTTTATCTGCAAGTACTCCGGAATCCTAAAGCATCATATACCAAAGAAAATGCCTCTAGTTTTTCTGTTACTTATTCCACGTCGACTTCTTTTGACAACGCACGTCCTTCGATGGAACATGTAACTGCTTCAAATAATGACGATTCTTTCACCATAGATAATTTCGCGTTTGAAAAAAACCAGATTCTAATTTCAGAAGGTTTGGCAAATCAAAAAATACCTATCTCATATTGAAAGAACAACTTGCATCTAGTGGAGAAGATTTTGTAACACCACTTGCTTTCACATGTTCTACTTGTCAACTGTAAAGAATAGGCATAAGGAAAAGTAGTAGTAGCTCCAATATTTCGGGCAACGCTCAATCTTCTGTTTCATCGAGCAATTCTTCAATTGAAATGGGTAGGGAAAAATCGGTCACAGAAGAAGATCTTAGTTGTTCTAAGAGTACGAATATTTTCGACCAAATTGACTACGCATTTACGAAAGGACCAAAAAATTATGTCGACTACATAATCGAATACAAAGGTTTCACGGAACAATTAATTGTTTTCTCCCTTAAAATTAAAGAACTCGACTAATTATTTAATTTTTAGGGATCCAATTATATTAATGGTAGCCCATTATTAGTAAGGAATTTAAGGAACGCCAACGATTTCAAAAGTTTTCTGAAACTACAAGATGGTATAATCGAGTTACATATATGACATTCCAGAATCATATATGATATTGAATATTTTACATTTTTACAAAAAAGAAACGAGATCTATAATAAATTTGGGTTGATGGTTCCCATTCTCTTTTGGTAACTCGATCATCTGCCCAAGGTAAAAATTATATTCAAATATTTTCTAACAAATGATTACACGCATGATTTTAGCTAAACGGCCATTATTGTGCAATAAATCAAGAACACTTGTAGAGGCTAGTCCGGTAGCTACCGTAATAGCTTGCTCTTATGACTTGAAGTCAATGTTTGAAACGTTAGATAATTGAGTTAAGAAGAGACTATTTTTGATTTAAATACTTTGTGTTTGATGTTCTAATTTTCGATATTTCATGTTTTATTAAGTACGTATGTTATATAAAATATGTAATTATTATATTTGAGGAGCAATACTTTCAAAAGCTTACTTGACCAAATTGATGATAATCAAAATTCAGAACACTGGTCATCAACACTGGTTTGATGATAGCTTTGTAAATTAAAAGTTTGTTTTTCATGCTTAGATAGGAGTTTTTACTCATTAACCAGTTCATATTGCGGTAGATAAGGCTCAGCTGCAGTTGCTTCTTCCAAATGTGTTTTGCCAACGTCAGGCGTCTATCCAAATGAAGACCGAGGTATTTGACTTCCTCACTTTGCGGAAGAGGAATGTTGTTTAATGAGACCACAGGACATGTCCCCCTTCTCAAAGTAAACGTGATATGAGTTGACTTTGTGCTGTTTGCTTTGATTTGCCACAACTTAAGCCATTTATCCACTTCATCTAGGTGTTCTTGAAGGAGTCTAGAGGCTACGCCTGGGTCTTGATGTGAGGCCATTATTGCAGTATCATCCGCAAAAGTGGCTATTTCGGTGTTGGTTCTACTTGGCAGATCAGAAGTATACAAAATATACAAATATGGGCCAAGTACGCTGCCTTGTGGTACTCCAGATACGATGGGAACCAGAGTGGAATATGCGTCCCCACACTTCACAAGGAAATGTCTGCTTGTTAAATAAGATTGTAGTAGTTGACAGTAGGGGTGAGATAAGCTATTCTTTATTTTGTAGACCAGTCCTGTATGCCACACCTTATCAAAGGCTTGGGAGATGTCCAGAAACGCCGCCGAGCAGTATCGCTTATGCTCCAAATCCTCTCCAATCTTTCCAACTACCCTATGCACCTGTTTAATGGTGGAATGATTTTGTCAAAAACCAAATTGATGGTCGGGTGTTAAATGGTTTTCTTCGAGGAGTGGTTTTAGTTTAGTTACAAGAATTTTTTTCGAACACCTTGGACAGAACAGGCAAAAAACTGATAGGACGATAAGAGGCAGCTTCCGTTGGGTCCTTTCCAGGTTTTGGTATCATGATTATTTGGGCCACCTTCCATTGCGAGGGGAAGTAACGTAATCTCAGGATGGCATTAAATATGATAGTTACCATTTTTGTTCCTGCAGGTGGTAGCTCTTTCAAGACACTTCCTGTTATTAGGTCGTACCCTGGTGCTTTCTTTGGGTTTATGCTGTTCATTATGCATGACTTAACTTTTGATACCTTTATGGATTTGATGGGAAGGTCCATTTGGTAAGGTGCTTCCAATAACTGGTGTATGGGTTTTTTCTTCCTCTGGTAGGATTTCCATTGGGAAAGGTGTGAAAACTTTGCCAAGGTGTTCTGCAAATGTATTGACCTTGTCTTCGTCTCTTCTGGCCCAGTTTCCATTTCGTGTTCGAATAGGTGGTTGTATGTTTTGGGGTTGTTTGATCTTCTTTGTAACTTTCCATAGGGAGTAGTCCGTCGATTCTGTCGGTGAAAAAGTTTCCAAAAATTTTTTAATAGCTTGATTTTTATTGGCTGTTGGCAACTTTTTCAATTGCTTAATAGAGCGGTCTTTGTTTTTTTATCAAAACGGGGCTCACTAATCTCCATATACTACGATAACAAGCAAAAGACGTTGGACCATAATCCCCGAACTAGTAATCCTTCTGCCTAGACCACTGAATCCACGCACCGTCACAAACCCAACAAAATCCGCGCAAAATCCGTCGAACGCAATCCTGTCGACATAAGATTTAAAGCCGTCAAAATCTCTTAGTCAGTGAAAAGAAAACTTGCTTTTACGGCTATCCTGCTTGCATTTAAAGGTCGTCTGCAATAAAGTTTTTGCCGACGAAAATAAAATGTTTAATTAAAAGAAGTGTCAATTACTACTACTTATAATAAGAAGTATTTTTGAAATTGTATGATTACAGTTTAGCTAGTGATTAATCTAGCAGTAAGTAAATTATTTCCTCCCAAGATGAATATTAGAAGGCTGGTTGAACATTGGACATATCTCAATAACACGATATGCCGATGGGCATTTACACCAATGGTCGATTTCGAAAGGAAGTGTTACCACAGAATGCTAAATAATTTTTCGAAGAGTCGCACACAAAGTAATTCTGAGACACGTCCTAGCGATTTATGGAAATTTATAATCGCAAATTCAACATTCAGTAGCCATGTAATAAGTTTTGCTGTGCTATATGCCGTACAAAACTTAGGTATTTGGGTGGCATCCCCGACATTAAAGATATCTAAATTGTAACTGAAACACTACAACTGATAAAATAATTTTGAATATTTATTTAGCATTTCTGGTAATAACTTACGTTGTAATGGAACAAATAAAACCTATGTTTACAGGTATGTACATCTGTAATAGATTGAACTACCCTATACCACATGATAGTTTTTGCTAAAGTATTCTAACAAATTGGTAGATTTTAAACTTCTAATAAGTTAAGCCCTTCAACAATTGTTTTGAATTGAGCATTAACATTTAATTTTCAACGAAAAATAAGATTGTTTCTGACGAATGTTAAGAGAATGTGAAAAATTCATACTAACTTAATAACGAGCGATTTTGGAATCGTGCGGAAGATACAGTTGGATTTTGAAAATCCGTGAGAAGGGTGAATTCTCAAGAGTAACGGAAGGACTTTTAAAGAAATTGAATGTCGATACCATTATTACGGGAACGACCACGCCGATATATCGCGAAGGAATTTCCCTAAAAATTTGGTAAAAGTTGGAAGTTGCCACTTCGACAATATTTTGCGAAGCAAGCAAGGGTTTTGAAAGTGATTAGATGGCTCCGTTGGAATTAAAATGCTAAAATTCAACATGTAGTGACATTTTTTTATGAAGTGTGGCCCTGTTTTCCAAACCTTAATACGTGAAGATTTGCAACATAAAGAATATAAAAATTGTACTATAACCTCGTAATTTTGTGGAAATTAAAAGATTTTTAAATTACGTTTAATGGACCATTAAAATGTTAATATCTATTTTAATAATATGTATAACATGAATTTTGGTAACTTGTATTTAATTTAATTAAATTTTCATTTTAATGGTACTCCCTCCAATTGCCTAAATATTTTAATTTTATTTTAATTTAAAAATTTTAAATTTTCTGCTTGAAATTGTGTATTAAATACGTACGTATTTCCTATTTTGCCAAGAAACGTTACGCAGATTTGGGATGGATTTGGTGGCGGATTTAGCGGATTTGTTGGTTTGTTCGCAGATTTAGACGGGAATTTGCATTGGGATTTATCCGAGATTTATGGCGATTTTGGCCTTGTACTGGATTTGGTCGCGATTGAAGTATGCGGATATATGCGCTTTGGCTTTTCCCATTGAACGGGATTTTGTCCCATCCTTTAAAAGACATTTAATTTGTTTGCATGGTACTCCAATCTTTTATGTCTTTTTTAATTTCTCTTTAAATTTAAAAATGGTGTTTTTTCTTTAAGCGCTCGTAACTATTTCAAAAATGGACTAATCGAGACTTTTTTTTAAATTTTCGTTTTTTAACGTGTTTTTCAGAAAAAACAAAAAATATTCAAACTCATATTGTATAAAATTTCGCAATTTTTCGGAAAAGCATTGATTTTTCAAAGTTGGCCATTTTAACTTCGAGTATAAACCCCACATCGGGCCAACTTTTCTTTCTATTTTTTTTTGTTTAATTGAAAAATATTCTTTTTTATTTTTTCACAATCTTAACATTGCTTTTATAATAAAATAAATATATCTGTGATATTTTATACTTACTTTGTTTATAATCTTAACTTGATGATTGATGATTAGGATTATTAATTAAAATATTTCAGCAAGCTTTGATTATACCATTAAATATTTAAAGGGTGCAGAGAAAACGTACATGCAGATGTTTAGTCAAGATTGCCTCTACAAGTAAGTGAAAGCAGAAGTGGAACAAGAATAATGTTGCCAACTGAATTTTGCGGAGGATTCCATGGCTTTAGATTTAAATGCACCGAGGGTGCAAACCGGAAAAGATGAAATTACTGGGTAAGCAATGAATTTCATTAGGTATGGATTTCCTAGCGCATCCAATAATGTGCTTTTAACCACGTTTGTATCGAGAATAGACGAACTGTTTATCCGGCAAAATTTTAAGGAAAATTGCTTGCGGAGCTACGCAGTTCTCATAAGGGAATGGCCAAGATGAAGTCCACAGCTCGATCAGATTGTTGGTCGCCTAAACTAAACAAAAATATAGAAAAATATTATGTAAGTAACTCCACAATCTGTGCCTGTAACAGGCCCGAACCGCAAAGGACACCACTAAAACCATGGAGTAAGGCGGGACAAGCATATCAAAAAGTACATGGCAGATTTTTTAAACCCATTTGCCCAAAAAATTATGCTGGTGATTACAGACGTTTATTCTAAATGGCTAGAAGTATTTATAATGCATAATATGGAGGCAGAATCACCAGTGAAGAAGTTTCTGGAGTGCTTCGAAAGATTTGGTATTCCAAATAGCATTTCCACAATTCACGGCAGACATTTTTGGAGAATTTTGTAGCATGAATGGAATAAGGCACATTACATCAACCCTTTTTCACCCTGCAACGAATAGATCGGCTAAAAATTGCGTTAAATCAGTGAAGTATAGAATAGGAAAAGCGCTGAGTGATCCCAAAAATAAAAGGGTCGGGTAGCGTTACTTGATTGATTACCGTAATGTGGAACATTCAATAACAGAAATGCCACCTTCACAACTTGTATTTAACTTCAAACCCAAAGCAAGGGTGAATTTGTTGAAAAACAAAAAAGAAATGCCAGAGGAAAGCAGAAGGGTAGAACGAAACAAAGCACGCAGTTTCAAGAAAAAGAAGTCTACTGCAAGTATGACAGGAACCCAAATAAAAAGTAATGCAACGAATGCATTATTGAAAGAGTGCTAAGAGAACAGACGTATTTGTGCAAGGTCTGGGACGATGACTTGGTGCGGAAGAGGCGTGAAAATCAAATTGGATTGTGTGGAAGAGAAACCAGCAGATACCAAAAGAAAAGCAGAATAGAAAATCAAACGATAAAGATCCCGGTAGAAGAAACACCACAAGATAGAATGCAAGCTCCTCAGGGCTCCCATCTTGGTCCATTACTGTTTACCCTATACATTAATCACATCAAATCGACTTTTAAAATTTGCAAATTTCCTACTGTATGCAGATGATCTCAAGATTTTTAAAGCTGTAAACTCTGTGCATGATTGTAACTTAATTTCTGAAGATCTTCGTTCTTTCGAATCATGGTGCAGTGCAAATTTTATGAAACTAAACATTAATAAACGCAAATTTCTTAACTTTTGGATTCGACTTCAGCAGTATTATTGGAACATGTCATATTTAAATTAATTAATGTTGGCAAAATAATTAAATAATAACAAACAACGTTTAGAGTGGTTTAGACAATATTTTAAATCGCGATGCGACGACGCGAGATGCACGCATTTGTTATAAAACAATCGACAACATAAACAAACTTTGTTTTCTTTTGTATCACAGGTCGCATATTGTACAGGTAACCAATAAATTTTGTTTTCTTGTATAACACTCTGTACAACACATTCATTTAAAAAACATTGAAAATGCATAAATTAATATTATAAGCGGCGGTGGTTAGATTATTGAACAGATAAACAGAAGAAAGAAAGAAAGAAGAAACTTTGGATTTGTTGGAATTCAGGATTTATTCAGCAAAAGTTTGGAAAATGAAGATGAAGCATTAAATGGATGAACCAAGAAATGCTATCGATCGGATTATCATTTAAGCGAGTATATAAAAATCAAGCAGTGAAATTTTTATTTTCGTGTAACAATAATTAATTAATTCAAATAGTATAAAGAAAAGCAATTCTAACATTTGTCTTGTCAAAGTATGATTAACTTCGTAAAACAGGTGATACGCCCCTTAGCGATATGCAACACTACAACACTTTTTGTATGAAAGAAAAACCATGACAGATTATCTATCCATCAATTTTTAATAGTTTAGAAATTATCCAAGTTGTTTAGTTTCATTAATTAAGTTGAATGAGAAAGTTTACTTTTTAAATGTGAGGTTATGTAACAACAAGAAGAAATTTGCATTTAAACTTTCTTTGATGCTTTAAGAGAAACTGTGATCAAACTTTGCATAAAAGGCAAAAACGACATTCTGCTCATTCATATGAAGACGTAGTTCATTATTAAAAAAAACAGCAATCCAAGTTTCTTATCATACTTCCTTTGTATAAGAAAATCAACAAAATAAAATTTTATCTTCATCTCAAGTCAATCTGACAAAAAAGAAAAACCATTTAAACTTATAGACCCCAGCTTAAAAATAACAAGTGTATGATGTTTTCGTCAAAAACCTGCTGCAAGTACTTTCCAATTGCTTAACTCTCCAGAAAAAAAACACTTAATCCGAGGTGAAAATCAAACAAATTTCCTGCGTAGATGATATCCATTTTTCAAAAGCCCACCAAAAACTGTATCACTAATTAGGCCATAAAAAACAAAACTTCATTGTGAAACGGGTAATTTATTCAAAAAATATAGTATCAAGTTTTAATATAGTAGTAATTAGTAGCATCGGCCACTGAAATTTTCATATATGATTATAACGACAAGAAATTTTTGTATGTTTAAGGTAAAAAAAGTTAGTACTTCCAGCTTATTTTCTTCTTCTGCTTGGTGAATTTTCGTTCTGTTTGGTATTCCATGCGCCATTTCCTTAAGAACTCCTTGTCAGCTTCCATGAACGAATCGCACAGCTCACCGTGTAAGCACAATCTGTAGAATTGGTACCAACATTCTCGTTTGAAATCGAGAGGTTTTAAATAGTGTAGGCGATAATATACTGCAACAAAATTTCGAAATTAATTACATAATTATAGGTACGTCGAAAACCAAACTTACTAAGCCGCATGACATCTACAAGTATTGTTGAATACGTCCAAGGAGCGCTACAAATTGGTTGGAGCACACGTTCCAACTCGGTTAACACAAAACGAATGTCCTTTCCGGCTAGAACTTTTCTATTCAGATCTTTAATGAGTCGCTCTTGAGCTTTGACAGCATCCAAAGAATCCATAAAATGGTCAACGTGGTCCCTTGATAAATTATAGAAGATCTGACGTTCGCTAAGGTTCATTATTTGATCGAAGTCCATAAAACGGAATTATTTTAAATTTTAAATAAAATTTTAGTAAAACCTAAAATTGGGGAATTATTTGAAAATAACCGTTGGCCAAAGGAGGTTTAGCAGACTTTATTAAAATATTTAATTATAAAAAAGTAAAAAATTTTTTAAAAAAAATTAGAAATTAAAAATTTTTCAAAAATTAATCCGGAAATTAAAATAACCTTTTTTTTCCTAACAATCAATTACCTAAAAATTTTTTAAAAGCGTTCGTCATAAAATTAATTTGGGAAACCAAGGCGTAAGGTTAACATTTTTTTGGAAAATTTTATTGCCCTTGGGAATCCCACAAATTAGAAATACAGTTTTGTCCACCCATCTAACCAATGTAATGCCATTGTCCGTATCTATAATTGAGTCATAAAAACACAGTAGTGCTAAGGACTGGCGTTGCCATATGGCAACGCTCAGATATAACTTCGAATAAGTAACATACTATTTTCCATATTAATACAGAAACGCAAGTAGCACATAGTTTAATCATTTACACGACTCACTTGTCAATTATTTACCTTAAAAAATTAAAAATAAATAATAATTTTAGTACTTACAAAAACTTGACGTCCATAATAACTGCTTTGAGTAACTTACTTTGAAATAAAATATTTATTACATGTTAAAAACAGGTATACCGGTCTGCTTATCATAGTGATAAGAGATTATTACATTCTTAAGGAGTCTGTAATGTCATCTATTCAATTTCTTAAAATAAATCCTAATAAATTGTCTTCAATTTGCCTACTTTACTGTTGCCATATGGCAACGCCAGTCCTTATGGGTTAATTAAGTTGAATAAGAAAGTTTACTTTTTAAATGTGAGGTTATGTAACAACAAGAAGAAATTTGCATTTAAACTTTCTTTGATGCTTTAAGAGAAACCGTGATCAAACTTTGCATAAAAGGCAAAAACGACATTCTGCTCATTTATATGAAGACGTAGTTCATTATTAAAAAAAAACAACAATCAAAGTTTCTTATCATACTTTCTTTGTATAAGAAAATTAACGAAATAAAATTTTATCTTCATCTCAAATCAATCTGACAATAAAGAAAAACAAGCTTAAAAATAACAAGTGTATGATGTTTTCGTCAAGAACCTGCTGCAAGTACTTTCCAATTGCTTAACTCTCCAGAAAAAAAACACTTAATCCGAGGTGAAAATCAAACAAATTTCCTGCGTAGATGATATCCATCTTGCAAGAGCCCACCAAAAAATGTATCACTAATTAGGTTATAAAAAAACAAATTTTTATTGTGAAACGGGTAGTTTATTCAAAAAATATAGTATCAAGTATGGTATCAAGTTTCAATATAGTAGTAATTAGTAGCATCGGCCACTGAAATTTTCATATATGATTATAACGACAAGAAATTTTTGTATGTTTAAGGTAAAAAAAGTTAGTACTTCCAGCTTATTTTCTTCTTCTGCTTGATGAATTTTCGTTCAGTTTGGTATTCCATGCGCCATTTCCTTAAAAACTCCTTGTCAGCTTCCATGAACGAATCGCACAGCTCACCGTGTAAGCACAATCTGTAGAATTGGTACCAACATTCGCGTTTGAAATCCAGAGGTTTTAAATAGTGTAAGCGATAATATACTGTAACAACATTTTAAAATTAATTACATAATTATAAGTACGTCGAAAACCAAACTTACTAAGCCGCATGACATCTACAAGTATTGTTGGAATACGTCCAAGGAGCGCTACAAATTGGTTGGGTAGCACACGTTCCAACTCGGTTAACACAAAACGAATGTCCTTTCCGGCTAGAACTTTTCTGTTCATATCTTTAATGAGTCGCTCTTGAGCTTTGACAGCATCCAAAGAATCCATAAAATGGTCAACGTGGTCCCTTGATAAATTATAGAAGATCTGACGTTCGCTAAGGTTCATTATTTGATCGAAGTCCATAAAACGGAAGTAATTGTAATATTTGGACAATTTTAATGATCGTAGCCAATTCTTGAGTCCCCCAACCTCCATCATGGGCGCCCATCTTACTTTGATTATTGAACCGTCGGCATAAATGTGTGTGTGTTTATCGCTCAGACTCGGTTGATCCATCTAATAATTAAAAAAAAATTTTGTTAATTTTAAAAAGATAAAATATAGAAAATTAAATTTCTGCCAAAAAATTGTAATCAATCGGGGAAATCAATATAGACTTTTTACTATTAATTTCAATAATCAATCAATTACCTACTATATTATTATAAAAGCCGTGTCGTTCATAAAAATTTCAAGATGGCGAAACGCACGCAGTAACGGTCCAACATTCCTGTGTGTAATGTATTGTTAAATAATTCGCAAATGCGTGCATAATTCGCCATCATAACATAATGAAGATAAATAATAATCATAGTTACCTTGTTCCAATTAAACAAATCGATAAATTTGGTTTTATGTAATATAATGAAGGTGCAACAAAAAAACAAACCACACGTTCCACAATGTAACACAAAATGACCGAAGAGACAACGAAGTATCGCAGAAGTTGATTTCGCGACCGTAGATCGCGCTGAAACGAGATTAATACACCCCGCGGAGTAATTAAATTCAACTATAAAGGTTTGCAAAATTCACCGAAAAATCATTGATTTAGGAACTATGAATCTTTTCAAGTAAATGGAATGTGAAAATTTTGCAAAACTTAGCTAAGAAATGGCAGTTTTGTCAAAATATTAGCGGTACTGTTTTTTATACGAAGTCGAATCGCGATCGTTCGGCGAACACGGCGTTACTTGGCGGATAAGCAAGAACGTGCAAGTTTTTTCCAAAATGGATACTGGAGCAAATTCGAATATTACTTTGTAACGTTTTATTTTATTAATAATATATATTTTTGACAACACCTCGTAAGTGCGCTGATTATTTGTGTTTCGGCGCATAGACATTAATTTTGAATATAGCGCAGCAATAATTTGTTGCTAAAGCGATATGCCTTCGATATGGTTTAGAGAGAGAATTTTGATTATTTATTATATTAGTTCGAAACACAGCAAATGTTCAGAAACGAACTAAATTTTTATTAAATAGAAGCCGACCATCTGGTAATTATACTTTTCTGTTAAATTCGTCTCTCTAAATCCAAGCAACATTTTAGGTTTCACTAGGAGTTCAACCTGCTTTCACTAGGACTTCAACCTGTCTTCAATTTTTGCTTCAATCGTGATTCAATTGGAATTCACTTCCGCTTCACTTTGGAATTCACTTCCGCTTCAATTTGGCTACACAATTTGGTTTCAATCCGATTTTGATGTTTTTATTGGGTCAAATGGAAATTAGCGTTACCTTGTATCCAGTTTCACGGAATCTAGTCCTTTTTGTTTAAAAACCATTTATGGAGGAATTTCTTTTTGGAACCGAAACTTTCAATCCGATTTTGGATGTATTTGGAAGCTATATCAACTTGTAAAATATACAACACGTACGATAAGGTCAGACAAATATTTTCTTAATTTTTATGCGACGCCGAATTCTACGCCGATCACACACCGAAGCGTCGTACACTGATCAAAATTAAATTATCAATCACCGATAAGATCCACCAGTCAGATTTGTTCAAGTTCAAGAAGAAACAAAACTTTGAGCCTATTTTTTTGAGTTTACATACCACATTTTGTGAACAGGTATATAGCTATATACGCGTGGGTAAATAATCAATTTTGTAATTATTTACATGTTAAACTTGCAGCACAGTTTATCTTCGATTTGTTAATGAATTTGACTGTAAAAATTTCTTTAGTAAACTTTTGTTGTTTTACGTTTATGAAAGACTAGTCAATTTGATAATTTGCGTTTACCTAAAAACTTCTGGCGCCCTACATTATTTCTTTTTTGAGTAATCCACGACTCGCTCTACGACACCATCTGAGCTGCCGTTCGCAATTTAGTGGAAAGTCTTGGAGGATTGAAACCCTCAGGACGGTGCAACTTTAATTTCAGGGTTCACAATATCCAAGTCAAAACCTTCATATAATTTATAATGGAATTTTAAATCGTATTTAAATTAAGAGATTATGTCAAAATGGCAGCTCTGGCTGTTTTTAAAAAGTCGTAAATTAAGCCTTATTTTTAATGACGCTAATAATAATAATAATAAGTAACGAAAGAATGTTCTAGTATTAAATTTTACAGCGTTGTTGGAACCAAATTCCTTTACATGTGTAATGAAAAACCAAGCCACCTTAATGAGAAACTAAGGTTGCATATAAAATTTACAAGTTTACTAAAATTAGGGGGGTAACGGTTCGAATTCCCTGATCGCGATATTTACCATTTTTTGAAGTGGATTATGAAAGACGAAGGTCCCAATAGCATATAAAAAAAACAAAATTTGCGGAATATTCACACAATTTTGAAAAAAACGGCTTTAAAGTTTACATGTAATGGAGTACTCCCATTGGCTTGTACAAACCGTAACCCCGCCCACCGACATTTGCTCTTGTAAAAGCGTGTGAAATTATGATTTTAAACCATTATATGCGTTACGATCACCATGAACGTTACAAATTTCGAAGATATTGTCAAAATATTCAATCGCGACGACACGGAAGTAGTTAAATTGCTTCAGGGCTTGCACTACTTGCCGTTGAACATGCGATGCAAAGTAAGGAATTGCAGGCGATACTGTAATGTGGTACGGGAAAGAAAATATTTTTTAAAGCACTGCTTTAAATGTCCTCGTTGCAGGAAGAAGTACTGCCTAACTGAGAATACCTTCTTTGACGACAATTTACTCCCTCCGAAGACAATTTACTCCCTCCGAAGACTGTGTTCTACGTTTTGTGGCCATGGGCGTGCAATACTAGGGCAGGGGTAGCTGCGTCCATAGTTGGTCTTCGCCGACAAGCTGTGTACCGGCTATACCAATCGTTCCGACGTGTTTGCGCTTGGACGCTGATGGTAAACCTGATTCTCCTTCAAAGCGGTGGTCCGGGCGATACAGATAGGTGATACAGATCGATGAGTCAGTCATAACAAGGCGGAAAGCTGGTGTTGGCCGGATACCCCCCTCCGTTTTTGTAGAAAATTTTATGTAGTTGAAATTTGTACATAGACCATTTCTTGCTAAAACTCGTAGTTTTTTAGATATTTAGGAAATACATAAAAATTATATTTAAATGCTTCCCATCTCCTGCGCAACCACCACCTACGGGAATTTTTAGTATGTTGTTTAGGGCACTCTCCTCATGACTTGGCCATATGTCAAAATTATACGATTTATTTTTTATAATTCATGATTTTTGACTTTTATTGCTTGGACTGTTATTAATTCGTTGTTATGATAAGTTCACTAATATTTTTGTTATACACTCTGTATTTTAGTAGTGGTATTCTTGTTCCAAGTGTTAATTTTCCTAATTTTGTTAATAATTTATCATGTTGCATTGTGCTAATATTAAATTTTGCATTGTGTGTATACAAAACTCGTTGAAGTTAACTATTAATCTTATAAATCTTCTAAAATCTAAAAAATTAAAGGAAAAAATGTTAAAAAATTCAGGTTTTATTTTTTTAACTTTTCTTGCGATCCCTGTATCTCTTAAACAAAACGTCGTAGAAAAACCCTAATAACCTAAACAGAATAGGGAATTTAACGGGCTACAACTTTGGTGAAATAAATTTTTTTAGAAAACCAACCCTTTTTGCAGCAATTCTGAAAATAATGAACAAGGTGTAAAAAATAAATTCACAAAATTTATTTTATTAAATTTTCAAAATGGCTTTCCTCATTTTTAGCACACAGGCGTGCCTTTTTCAAAAGGTCTTGCACGGTATTATTTATAACGGCGCTTCTTTCATTAAGTTCTGTCACACCTATCTGTATTTTTTCCATTAATTCCTCTCTGGTTTCGAGTTTTCGTCTATCGCTGTCTATAGATTTAAGGACACCCCATAAAAAATATTCGAGAGGTGTTAAATCGGGTGATCCTGTGGGCCAATTGACAAATCCTCCTCTTCCTATACATTTTTCTGGATACGCATTATTTAAAAAATTTTGTATCTGGCGTCCAAAATGTACCGACGCATCGTCATTCTGAAATCACATTCCTTGTTTGATGCCAGTAGAATATCATCTAGCAATAATGGAAGATTTTCTTCTAAAAAGTTTAGGTATCCGGCAGATGTAAGCCTTATGTTTTGTGGAAAAAAATAAGGACCTATAATTTAGCTTCCTAATATTCCACACGAACAGTTCACACTGAAACGTCGCTGATGTCCTGTCTCAAGTTTTTCCCTAGGATTTTCTACTGCCCATCGATGTTCATTTCTACAATTGTTTACACCATCTCTTGTAAACTGCGCCTCGTCGGTACCCAAAATCTTTGCAACAAATCTTTGTGGATTCGCTTGCCCATGTAAGTAGTTGGAAAAAATTAATCTTGGTCCATCATCTTCATTCTCCAATACATGCACCGGATATAAATGATATGAATAATACTGGTTATTTATGTAAAATTTTCCATTTCTATTTGTAAAAGGTCAAATTAATCTTCCATAATTTTTTTTTTAAATTTCTTAAAAATAATACTATTTAATTTGACTAACTTTGTGTTTAGATATTTGTATTTCAGTTTCCAATTTTCTGATGCTAGTTGCCGGGTTGTTTTCTACTATATCCAAAACGTCTTGGCTGTTTGGTAACTCATCTTCTTCATACGTATTCTTTATACGTATTTGGGAATCTTCCAAATTCCGTTAAGTATCTACAGGGATTTATTTTTACATAATTTATTGTTCAATGCATCTTGATAACTTTAATAATAATTTTTATACAAACCCGTGTATCCTAGAAAAGACTTTTGCATCTGGAAGCCTTCTTTGGGTATATATTCTTTGGCATTCTCCTTTAGCTGCCAATGCATTTCCATTGCAATTCTTCTTCTTTTTCTTCGTCGTTGTTCGGATTCGAACGTCGTGACCTGTATAAATCAGTTAGTTAGACACCACGGTGCGCCACCTTTCCCTATCCTCGGCTTTCCTCATCATTTCAGGTACCGGTAGGCCAGTGAGGTTCGCCAGTTAGTCTATATATCTGTTGGGTGACCGCCCCCTTCTTCTTTTACCATCAACTTTTCCCTGTATGACGAGCTTCTCCATTCCATCCCGTCTGATAACATGTCCGAAAAAACCCATTATGCGTCTCTGGATTGTTGGTAGTAGCCGCTTTGTAGCTTCTATGTTTAGCTCCCGCAGAATTGATGTATTTGTCCTGCGGGCTGTCCAAGGGATGCGCATGATTCTTCGATAGCATGTCACCTCAAAGGCCTCTATCTTCTCTCGGCACGCCGCCTTGACTGTCCAGGTCTCGCATCCGTACGTGGCAATAGTAAACACCAGCGTCTCAATCAGTCTTTTCTTTACACTTTTACCGATATGGTGATCTTTCCATATCTTCGTCAGTCTTGTCAGCGCCGTCTTTGCCATCCCAATTCTCCTTTAATTTCACCTCGGAACCCCCATTTCCGATATGCGTGCTCCCAGATAGATAATTTCGCTCTTTCTTTCGATATCTGCAATAGTGGTCAGTTGGGGCGGTAGCGTCTTTGCTCGGTCGATCACCAGCAGCGCGCATTTGGATCGATTCAGTTTCAGACCCACTCTTGCGCTTTCCTGCTCTATTCGTCGCAGGAGCTCAGCCATTTCTTCCTCTGAGCTGGCTATGATAACCGTGTCGTCCGCGTACCGTAGGTTAGATATTATCTTTCCCCCGATAGATGGTCCAGCCTCATAGTGCTCTGTTGCTTTTCTAATTATCCATTCTCCATATATATTGAAGAGCAGAGGTGACAGAATGCATCCCTGCCTTACTCCTTTTCCTATTTGAAAGCTTTTAGATAGATCGTTATCCACCCATTTCCATAAGAGCAAATTTTACGTGCAAGTCAGTTCTAGTTTTAACCGAAGGTACTTTATTTTTAGTTCCCTTTTGTGTGTTGTAATACGTGTGTTGTGTTGTTATTTAAAATTTAGGTAAGTTTTTAAACAATTTATTTAAATTAAATATCTACATTTGTGCAAGATTTTTATTTACTACTATCATAAGTCAGATTAGATGCGACTGTGCTGTTAAAAAGTATTCGAATGAAGTATTCGAAAAAAGTATTTACCCCATATTTACCACCATATTTAAAAGATAAATAATGCTGTTGAAATGGGCAAAAATATGGGTTAAGCCATTTTTAATTGGGAGTTTTAATCTCCAAAAATGGAATATTTAATTTTTAGTTGGGAAACTAACAAACGTCGTATTGTCTATCGTATTTACTGGTATGTTTAAATTTTATTTAAAAATAATTCCAAACACAAACTCCATCACAATCATCATAAACAGCTAAATCATCCATCGTCGGATATAAGCAGACAGAGTTGTTATGGACGTTTTTCTAATTTTTCACTTTTTTTGGGTTGGTAATAAATGAACGGACCAATCAGAAGTGCGAGAGAGTAAACTTTCACGTAAAAACTACACTTAGAAAATGCAAACTTTCTATATAAGAAAATTTTGGTTAATGAAAAAATGAAGAATTATTCGTTAATCTTATAGATTATGAAAAACCCGGAAAAACAAAAAATTATAAATTTTTCTATGATAGCTTTTCTTTAATTCGTGACTTTTGAAAAATGCCTTTCCCCTCGGTCGCTTGAAGCTTTTGTTTAAAATTTCTAGTCTAAAAGCCTTAGGCTGTTTTGTCGCTTACAGGCCGACAGGAAAGATTTTCTTCTTTCATTTTTATTTGAAATTTAATAAAAATATTTGATTTATTCGAAATTTACAGGAAAAAAAAATAAAAAGTATGGTCAAAGTCATTTCTACGGTATCTGTGAGCCAGTGGCTTTTGCTCTTTCGATCAATCAACGATGTACGAAGCGGCTAGCTGCAACGCAACCGGATTGCTATAATATCATATCCCCTGTATCTACGTTGAGCCTATTATGCTGCTACGAAATACACGAGACATGGTCCCCCTCCTCGGGGACAGGGTCTTTAGCGAGTCAAGTTCTACTACACTTTCTCCGAGAAACTGCGGACCACACTGATAGACAATCACTCATTATTTGTATATATCTTAACCGTTGTGCGCTCCACGATAGCAAGATGTATCACTTTTAGTCATTTAATCTTAAATTGCGTGCATCCTTTTTAATTTTTTTTGATGATATTAATTAGGTTGTTAATTTTCGACTGAGATAGTAGTAGGATTCAATAAAATAAATTCAAAATTTTAATCGATAGCGACGGTTGAAAAACTAACAAATATCGCATTGTAGGTGGTACGTTTAAATTTTATTCAAAGATAATTCAAAAACAAATCCATCACAATGCTTAGTTTGAATTAGACCGTTGAGTAAATTAGAAAAAATGTCAAATTATGGATTTTTACGTTTTTCTTCAGTAATTAAAAAAGTAAAAAAATGGAAAGGTTCAATCTTTCTAATAAACTCATAACTTCGAAAAAATATTTATTAATTTTTTTTATAGCCGATGCAACTTCCAAATCTTAAATGGCCCACCCCTTATAATACTGAATTGAATACAGTGAAGATAAAAATTAAAAAAAAAAACTAGAAACATTGGAAAGGTCGGTCGTGGTATCGCGGTTATTGAGGTCATATTCTGACATGGCGGAGAGGTTTTACGTGAATACGTCTTTTACCCGGTATATCCATTTTGCCCGGATTCACCGATTGGAGAAAAATTTCTAGTGACCATTGAACGACTTTAACATTGGTCGTGCATATTTTTTTACACACCTACACACACTTTTCGTTACATGTTTCTTTTAAATTTATCAACATGCTACCGACTTTATTTAGTCCGGACATCCGGACACCACCCACCATCCGTTACACTTTTCGTTACACGTTACCGATTTTAAAGACGTATTCACGTCAAAAAAGTCGCCCTGCAGGGAATTCAACTATGGACCCTTGGATTAAAAGTCAAATCCTCTACCGACTGAGCTACCTCGCCAATTTCTAATACGTCGCATTAGTGCAGTGTCAGCTTTTGTGACAGGTCAGGTTTTGCGATCCAAACAATGGCATTTTAACATGGGAAATTTCCGTATTTTGTGAATTTTTCGGTTAATTGGAATATTTAAGGAAATATTTTTCTACGATAAGGTACCTGCATGCATTATAAATATTACACATTCGTTTTACTACTGGACATGGCAAGCAAGTCGTATTGTGTTAATTTAGAGAAGCAAAGACTTAAGTGAAAGTATGCAAACATTAGAACAATTGTATTTAAAATGCTTAAAATCAATAAATAAAAACGTTTCTAAAATTTTGTGTTTTTATTATCTAATAACGTTTGAAAGTGTAGCTTTAATTTCCTTCCAATAGTTTTTCTTAAATATGATACTTCTGTAACTAGTAATTCCTTATGATGAGATCCCTTCATGAAAGGAAAAACTTGATTTCCATGTAAAATTTTGTTAAAAATGTGTCGATAATTTGGGTGTAAACTTTTTACCATTTTTTAAAGGATTTTTACATAAAGCATGAGTTACAGAGTACCGACCTTAATCTGTAAAAATAATTTAAGATGTTCGATGTTTCTTTTGTGTGCGAAACCATCGAGTTTTTTGAGTTATCGACCGAAAGGAGTCTGGCCAAAGTTTTTTTTGAATCTACCACAACTTGTCAATCTGAGGTCCACCTAAATCCTGCTCCCCATCACTATCAGATTTGTCCATCCATCAAGAACGAAGACTCCAACAAGATAAGATTTTTGTTTGTGCTGTCAGATTTAATTCGTTACGTTTTTAAATTTCTAGATATTATTGCGCGGATTATTTCTATTGGGTCGTTCTTTTAAACTTGTTTATTTTATTTAATAGATCAAGCAGATTGTCAGCTGTTTACTTTGAAAATTGGGATTTTGTCACATGGTTGGGTGGCCTAGTATACCTATGCGTGGTAAATATTTTTAACAAAGTTTTATAATTGCGTTACATGTTATTCTTATTTTAAAGCTAAAAGGGTAACCCAATATTGCGCTTATTTGTAATTTTTTTATGATAATTAAATCTGTGACTGAAACGAATCAACACTCTGTTACTTGTGGTTCCAGACTTGGTTTTTTCCTTTCTTCGGAGACTAATTTTGCAGTTTCTTTAGTGCCTGCTGTGTTTATTTTTATTCAGGGAGGTTGTAAACTGCGTGGCGTCCAAACCACATCATTACAGCTTGCTCTTGGGAGCGTGTCACTTATCACCCTTTGTATAATTCTACAATATCGGAAGGAAGAGCTGGTTCTGTGCTCTCCTGCCTCTACGAGCTAGCAAAGGGGCAAGTCTTTTTTGCCAGACACCCCTGAGATTAGCGGCTGAAAGGTTTTAATTTATATTAACATTTTGCCATTCCGACGCCCGATTAAAACTATAACACGTTCATTTATTTATTTCCAACTCAAAAGAAAAAGTTTACGACAAATGAAATAATCGAATCAAGGTATCAACGTATAGACGCTTGATAGAAAAAAATAAATATGACTGTACCCTATTTTATAAATTTTGGTCGATCGATGATACTATCCGGGTAAGATTTCAAGCATAGGGATGTCTTTAAAGATGATGAAGCCATCAAAGAAAGTTATAGGGTTCAAGGGATGAAAGATTTATTTAAATTAGTTAAGCAGAAATTGTTAGCCGTGTTAACAAAAATAAAACAGTCTACAACTTGCAAAAAAGACCTGAAGAATTTTCGATAGGTCAGGGGGTTTATAGAACAAATCACGTTTTATCGAGCGTTCCTGATTGATTCACCCGAAAGTTAGCTCTAAAGTATGCAGGGCCTTTCTTCATAAAAACAAAAGTGTATCTGTAGACATATATCTTAAAAGATGAAAACGGTGTAGAGAGAGGTATGTGACACAGTAAAGACTTGAAAGTGAAGCCACTCAATTTAGAATAATCAAACCTAAAATATTTCAATTATTTAAAAAAAATTTTATTTAGAATATCTTAATTAAGTATAGTTGGGAATTGATGTAACGTTTTTAAGAAAAATCACTGGTGGTTAGGGAGGAAAATGTAACCCGATAATTTGTCATTACGTTACAGAACGTAAATCGACTCCTCCATTTTTGAATTCATTCACGCTGGATAGGGTAGTTTCAATTATAGAGGTTCTTCTGCAACTACTGATTTATTTGACATCAATTATTTAATATCTGAAACGCCCTGTACATAAACAAAATTCGAATGTTTACATTTTTAATAATATTAATTTTGGGAATGTTGGCGACTTTTATAGCTGGAGATTAGAGACTTGTTATCTTACGAAAGTACATACGTGGTTTAACCAGAAGTTGACCTAAAATTAAGATTTAAGTTGGATTGTATGGTGAATCAATTATCGGAACAAGTTAGTTTTCATTTTTTGCACATTACCTTTGTGACGAGAGATAAATTCGATACTCGATACGTATATTTTTCGATTGATTGGAGTTTGCTCTTCATCGAACGATAACTTCCGTTTGGTTTACGGGATTAGAAACGCCACTCTCTAGAAGACAATCAAAATTGAGGTTATCTACGGGTTCCAAAAACACCACCATCACGTTTTAGTTGTCACCATCAAGCGTCTTAGCGATTTCCTATCACGGAGTCACAATCACACCTGGACGACGGGCAACGATAAATTATTATTTAGTGATATCACCTATCAGTTTCAAAAAATTCAGAAGCTCAAGAACTTGGCGATATCCAGCGACATTCATCGCGCATGTCACTACTGTGCCGACTCAAACTCGATTAGAAATTCCCAGTGGCGGCGCCGATACTCAATCGATAAGGGTAAGAATTTTATTTAAATACTTTTTCTTGGGTGGAACAAGTCGTTGCCACTATCATTAGTTATTTGTGCCACGTACGAAGACCAATATAATAATTTATTTTGTTTGCTCGAATTGGGGACCATCCTCAATTGTACGATCACCTGTTGAAACCGTGTCAGATCTGATTAGGTTGATCTTTTTTCTTTCAGCTGCGTCTGACATTATTTTGTTTATTGTTATTATTGTTATTGTGCTGTGTTTTATTGAACTTTACTTTTTACACTTTTAGCTTTACATCTCTCAGACGATAAAAAAGTGTGTGGTGCCTTTATTTTTTGTCTATTGTTTGAGAGATCGGTTATTCAGCACCGACCGCCTAACCCACACCTAAATTGCCTTTCGGAGAGCTACGCCAAAGTTGTGCCATTAACTGCAGCGGACCAGGTAAGTCGACGGCCGTTTAAGTCAGAGAAGCTTTTGTTGGCGAAAGCCGTAGTTACGCCGCAAGATTACTTGTGAAGATGTTCCCTTTTAGTGTTGAAAGGCCAGAAATTCTATCCTCTGTTATGTATGGCTCTTGAATAAGGGCTATTGTGTCCTTGCACATGGCCAGTTGGCGACATAGAGTAGCCGTAGCCGCCCGGCCATGGTGCAGGTTTCTTTATAGGAAACTCCACTCTCCTAAGGTAGCCAGCCATAAGACTATCTTTTTACGGAGCTTCGTTAAGTTTTGAGAGATTGGCCGTGTTCTTAGTGTTTTTTTGCTAATGTGTCCGAGGGCACACCAGCTTGGTTGTTTGTTTTATTTAAGTTAAATTTATCCATGTGGATTATTAGGCTGAACGGGTGTGGTACTAGGCCCACTTGCACTGAAACTCTAGGTTTATTGTGCCCCGCGTTCGTGTTATTACTCCATCAGCTCTGTTTCCTCAACAAATTTGAGTACATAGCTGATGGGAATTTCTGCAATCTCTTCGGTTGTCGGGTAGAGATTGCCGAGATGCCTTTGCCTTTTTATTGCAAGGGCAGGGCATTCGCATAGTATGTGGAATGGAGTTTCGTCCTGTTCCTCACACATCCTACAGGTAGGACTTTCAACTAACCCCATGATGTTGAGGTGTCTTTGTAGAGAGCAGTGTCCTGTTAATAGTCCTACTGTCTTCCTTAGCTGAGTTCTTGTTAGCTTTAGGATTTCCTGCCTCCTTTTGCTCCAAGGGGCCTTTAATAAACAGACGGGACTGTCTTAGTCCCGGAATGTTACCCAGTAGGTGAGGTGCTGCTTGTCTAGTGTTTCCTTGATCGTCCCTTTTGCGGTTTTATAGGAAATCCCGCAAGTCGGTTCTGGACCCACCAGACAAGTACCTGCTGCTTTCCTAGCAAGAAGATCTGCTTTTCGTTTCCCTCTATCCCTGAATGTCCCGGCACCCACCTCAGCGCCAGTCTATTGCGCTGTGCCAGTTCCACCAGTGCATCGAGGCAATGTTTTACAGTCTTGGACTGTATTTCCACACCCTGGAGGGTTTTGATTGCTGCCTGGCTGTCGGTCATTATGCAGATCCTCCTTTTTTCATAGGACCTCCGCAACATTTCCTCAGCGCAGGCAGTTATTGCAGTTATTTCTGCCTGAAAAACAGTGGCGTGGCATCCCAGGTTAATACTAAAACCTCTTCTGCCCTCGCTTATACCTGCTCCAGTGCTAGTTTCCATTTTGGATCCATCTGTATACCAGATGGTGTCATACAGAGCCCCCAGCTCCTGCTTGGTATCTTCCTTTTCCTCTCAGGTATGGTTACCCTGAAAGGTTTCCGGAAGTCCCTTATAGTGCTGGTTCTGTCTGAATGCATGCAAAGTATGTTATTATTCCTGATGGAGTTAAAGATCATGGTGTGGCTCCCCCTTGCGGGGTTGGCATCACCATGACCGTTTATTGTTAATCTGTATGCCGCCAGCAAGGCCTCCGACTCCACTACTAGGTGGAGTGGACGGAGTCCCAGTAGCGCCTCCATAGCTGCGGTTGGCGTCGTTATCATTGCCCCCGTAGTTCCCAGACAAGCAAGCCTTTGTAGCCTTGTGAGTCTGTTGGTGCTATCTCTTCTTGGCTTGGTGCCACCAGATTAGAGATGCATATGTCACTATGGGTACGATTACTCTGGTGTAGAGCCAGAGCACCATTTTGGTTTCAGTCCCCATGTTTTCCCAATCATGCTTCTACAGGCCCACATAGCCTTAGTTGCTTTATTGGTTATATTACGTACGTGTGGCGTGAAGGTCAGCCTGGAGTCTAGAGTTAGACCCAGGTATTTGACCTCTTTCGCCATTTGTAGATCCTTTCCCCAAAGTTTGAGTACCTTAATATCTTTAAGGTTTTTACGTTTTGTGAATGCTACCAGAGAGGTCTTGTCCGGGTTGACAGTCAGTCCCTCTCTGGTGCACCATCTTTCAACGTTCTTAGGGCGTTTTGCATCAATGACGATACAACCCCCCCAAATTTTCCTCCAATTAGGATTGTCATGTCATCCGCAAATCCTTGCGCATGAACACCACTCTGTTCGAGCTCCCATAGGAGTCCGTCTACCACCAGGCACCACAGAAGGGGTGAAAGGACCCCCTGCGGACATCCCTTGCAGCAGACACCTCCACGGTCGATCGTCCCAGAGTGGCTTTTATTCTTCTTTCTCTTAAGGTAGAGTTTATCCATCCTACAATGGACGGATCAACCTCACGTCCATTGAGGGCGCCCTCAATCGATTCAAAGGACGTGTTGTCAAACGCCCCCCTCAATGTCCAGAAAAGCTCCCAGGGCAATCTCTTGGTTCCCGAGAGCATTCTCTATTCTCCGAGTTAGCTCGTGTATGCTTAGCTCACACGATTTACCTGGTTGATACGCATACTGGTGTCGATGCAGCGGCAAGCGCGCCAAGACATCGTCCCTGATATGCCTATCGATCAGTTTCTCCAGAGTTTTAAGGAGAAATGACATTAAGCTGATTGGACGAAAGGATTTAGCCTGGGCATATGATGTACGCCCCGGTTTGGGTATAAATACCACTTTAACCTTTCTCCAACTTTTTGGCACATATTTAAGGGCTATGCTCGCCCTGAATAAGGCACACAGGGGGGAAGATAGCTCCTCCACTCCCTGTTGTAGCAGAGCTGGGAATATTTTATCCCTGCCTGGAGATTTGTATGGTTTGAAGGTACTTATCGCCCATTTTAATCTCGTTTTATCTATTAGTTTGTTTGCTACCTTCCATTCCCCCTCTATTAGCCCAACAAGTTGGTATATCGAGGTATGTCTGGTTGGTTGCCTCATTTCTGAGTATTGTTTTACATCCTGGAAAGTGCGTCCTGAGCAGGAGCTCTAGGGTTTCCTCTCCATCAGATGTATACCCTCCTTCGGGTTTTTGTAAGGTGCCAACTTTACTTTGGCTACCTTTGTCAGTGCTCTTTGAGTCTAGCACACTCTGGAGTTCTTTCGACCTCCTCGCAGTACTTCCTCCACGAGTTTTCTTTTGCCTTTCTGATGGCATACATATAATTCTGACGGGAATCTTTGTATTTTCCCCAGTCACCAGTTCTTTTGGCCTGGTTGAAGAGTCTGCGCGTTTCAGCCCTGTGGGAGGTTAGCTCGCGGTTCCACCAAGTGGTTTCCCGTTTTGCCTCCCTCCTTTTTGTGGGCAGCTGTTTTCTACGCGTTTATGATAACCGATGTAATCATGTTATTCATCAGTTCCAACGCCACCGGAGTTTGCGGTTTCATTGGACATTCCTCCAACCCCTCCTCTAGGAGCCTCCTGTAGAGTTCCCAGTTGCAGGTTCTTGGATTCCTGTGCATCACCACCTCCTCCGGCGGAGTTTTTATGTCAAATCTTATATATTTGTGATCAGAGAGTGACTCCTCTTGGGAGACATGCCACTCTCTTATCATTCCGCTTACAAACGGTGTTCCAATTGTAAGGTCGATAACTTCCCTTCTTGTCTGAATGACAAAAGTTGGTTCGTTACCTTTATTAACTATTTCCAGATTGCTCTTGAAAATGTATTCCAATAGCGCTTCGCCTCTGCTGTTTGTGCCCGTACTCCCCCACACGATGTGGTGCGAGTTGGAGTCACAGCAGAGTACCAGCTGCATATTTTTGTTTTCACAATAATTTACCAGGTTTATTACTTCCCTAGTAGGTGGTTGGCCCGGTTGATCATATGGAAGGTATGCAGATGCGACTACAAGGTCCCTCATGCTCCCATCCATTGAAATTTTTATTTTACCGCTACGAGGTCCCTGCTATTCAGTCCACATAGCGGTAGTGCATCATGGGTTTTTTTAGCTATGATGCATACTCTAGGCTCTGTACCTCCTGGGCTTATGAGTTCCCAGGCGCCTGTCATTTTTAATCCACTGATTAGTCCCCTGTTTAACCAGGGTTCCTGTATCAGAGCTATATCAATATTTTTATTTTGTATGTACCTCTGCAGGGCAGCCGACGCCGCCCTGCAGTGGTGCACATTTATTTGGACAGCCCTGAAGGTGGTACCTCACGGCATCCCCTCCGTGGCCGTGGCCTCCGTGCTAGTGGTAGCAGGAGGCTCCGGAGGATCCTGAGTTGGTTTGGGGGGTGTTGGCCCTTCCTCTTCCACCTCCATTTCCTCCGTGCTCCCCTCCCTTTTTTTACCCAGAGCCTTAAATGATACCCTGGAAAAATTCAGGTATGGTCTGTTTTGAAGTTCCTGGATTTTTCCAGGAACTTTCATCCATAAGGATGATTAGCTGTTGCCCTTTGGGTCTTTTTGCTGTTCAAAACTGACCAGGTTTTAGTTTTGAGCCCTGGGTTTTGAACTGCCAGTCTTTTAACACTTTTTTCCCGGGTTTCCCCAGGGGTCCCGGAATCCATGTTAAAGCCCTAATTGGTTTGGGTATATCTTTAGCGTCGATGACTCGGAGTTGTGCTCCTTCAAAGGGTACGCTTTCCGCTACTACCCGCTCCAACCAGTCCTTAGTAGCCTGGTCGGCGCATAGGGCAGTGAGGAGACCCCCCTTTAATTTCATCTCCGAGAACCTCGGAGATGGACCACCCTCCGTGATATTATCTAAGGACGAGAGCAGGGTCCCTTTAATAAGGTTTGCCTGCTCATCGCTCAGAGTATTATCTGGATATCCTTGTGGCATGATTGCCACCCGGATATCCGTTAGTGCCGCCCTGTAATCCAGTGCAGGTCCAGAGTCCCTGCACCTTTTCCTGGATCTGGCAATGCTAGCTGGGGTGCTCCCTGTTGACCGGGTACGCTTTTGGCCCCCGGTTGAGGAGCCTTCCCCTGCTGCTTTGTTAGACACTGGTACCGCTAGGGTCCCTGTGCCTTGTTTGGTTTCGGTTGCAGCCATCAGTCCCCTTTTCAGGCGACGTTTGGCTGCACCGGACATAATAATAATAATATCCATGTGGAGACATATTATGTTCACCCTCCCTCCAAGCTTCCCGCCCATCACAGAATCCAAACAGGGCAACGCAAATCGAAATTCGATGTGAAAATCGGCGCCAGGATTACTCGAGGGGTATAGCGCCCAGGAGGGCACAGTGTTTAAACACCACGATCTCCCAAGGAGCTCGTCTTGCTGATCCTCTTACAGATCAGCTCAGCCGATTGACCCAGGTGGACTAGCCTAAACCGCCCGTTTAAAAAGAAATCGAGGTCAAAGTGGAGTGTTGCTGGACCTAGGAGAACTACAACCGCCCCCAGGCCAGCTCAGCCACCAGGATTCTTTCATCCTCCCGTACGGATCTCTACGCACGGCACAAACAGTGTGTGCCTGATTTGTTTGATTTCTCCACGGTGGCCGTCATCCCGATTTATTGACACAGGGCCAGGCACAAAGAGTTTTAAGTCCCGGCCAGACCCAGCGTGTTAATACAGACCGAGCACAAGAGAGTTTTAAGGCTCTAGCCCGAATCCTAACAGGTATTTGCCCACCGCTTCTCAAAAATACACAAGCCCCCTTACCACGACAAGGCTAGGCACATTCGAAGGGGAAATACAAAATCCCAAATTTGGTTTCAAAATTCCTATTAGTTTTTGCTGTAGAACGCGCACAAAATTTGACCACAGAGATTTTTTGAAAATTATTTTACTTAGCTCATGGGGTCTCAAAAAGTGTAAATCTATCAAAACCTCAATTTTTTTCTGCACGAAAACAGAAGTTAGAGTTATAGAACCAATTGTAAACGTTTATAGCTATAGTTCTTTGCACAATATTTGCAAATTTTAGAAAGAAACTTTCGGTAAATCTTTGAAAATGTTAGATCAAATATGGATCTCTCCTTTATGAATGCATTTTAGATTCGTCAAAATGAGCATAAACCCCATTCAAAAAGGCACCTCAAGAGTTTGCCCAGCAAATAGCAGCCTGCTGGGCTAGCGTTATAGGTCGAAAAAGAAAAGTTAGACGTCAACAGAAATGATCCTACGATAACTGTCAACGTCTACAGCGAATAAGTCAGTACTACAAGATCGATTTACATTATATTATATTACAATATCAAGTATGGAATAAATATTTTTGAACTGAATAAATTGCGACAAGCGCCCATGGTTTGCAAGCACCATCTTTTGAAATGATAAAATTAAAGTTGAATCATCCTGTATAATGTAATATGTGATTACTAAATTACAGGTTTTTGTAATACCAACTGCGTTGCAATTATAACCTCATTTTTTGTTTTAGATTTATTATAATTTTTGTAACCACGCTACATCAATTTAGTTTGAATTTCGAGAAAATGGCTATGGATAAAAGCCTGAAAGTGTTTGTAAATAATTTAACTTCGGATGGATTAATTGTGTCAGTAAATGACGACCATGAAATCACAGTGAGTTCAAGCATGTTGACAGGTTCTCTTGGTTTAACTGATCGAACACAATTAACTTTTTTACTTCTCAAGAAGCCCGAAGTGTTAATCCATTATGAATCTATCGTGTCGTTAAATTTGAACAATTGCAAGTTGAGTGACTTACCGGATACATGCAGAACTATGAAATTAGTAAATTTAAATTTATCACACAACACATTTAAAGTAATTCCCAATTGCATCTATGGTTTCAAGTTTTTGGAAAATTTAGATTTGTCTTATAACAAATTGGGTTTATTTAATAAAGTGCCGGCTTGTGTTATAAGACTGCAAGTGTTACATTTAAATAATAACAGATTTCTAGACGTACCTATGTGGATTCAGCAAATGGAATGCTTTAATTTAGAAGAATTGTATTACAGTGATAATAATATTACTGGTTTTGAATCATCGAAATTTCATGTTGTAAGATCTTATCGTCTCAAGAGGCTAGAAATGCGAAACTGTTTCTTACGAAGTCGGGACTTGAGATTTTTAAAATTAATAAAGAGCTTGCGTTATCTTGATATCGGTAATGTTTCGAAGCACTTTTGTAATGTTTTTTCGTCGATGAATGAATTTTATGCTATGTTTTTAGAACCACGGTGGAATTATTGTTTAAGAGTTTTAAATTTAAATAATTTAACGATTGATAATCTTCCCAAGGATGTTAAATGTCTGGTTAACCTGGAGGAATTGTACTTAAGTCACAACCACTTTTTTAATGTGCCGGAATGTTTGACTCATTTAAAAAAGCTTAAAATTTTGGATGTAAGTCACAATAAGATAAATGAATTAGACGTAGATGTCAGCAATTGGGAGAATTTGGAATGCTTGAAAGCATCTAATAATTATATTGTTCAAATTGATAATCTTTTATCTTTAAATTTAAAGTGTTTAGACTTATATAAAAATTGTATCGTTTGTGCTTTCGAATTCAAGTCCTATATGAAAGAAGTTGATTTGGAAAAAAATTATATAGATACTGCTGAGTTGCAAATTCCTAATTATGAAAATATGAAAAACGCTTTAAGACTTAAGTATTGTTGCCAAACCAGATTAAATGGACCTCATTGGCCAGATAACGAATCTGTTGCTGGGTCGTCGGAGTCCTCTTTGTCTGAACCTGAAATTTGTGACAATGTTGTAGACAATAGCTTTACAAATGACAAAAAGAAAATTGGGATGTAGTAAATAACGGTGAATTACTCGACAATGGTTGTACATTATCGGACAATGAATGGAAAGGCTATGAAGAGGTTCCAGAGATTCCAAGACAAAACAGAAATCATCCTGTGGTTAGATGTCCGTCATGGATTTTTGAAGATGTTTGAGGATTTTGATGTTCAGTATTATTTTATGTTTATTTTTATGTAATTTAAAAATTTTTTCAATTTTTTGCAATAAATTTTAAGTAGTAATAGCCAATTTTATTTTAATTCATGGCGTTTACGTTTTCAAATTTTAAAATAAAAAATTTGAGTTGCTAATGTTTATTACATCCTTGATCAAATGCAATTTTAATAATAATAATAATAGTATTTATTACATCGATAGAATAGTAGTTGCAACAAACATAACTGTTTACTAATTTAAAAGGTAAATGTTCAGCAAAGTTAGTTTTCGACAGATACCTATGGCAACGAGGAAGGATTGTTAGCCTTTCTGGAGAAGTTCCACTAAATTTGATTTAAAAGTGGTTTTAGTTTTAGACTTCCAAAATAACTCAAGGTATCTATTACAGGTGGTATACCCAATGTATTGGAATGATCCTTTAAATTTTGAGGTTCTCTGGATTGGAACAGAAAAACACTCGTTGCTTCTTAATTCGGGATTGTGGCAATCACCCTTTTTGGTTATTAAGCCCCCTAGACGTGCAGTAGTAAGATCAGTTTATAGTCTGCTGGTGCATCGACAACGGTAGAATATAAACAGTGGATCTACGTTCTTAACGCGGAATCCGAACCACGGCACACAGAAGTGGGGAGTCGTAACTCGACGCTTAAACTAGAGACATCTGCATATATTGAACCGGTGACAGTTAAGATTCCCGGATCGGGATTTTTACCATTTTTAAAGTGGATTATGAAAGATGAGGGTCTAATTTGCATATTTAAAAAATAATAAAATTTGCGGTCGGTTTACAAATTTAAAAAACGGCTTTAAAAATTAATTTGGAATGCAATTTTCTCATTGGCTCTTTCGAACTGTAACCCCGCCCATAGAAATTAAAATAGGTTGTGGGGACAGTAAAGACACCAGATTCTTGGATTTTACAACGAATTATGAAAGATGAAGAGTGTAATTAACAAATAAAAAAATAAAATTTGTGATCTTCTGTGCAACCGGAAACGTACAGCACCCCATAAATTTTCTGTCCAAATATTTCCCAACGCTAGACTATAGCTTCCTCGAAAGTTTTAGGATTTTGAGCTTTAACGACAGTGGCTGTTGGATCTTTTAAACCCAACTTAAATATGTACATGTTACATTTAACATTTTTAACAACTTTTTATGTGATAATCTAATAATGATTTTTTTCGCCCATAATAATATTTTCTATTAATTTTTGTAGAATTGTGTCGCCTAAGCTACAACTGCTTATCAATGTTCTAGGAAGACCAAAAATAGCTAAAATCTCAGGATAGTTACCGTGAGTTCATCACAACAATAATAATTATGTATTTAAAATTTAATAATATGCCGTCACTGATTTGTGGTTTAAAATTTCGTTGCTTCCACACATAATATGAAGGTGGTACCTAAATTAATTCTTGGGGGGGTACTTTTCTTTAAAGCAATTTTTTGAATTTATGATTTCAAACGGCCATAGCTCCGATATTATTGATTGTTTTGACTTAATGGATTAGAACTGTTTTAAAGATCACTCGCTTATCTACAAATTAGGTTATAACTTCCTATTGCCTAGGATGAACAGATTTTGAGTTATGAATTAAATTAAGAGAAGAAATGTTAAAAAAATTACAAGTTTTATTTTTAATTTTTCTTGCGAATCCTGTATCTTTTAAATGAAACTAATTACAAAAATACTAAGCGCCCAATTCGGAAAGAAAATTTAACGGGATATAACTTTAGTCTACTAAATTTTTTTGGAAAACCAACCCATTTCACAGAAAATTCCAAAATAATGAACAAGGTCGTACATGGTAAACCTTTGACGCTGTGATAAAAGACATTTTTTTAAGATATATTTTTAAATAAAATTTTTGCCCTAGTTCAAACCTTTGGGAGGTATCCCTCTTTAAAGTAATGTTTTGAGCTGTGGTGTTACAGGCGCATGCTTAGGATTTCATGGATTTATCACGTAACAAATGAAACGATTCTCCAAAGAATAGGAAAAGATAAAGAAGTTCTGAAAACCGTTAAAGGAAGAAGGATGAGTTACTTTGACCACATAATGAGAACGTAAATATTTGTTTCTTGCATTTTATCCTCCAAGCCTTCCTGTCCGTCTAATCCCCATCTTCTAAATCTCTACACTCCATAGCCTTCTCTACCTCTTTCTTCCAAGTTTTTGCAGGTGTTCCTCTCTTCCTTCTATAGTCCGGAGTCCAATTCCATATTCTCTTCAGCCATCTCCGATTGTTCATCCTTTGTACCTCAATCTCAAAAAACGGTGGTCTAACTCGCATTCTGCGCCTCTTTTAACTTTCACACCACTCACTACAATTCGACTTTTTTGTCAAACTATAATGTAATCGATTATGGATTTTAGGCGTCGAGTGAGTTGCCTCCATATATATTTGTGAATTGCTTTATATTTCCAGACACCATTTCATAACTTTAGGTTATATTGTTTGCACACGAGTATTATTTTCCCGCCGCTGCTGTTTTTAAAGTTTTCACCATATCGTCCTACGATTGGGTCATTTGATTTTACCCTTGTTCTGCTGTCTGCTCTGAAAGCTCTGCTTTCTATCACTTACTGAATCCAACAGTTCTGTTAGTTGTTCATAGAAATTTTCTTTGGTGTTTTCTGACGCCGTATCTTGATTTGATGCATAAATTCCAAATATCACTAAGTCGTGCTCTTTTAAGGTCATTTTCATCTTCAAGAATCTCTCGTTTATCTGACTCCAGGTAGTTATACATCTCTTTAGAGTTTTTAATTTTGTTTTAGCATTTAATTTTTAACAATGCAAAAAAATTATGACAAAATTGTGAATAATGACAGAAGTGCCAGCAGTGTTTCTATAATTATTAACCTTTTACGTCACCTTAACAACGGTCAAGCAGATATGCTAAAATCTTCAATTTAGTAAATAAAATTTATATAAACCGTTCATGAATATTAAACCCGCTTTCTGGCCAACGTGTATAGGGTATGGGTAAAAACTTTTCTCCGCCCTTCTCATGAGCGCCCTTTCGTAGAGGCCGGAGATGGGAGCGAAACAAAATTTTACTGAAATGACCTACCCACCAGCGAACGCTCCTTATTACTATATTAATTACGTAATTCTAAACACATAAAGTTGAGTCCGTTACTCACTCACTCATAATTTACAGGGCATATGTAGGAATTTGGAAAAAAATAGTTTGCTGAACCTAGCCGCAACAAAGCGACACTTACTTGGAGACAGTGCAATGAATTTCGAAAAACGATTTTCTGTTTTGGGTAAGATGTCATGATAAATTTTTAAATTTTTTCCTCTCTTTTTTCGTCGACAGAATCAGAGAGAAACCTTATTTTGTGGGTATTTTTTTAAAAATTTAACACAGTCGGGCCAACATTGTGGGCGAACCAAAAAGAAATTTATAACAAAATTTTATTGCAAAATGTTCAGTATTAGTAGGGAAATAAATAAATCCCGCTTGATTCAAAATTAAATAAATTTTATTTTTCACGAGAAAATTTTCTCGAAAACGAGAAGATTTACGAAAAACCTAAGATACATAAAATATCTTATTCGGTTCGAGGCATACGCAGCCGTTTTGAAATTAAATATTGGTCGGTTAATAA
The DNA here is from genome assembly GCA_036346125.1 of Lycocerus yunnanus. Classification (NCBI taxonomy): domain Eukaryota; kingdom Metazoa; phylum Arthropoda; class Insecta; order Coleoptera; family Cantharidae; genus Lycocerus; species Lycocerus yunnanus. The sequence continues at coordinate 896,649 of JARFIX010000105.1, forward strand.
GGACTCTAAGGTACTTTGAATGGTTTACATCATTATGAGAGAAATGCGGGTTTTTCGTCAAATATTCTAAAACGGGAAAGCATTATCGAATAGCATTTCCAAAGTTGGAAATTTATTTGTATTACACATTTAGCCGAAAATCGCCAAATAAAGGCACAATCTAAGAAAAATTTCAGACTTTAAAGTTTTCCTTACAAACCAGGCGCGTTTTAACTGAAACAAGCAATTCCGAAAAAATTATTTTTGTGATCCTCGCCTGAACAGAGCAACAATTATTTCGCAAGAGTGCAAATAATTCCTAAAGATAATTTTTTGTCTTAGGCAAGATATCATTACGGAATTTTTAATTTCTTTTAACTAATTTCGACTATCCAATCGTATAGAAACCTTATTTTGGCAGTATTTTTAAAAATTGAACACGATCGGTCTAAATTTTTGGACAAACTGAAAAGAAATTTATAAAAAATTTTATTGTAAACTGTTCCAGATTGATAAAATAATAAATGGATCCCGATTGATCCCGAATCAGGTCGGCGCCTCGCAGAGCTAGCAAGAATTTCAAAACTAAATTTGGTATTTTGTATCTTTGTATTGAGACTTAGTGCTGATTAGATTTTGGGTCAAATTAGTTAATGGAAAATATTTTTTCTTTTTATTATTAAAAATTATTTTTAATATTTAATAAAAGTATGATAAAGTCATGGGCATGATCACATCCGATTTTTTCATCTGCTTCTATTTTCCTATTTTGTTAATCATAATTATTTGAACTATTACTTTCCAAAAAACTATCAAACATTGTAACATTGTTCTGCTCAAATTATACGCAGAGCATTAAATTTTATGTGGCTTGCAGGTAATAGGACATTTAAAATCGATTTACTTACGATATAAATTTTACTTAATAGTTTTCCTTATGAATAACTTTTTGTTAAGATAAAGTTCATATAAATTAATAGAAGCAGGCCCGTAGCCAGCAGGGGAACACCTGAAGGAACACCCTTCCGAAATGTTAAAAAGGAAAAGAAAATTTTTTGAAAGTAAAAAATTTGAGTTTCGCAAATAAAATTGGTATAGTATTTTAAAATTTGAATAATATTTTTTTTTAATTTAACTGCCGTAATTTATTATTATTGACCTTGTCAGCTTATAGATCGACCCTGCTATCCTTTTTACCTAAAAACTGCGAAAAACAAAGTATAAATTGTAAAGTAGCATGCGAATAACTTTTTTAAAATAAAAATAAATTAAATAAGTAATAAGTTAACTTTATAAAAATCTTTTAATAAAGTAGTATAAAGTACATAAATAAATAACACTTAGAAAATGCTTTTTTAAGTATTAGCAGGTAAGGTGGCTTGCCGGCCGCCATGACCTCTTATTGAGTGAAGACAGTGGAACTCAATTGATGTGCAACTCCATTGGCTGCTCATAATTTTAAATCAATCAAAAAACTTAACCAAGAAGAGAGTAGTTCCAAAATTTTAATTTTGATGTTTGTAGACATCGCGAAAAGAACGTCTTGAAGCATTGTTAATAGAGTTCGTTTTAGTAAGATTATAAAAAGCAAAATTTGTGTTTTATATACACATTAAAATTAACATAATAATATTTGACGACTTTGCATTTGTTCAATAAATATTTCTCGGTAATAGTTATTTTTTAATATTCATTTTAATTTCCCTTTGTTAAAACACGTACAACGACATTTTGAAATATTTATTGATTCCCCCCCCAATAACCATATATAGACATTAAAATTCAAGTTTTATGCAGTGTAATAATAAAAGCAGCAATGGTCACTTCGGACAAAATTCAGTGGTTTTTTTAAATTTAAGTTTTTGAATTAGATTTATTCACGTAAATAAATAGCGCCGGTTACATATTACTAGTCGTTTTATTACAAAATTATTAGTCCTTTTAGCCAGATTTTTAATTAAAATTATATAAAAAAGACAATTCGTGTAAAATCGTGAGTGCAGAAAAGAAAAACTTGTGAAAAATTACTCGATCAATGCAGTAATTATTCAGAAAAAGCGTCTTTGTAATTCGTTAATATAATTACAAGATCCAAATCGTTTTATTGCATTTGATGTCCGTTATTGCTGGAATTCGTAGTCCAAAACAAGCAGAATCGCAAGTGGTGATACTGTATAAAAACGTAAGTTTCTTTGTTTCCATTTATTCCTAACCACCTCGGTTATTAATTTATCATATTGCCTCACTTTGGGCAAAATTTGTTTAAATATTCGTTTATTTTATTACTACTCATTGCGTCATAATTTTTATTACAAATCTCATTAATTCTATTTAAAACCAAAATTCATTACTACATGGTTTGCGGAAGTTAATAATGAAAATACGGATGTCTTTATTCAACTTAATGATAGGTTTTAAAAAATTAAAATTCATTTTAATGATTTCAATCAAATTCAAGATCAATTTGATCGCAAAACAAAAATCAAGGAATTACATAAAGAAATCGACAAGCGTCAATCATTCGAAAATCAATATTTTAACACATCTGTTAAACCACAAGCTCTTTTGATTGATCATAAAACAGCAATTAAACATGAAACGACTGCGGAAGGCCTTGCAAATGAAATAATATGTGGTTCAGCTAGTAACTCAGATCAACTTAATGTTTTATTACGAAATCTTAATTCAAAAATTAGATTACCAAAATAGAACTTCCAAAATTTTCTGGGGATTATCAGAGGTGGATTGACTTTCAAGATACGTTTCAATCTTTAATACATGAAAACACGTAAATTGAAGAACTTCAAATATATCATTTGATGTGCGTCAAGTTAGCCGTAGCATTTTTGAAAAATAAAAAATTAAAGTGTGCTGAGTTGTACTCGATTTGTGCTGCTTTGTGCCGTAAGTAAAAAAATTGTTCTTTAAAACATAAAATTTTTATGGCAAAAATGTATTTAATCGATGGAAGTTGGCCCAGTCATTTGGTAATTTTACACTTCTCATCAGCGAGCCAGTTGCATTAATGTATATTATGCGATGCCTTTTTTGAAAAATAAAAAATTAAAGTTGTGCTCGATTTGTGCTGCCTTGTACCATAAATAAAAAAATTGTATTTCGAAAAATTAAATTTTTGTGACAACAAATTGATTTTTAATAGTATACAAAGTCAAAAAAGTAAAAATAAAAATAAATAATTAATTAATTGTATACATACATATATGCGCATGAATTTTTGTGTAATTTTCAACCCTAGATAACTTCCCTACCATGTAATCTCTGTCAAATTTTAGCCATCTTTCGTTTAGTTTAATAAATGCAGTGTAATAACCGATATACTTTGAATGTGCCATGGTACGCAACTACACCTGCCAATATAAATGTTTTTAAAATGTTCAAAAACTTTGAAATATAAAAATTACTGCCCTTCTATTGGTTAAAAAATTTAAAACAGAGTGACTCAAAAACAAATTTTAAAATAATCCATCGTTAAAAGACATTTTCGTTCAACGTCATAAGTAGAGTCATATTTCATATGCTTAGTTTTTGATCCAGCCAACACAGCCTACATTTTGAAAATAAAAAAAATTATTAAAATAAAATATAATAAGTGTAAAATTACTAAATGGCCGGGCCAACTTCCATCGATAACATACATTTTTACCATAAAAATTTTAATTTTCAAAAAATTATTTTTTTATTTACGGCACAAGGCAGCACAAATCGAGCACAACTCGGCTCAACTTTAATTTTTTTATATTTTAAAAATGGCACATCTAACTTCCATTGATAAAGTACATTTTTGGCCATAAAAATTTTATTTTTTAAAATACAATTTTTTTATTTGCGGAACAAAGCAGCACAAATTGAGCATAACTTAGCACAACTTTTATTTTTTAATTTTTTAGAAATGCCACGGCTAACTTCACGCATATCATTATTTGCGATCATCAGGTCAAGATAATGCTAAACAAATCTTTCATTCGCTGAAATTACAGTTACACCTATTTTTATGCGGTGTTTATATGTGGAATTGTTTATGTGCTATTTTTTTGTGCGGTATATAATAAAATTCCATGAAATGCATAGCACGAATAAAAAATTAAATATTTTTTTAAGGTATTCCTTTTAGCATTTAGCAATAATAATTAATTTCAAATTAATATAATATACTATGTATAGTGTATAGGTTTTTCCACACCAAATCGGCCAAGTTTTGGAAGAATTCCACGATTTGGCTCAAATTTTTCCACATTTCACATAAAAATATGGAAACTCGTATTTTTGGTTAGTCGATTTAGTCGCTTTTGGCGCAGTTATGATATTTTGAATATGAAGATTGTGTCAAAATTAAAATTTTCAAACGTAAAAAATGTAAAAGGGTTAGTTTTTCAAAACCGTTTAATGAACAAAATTTTGAGCCGAATCGCGAGGGTCTCGCGACTAGGGGATAATCCATATATCTTCAAAAATACATCTTTAAAAATCTTTCAAAACGTTTGATAAAATTTTAATTAAATATAAATTAAATTTTTTAACGCCAGAACTATTTCTCTCCCAAAAATATCGGAATGTTTAAAAGTTCTAAAAGTTGCTTCTCTAATCTAAACATTAATATAAACATTTCGAATTTTTCTTGCGACATTGAACTGCTCAGTTTATTTTTACAATTTTTTCATCGCAATGTTTTCCAAATGCAGGAAAAGCTACAGAGCCATTAAAATCTGTAGATTATTCTGCTGGTGTGTACGACGGAGGAAGGCAGTAAGCAAATGATGTTAAGCATCAGGGCTCTAACACAAGAGGATAACTAAAACAACAACAAAAGTATTCAAGATAAATATATTAATTTATCAATGTTTTGTATCAGAGCGCCAAAACCTTTCCCCTGCTGGTGTGACTTTGATTAGATTATCTTCTGATTCTTATGGAGTTGATAAATTTTCTGTGCCAGAGTCTATTGATGCTGATGGCAACAGTTGCAGTGTTATGTTGCTTCACTCAACAGCTTTTTGTGTTTTTCATTATTTTTGGCACTTACTTTTACAGCGACGTTTTTATATCACTGAGCTACATGTTTTTAGCCCCAATTTAAAATTTTGAATTTAAAATAGTTTAAACAGGTTGTGCATAATTGCACGTCCTTTATTTTGATTGTAGCTTTAAATAATCAGTTAGGAAAGGTAGGTGGAGACATTTTAGCCATTTTAGACATTTTGAGCAGATTTTTTATTTGAAACAAAAATTACTCAATATTTCTTTCAATGGAAAATAGCGCTTGCAAGTGCCAGACGATCAAGATGAAGCTAAAAAGAAATTAAAAATGTGGTAGAAAATTTCAGTTTCACGGAAATAAAAATTAAATCTATTAAAACCAAAAGAGGAATTAAATACAATAAAAATTGCTTGAATCAGTTGTAGTTGCATAAAACATAAATTACTATATTCTTTTACTCATTGTATATGGAATATGCTAATTTCAAATTTAAATTGTAGGCTTATTAAAGGACCTACCGAAATCTAACTTTTTAAAAGTTTTGTATTTTAATGCTCTTTCGTTTGGTAAAGCTTTTTTTTATAGGAAAGAGTGTACTTTCGAGTTTGGGTTTTCTGACTCGACCCAAAAATTTTATTACTGCTCAATTCGCGAAAGTTAATACTGAAAATACGAAGACCTTTTTCAACTTAATGATAGGCTTCAAAAATTCAAATTCTATTTAATGATTAAAATCAAATTAAAGATCAAATTCAAGCAAAATCAAGCAAAACAAAAATCAAGGAATTAGATAAAGAAATCGAAGAGCGTAAATCATTCAAAAATTACTATTTTAACATACAAACTGCTAAAGCACAAGCCTGTTTAAAAGATCGTAAAATAGCAATTAAACATGAAACGCTTGTGGAAGGCATTGCAAATGAAATTGTAGGTGGTTCAGCTGACGCAGATCAGCATAATGTTTTATTATCAAATGCTAATTCAAAAATAAGATTACCACAAATAGAACTTTTAAAATGTTCTGGGAATTATCAGGGCGAATAGAATTTTGTGACACGTTTCAATCTTTGATATACGAAAACACGCAAATTGAAAAAATTTAAAAATTTCATTATTTGCGAGCTTCACTTGAGGGCAATTCTAAGCAAATTATTCTTTCACTTGAATTATCTGAAACGAATTACCCAATTGCGTGGGGTCTTGCATGTGAACAGTACAATAACAAAGGGTTATTAGTCTATAACCATATAAAGGCGATTTACGACATTTCAATTGTTATTACGCACGAATTCTCTGCAGAAATACGTAAAATTTAGAAAACAATGTGTGTTAACCGGTGTAAAATAAGTTTTCAATTAGGAAATCATTCAAGTTGAAGTTATTTATTCTAATAATGTATTTGCAATATGCGTTATCAATAATTGAAAGATATCAATAAGGTTTATGCATAAATGGCTGTGTGCCAACGCTACATCCATACCCTTATTTACAAGGTTTAAGATTATGACAAAGAATTTATTTATATTTGTTTCTTTACAATATCTACTCATATAATGGCATTTTCTTAGTTGAACGTAAGTTGTTGTAAAAGGTTGTTCCCCTAAATAACATTATTTGAAATAATTTTCTCATCGCTAATTTCTATGATCTAATTTTCATTATCATTCTCGGCAATAACGTTTTCAGATGTACTTTCAGGTAGATCAGGAGAAAGATGGAAAGAAAATCTCAAATTTCTATTAGTTTTAATTTGATTTAAATGCCTAGTGACAATTTTCTCTTCTGCTGATTTAACATCATACATTACTGAACCTCTTTTATTAACAATTGTACCTTTAGAGCACACAGGATTACTTGTTACTGAAAAATCTTTATAATCTGCCTTTTCATCAAATCAATATTGATATTCTTTGGCTTTCCACCGTAATTACGAACTTGAGTTTCTACTTTTCTTCGATCTTTTTCTTCATGTGCCATATCCGGTCACCCGGACGTTGGCGATTCAACTTGGCCAAAGCCAAGATGAATTTATCAGAGGAGTATAATTAATGGGTGGTTTCCGTTGCCTTCCCATAGTCCACAGATTGATATTAGACTTTTTGCTCACAGCAGTGTATCTAACTCGAGCAGGGTTTGAACCGCGACTTACCGCGTCGTAGTCAACCCGTGTATGTTTCGCGCTATACTGCTGGATTTTCTTCGATAGTTCTTGTTTTAAGTTTATGTCCAAACATTAATTCATCAGGGCTCACACCTGTCGTTGAATGAGCTGTATTACGGTAATCAAAAAGAAATTGCTGTACTGCTATATTAGGTTCACGGTTTTGTCGATGCATCTTTTTCAAAGCTGTTTAAAAAATTTTTACCGAGTTTTCCGCTGCGCCATTGCTATACGGATGGTACGGGAAGAAAAAAGTTGCCTTTTACCATTTATACGTAAATAATTTTTAAATTCTTTCGACGAAAATGGTGGACCATTATCGGCAAATAGTATCTGGTAAGCCAAAATATGCAAAAATGATTCGTAATCTGTGTATTACGCTTTGAGCTGTTATGATTTTTATTTCACATACTTCTGAGTCTGTTATAACCAAATACTTGCTATTGAATATTGGACCTAAAAAATCTACATGTAGTCTAGAGCAAGGTTTTTGGTTTCAGGCCAAAAACTTAAAATTGTTTTTACGGAATTGATGCTGACTGATTTACAAATAATGCAATCGGAACATATTTTTTCTATATCAGTATCAATATTTGGGCAACAAATATAACCTCTAGCTAGCGATTTGCATTTATTGATTTCCAAATGACTGAAATGAATTTTTTTTTAACATTTCCAATGGCAATAATTCAAAAATAATTACCCGATGTTCCCGTGAGATTAATCCTTTTTGTAAATGCAATTGTTCAAATTTATTTTGATAAATTTTTAACTCTTGGGATTATCAACTTTTTGTGGCCACCCATGTAAGATATAAAAATATAAATTTATGTGACCTCTTCAATTGGACATATGTAAGTTCCACCGATGGTCAAATTTTAATCCTCTTAGTGGAAAACCTACCGAGGGTCGACATGTAAGTTCCACCGGTGGTACAAAATTTAGCTGGGCAAAACATGTAAGTTCCACCGGTGGTAGCTTACCAGTACTCAAAGTACTTACATTGGATTATAATCAGATAAAAAAGACAAGTCTGTAATAAAAATTATAAATAAATGAAAAGACAGGTCTGTAATAAAAAATTGTAGGAATGTAATTAAAATTGTTCTGCTTTTAGATGTTAATTTTAGATTTTAGGGTGGATTCGCAATTATGGTGGTTTGCGCCAAGCAAAACTGATTACAGGACCCCCCTCCCTATTAAATGGTGCCGCTATAGTATGCGGTCTACTTACAAGTTTCTGCTATAGTGCGGTTTACAACTTAATATTTATTTGATATTCCACCGACACACAGATCCACCTTCTTGCGCACATTCCACCCATTTGCATCAACTCTAAAAAACTATAAAAACCAAACTCTAACCTACAGCCCGATCCACCTTCTCGCGCAGATTTCACCTATTCGCATCAAACCTCCTCCTGGTATAATTATATACCAACATAAAAATAAATTCAGCTTAATTAAAAATACGTACTTAACTCTTATCCCCTTGACCCCACAACTTTAGTTGACCATCGGTGGAACTTACATGTCAGAAAAAGGGGACCAAAAACTGATCGGTGGAACTTACATGTCAGATTAAAAAGGATTTGACCCACCGGTGGAACTTACAATCGCCCTTCAATTTTGCAAACACTTTGGCGGGGTAAACGAGAAAGACCATCTGCATTGTAGTTTTTATTAGAATTAACAAATTTTATTTTGTACTGGTATGTAGATAAAATTGCCCTCCATCTTTGCAATCTACTGGCCTCATAAATTGGTATACCTTTTTTTATCCCCAAATATATTATATTATGAGCATTATCTAGTTGACAAAACTAACAAATGCTAAAAGAAAACTTTAAAAGGAATTGTGAGAAAAAAATAATTAGAAAATATGCCCAAAATTGAAAATCCATTATCCAGAAATTGGTTAATAGAAACAATTTTTTTTTATTTTTTTATTTAATATTAGTTTAATTACATATTTCAAAAACTAATGAGAATTTTAAAACTAAATTTGGTATTTTGTATTTTGGCATTGAGACTTAGAGCTGATTAGATTTTGAGTGCAATCGTTTAATGAAATTATTTTTTTACTATTAAAAATATTTTTTTTAATAAATAATAAAAGTATAATATGATAGAGTCATGGGCATGGTCACATCCGGTTTTTTTCCTACTTTTACTTTATCATATTATGAAATATGAGAAAGAATTGTTTTCGTGCAGAAACAATACTTTTGATAGATTTACACTTTTGAGGTCCCATAAGCTGAATAAGACGATTTCCAAAAAATTTTAAACAAAATTTTGGATTTTGTATCCTTATATTGAGATCGAGGGTTAAACGCTGGTGAAGTTTTTTGTACGCATCTAATGAAGTACATGAAGTACTGGGAGGGGTGTAGAACACCTTTCAGTGCACAAATTTTGAAATGAAGAACATTGCAGAACATGCAGAACCCCAGACCGAGTAGTTTACTTTTATCAGAGTAAACTGAAGATCTCCGTTGCAGAAGCACTGGAGGTGTTCCACACCCCAGACTCCCGGTTTAAATAATTTATTTTTATTAAAAGTGAATTAAATATTTAAGCATATCTCAAGTTTATTAAAATTAGCTATGGCCAAGTAAATGTGTTTAATTCGTAATCTGACAATTAATTATAAACTACCTAATTATAAATTCCGTACTCCCTGGAGGTAGATCTCTGCAACAGGAGAGTTCAGTTTACTTCTGATAAAAATAAACTACTTGATCCGGGGGCTGGGGAGTGAAACACCCTCTAGTGCCTCTGCAACGGGGGATCTTTAGTTTACTTCTGATAAAAATAATCTACTCAATCCGGGGGTCTGGGGGTGTGGAACACCTCCAGTGCTCAAATTTTGGTATTTCTGTAAGTCTCTTCTGTAAGAAGTATGGAGAATTATGATGAAGTACGTGAAGTGTAAAGTTAATTGTACACAATTTCCTCTAGCGGTTGACCCTTGATTGAGATGGACCTACCCCATCGCTTCCAAACTGGATAAGATTGAGCACCTGGAAATTCCTATAAGGTCCTAACGTAACATCTCGAATGTTAAATTGTAAATGGAGCTTGCACAGGCAAACTCCTTCTATATCATCCTCATAATCAAATCTTTTACTTATTGTAATTTGAATTACAGATTGTAAAATACTTAGGAAGAAAAAAAATATTGAGATTTAGAGCTAATTAGATTTTTGTTAAAATTGGTTTATGGAAACTATTTTTAAAAATTTTTTTGAATCTTATTATTTAATATTTCAAAAAATAGTAGAAATTGTGAAACCAAATTTAGGATTTCGCATACTTATATCGAGATTTAAAACTGATTAAATTTGAGATAAAATTGGTTAATGAAAACTATTGTTTTTTTAATTTTCTTAATTTCATTATTTAATATTAATCTTTATTTAATATTTTAAAACTAATAAGAGTTTCAAAACCAAATTTGAGATTTCGTATCTTAATGGTAGGAATTAGAGTTGATTAAATTTTGATAAAAATTGGTTCATGGAAACAATTCTTTTTAATTTATTTATTTAATATTAGTTTTTATTAAATATTTCAAAAACTAATGAGAATTTCAAAACTAAATTTGATATTTTGTATCTTTGTATCAAGACTTAGAACTAAGTAGATTTTGGGTCAAATTGGTTGATATAAAATATTTTTTTCTTTTTACTATTAAAAATTATTTTTTTAATATTTAATAAAAATATGATAAAGTCATGGGCATGGCCACATCCGATTTTTTTTATTTTATAATGATTTTGTTGTTTCTGATACCGGTCCCGACTAAACACTGTACTTGAAACTTAAGTATTATATTAAGTGCGGATTTAAGAGAGGGCAGGCGGGGTTACAGTCTCAGGGGGTCCACAATAGAAATTTCTAGGTAAGTACATGAAAATCTCCACTCAAAGTCATTGGTAATTGTGAAGGTTTAGATTGAGAAAAGCAGATCTTATATCGGTTTAGATAAGTAAATCTTAAGGAAAGTAAAAACAGCAACGGAACGTTCGAAAAGGTATTGCGAAAAAAACATTTTAATGTTCTAAAATCTGCTCATCATGTGATTCATGATTCACAAATTCTCAGGCCTTCGCATGGTAATCCACCACTCGTATCAAGGATAGGCTCCTCCCCCCCATCATTCTTTAAAATTGATATTATACCTAGAAATGAAATAAAAACAAGTTTTGAAAAATAGCTATTGGCTTTCTAAATAACTTCAAAAACATTACCTATAAATTTCATGGTGTTATCTTAAAATTTAGCAAAATCTCATGAAATTTAGAGGTAATATTCCTGAAATTATTTAGAAAAACTAAAAGTAGTAAAAAAAAGTAAATATAATTTGTGTTACATATGGAACCAGACGCAAAATGTATTAAAAATTTTAAAATTATTGTGACAACGTTAATTAGTAAAGTGTTGAAACTATTGTATTAATTTTTACTACAAAACTATGCTATTAAATTATAAGTATTTTTTTAAATTTTACTATAAATATGACGAAAAAGTTATTACAAAACATATGTTAAGGATTCATAAAAACAATATTTCAGTAACAATCCATTTCTTGAAAAATAAAATTTTATAGTACTTACGTAATACAAAAACTCAAAACCAATTAAAATAACTATTATTTATACGACTTATAGCTAATAGTAACTTACAACTAACTTTATATACAGGGTGTCCCCGTGACCATGGTAAACCTTTAAGGTGATACAAGGTACTTTTCTAAGAGATATTTTAAATAAAATTTTTGTCCTAGTCCAAATCCTTGCGGATACCTCTCTTGAAAGCTATTTTTTAAATTTCTGTCTTCAAACGGTCATTGCATCATAACTATTGATTTTATGGTATTAATAAATTAGTGATTTTTTAAAAGATCATTTACTTATCTACAAACTAGTTTATAATCTCCTATTGTCTAGATGAAATGTTAGAAAATTTCAAGTTTTATTTTTTTTCGTTTTTGTTACTAACCCTGTATCTTTTAAACCCTTTTATCTTTTGTTAAAAAGTTAATTTAAACCATGCTCAGCCGCATGAAAGCCATTGTGAAAGGTAAAGGTAATTTAAAAATATTAAAAAAACTATTGCCAAAGTACAACTTTAATTTTTCTTAATCGTATGTAGACTTTTTTGTATTAATTTTATTCGTTTTCTTACATTTATTTATTTATTGTCTAATAAAATAATTTTTTTAATGTTATCTATAAGCGTTTTTTACACAATATAAAAATTTTGAAACAAAAAATAAAATCTCTAGCTGTAAATATAAATTTTTTCGTTAAAGCGATGCCGTATGCAGACTTATTTGTATGACTGCAACAAATGCATGTCACCAGTCCCCTTTTATTTCTAATTTTTTATTCAAAAACGTCTAAATCGTTTGTGCATCGTTTGTGCATGATTGTGCATTCTTTATTTTGGTTTGTATCTCTTTCGTTTTAGAATTATTTGAAAATGTAGTTGGGGGGAAGGAGGTGGAGACATGCTAGCCCCTTCCCCCATTTAGAATTTTGGTTCGAAAATAGTCTTCAGCGTTTGTGCAGCGTTTGTGCATTATTGTGCATTGTTTATTTTTGTTTGTACTTCTTTTGTTTTTGCGTAATTGAAAAAAGTTTTGGGGGAGGGGCTGGAGGCATGCTAAATTTGAACTTGGAATTGCGGATTCAAAATTGTTCAGATCGTTTGTTTTTTGTATGTACTTGTTTGAGCAACCTTTATTTTCGTTTGTACCTCTTCTCGTTTCGAGATTTTTAAGAAAATGTATTAAAAATTTCTAATTTATTTAAACCTTCTTGTTAATTTTCCATTTATTTTTACTGAATTTGTCGTGTCTTCTAATGTTATCCTTATCAAATTTATCAGTTTACTAGGTATTCCGAGCTCCTTGATGTGTATGTGCATTATTGCGCAATATTGAGCAGCATCCATACTTTTTTGAGTTGGACCGTTCTTGGGGGATGTTTTTAGTAAGTAAAGCACTTGTCAAAGTCGCTTATTGCGCCCGGAGTAGAGCGGAGGGTGCCTAAAATGGGTTTTGACAAACGCAACTACGTCAAGATTGAGATTCACCTTAAAAGTGAATTTTTTTATTTAATATTAGTCTTTATTTAATATTTTAAAAACTAACAAGAGTTTAAAAACCAAATTTGATATTTTGTATTCTTATGGTAGGAATTAGAGCTTATTAAATTTTGGTTGTACTAATTGGTTCATGGGAACTATTTTTTAAAATTTTTTTAAATCTTATTATTTAATATTAGTTTTTAATTAATATTTTGAAACTAATAGGAATTTCAAAACCAAATTTAGGATTTCGCATACTTATACCAAGGTTTAGTATTGATTAAATTTTAGTTAAAATTAGTTTATGAAAACTATTGTTTTTCTATATTTTTAAATTTTATTATTTAATATTAGTTTTTATTTAATATTTTAAAACTAATAAAAGTTTCAAAACCAAATTTGAGATTTCGTATTGTCAATTTTAGTTAAAATTGGTTGATGGAAATAACTTTTTTTAATCTATTTATTTAATATTAGTTTTCCGAAATTTGTTGATCAACCACAAATTTTATTTTCTTATTTGTTAATTAACACTATTATAATAACACACATAATTAACATTATTTGTTAAATAACACCCTCATCTTTCATAATTCGTTGTAAAAACCGAGATTATTTTTACTGTCGCCACAACCTATTTAAATTTTGGTGGACGTGGTTACAGTTTTAAAAACCAATGAAAAATTGTATTCCAAATTTTTTTAAAATTTTTTTCTAAAATTTGTGAACCAACCGCAAATTTTATTTTTTTTATCTACTAATTAGACCCCATCTTTCATAAACCGCTTTAAAAATGGTAAAAATCCCGATCCGATAATTCGAACTGTCACCTATTTTTGTTTGTACTTGAGCTTTTCCAGGTTTCCCAGGTTTCCCTCTAATCTTATCAATTGGAGTTTGTGGAGTCCGTAGTATTAACAAATTGTGACTTTTTCACCAACAACTATAGCTGTATTTGTTTTAATAATTGTTTTATTGCTGTTTCAATTATGAGGATTTCAGCATCATTATCAGCTTGTTTCACTAAAATGTTTGCAGCAGTAAATGTTTCTTAACATCTTAACCAATACTTTTATATTTTAACTTACATTTAACGTTCGATGATGTATACAGTAAGTCGCGTAAAGCTGCGAGTACAGTAGATCCATTTTTGGACGAATTGTGACGAACAGAAAGTCTAATGGGGATTTATAGATGCGAGTGATAGATAATAGTGAAGAATAGCATTGTCGTTTGTTAGAATTTGTCCGAAAACGGATCCACTGTACGTGCAGCCTTAGAGTGCAAATTAGTATTTTCGATGTTTGAAATCGTGATATCTCAGAAATGTAGATTCCTAGGAAAATAGTATAAAAACAATTTTTTGTACATAATTGCGTGATTTACAACTTTTGTCTGACCTATTTTTACGATAATACTTACATTTACGAGAAAAATGCAATAAACCGATATTTATTACTTTGACCTAGAATAAAATTTTTAGCAAAAGTAGGTTCGTTGGGGACTTTTGATATTTCATTTGCAGTGGTGTATTTAAGACCCCTTTTCGTAGACCAGGTCACATACATACAGGTATGTGAAATATTATCATACATATTATATTATTATGTAGTAATTATTTTATTTCGTAAAATATTTAAAATATGTAAATGCGGTAAAATAATAATCAAATAAAACATACATCTCGCGCATTTGATTCCTGGCAATTGATCATATTGTGCCAGGTAAGCAGGTATTATGATTCTTACCGCACTCTAAGATCATTACGGCAGGGATTACTGTACATCTGCTGGAAATATAAAACAAGTTAATCGGGTAAATCCTACATCGGCGATAAGAACGATTAATATGACTTTTCTCGTCGGTGTGCGTTTTATTCTGTAAACTTTTAGCCTTAGATACATCAAGAATTTGACGAATATATTTACTGTAAATATTATGTAGCAATTATTTAACTTTGCAAAACATTTAAAATATGTGTGCTAAAATAATAATCAAATAAAATATGAAACTAAATAAAAATTGTTATTAATGTTATTGTCATAAGGCAAACGCCTGAAGTCTTTGTAATACTAATAAATTACGTAAAATTCAAGAAAGTATCAACGAAGTAATAAGTATTAATAATGATGTACATATGTGAAGTTCCAATGAAGTACGTACGTAAAGTATGAACTTAACTGCACAGTATTGTACATTATGCTTGTTAGCAACAATCAATTGAACCGATTAATTTAACGTATACAAATCTCGTGCATTTGATTCCTGCCAATTGGTCATATTGTGTTTGGTAAGAAGATATTATGATTCTCACAAACACTATAAGATCATTATGACGGGGATTACTGTACATATGAAATCGATCAAGATGATAAAAATTCAATATACCCTGGAACATCAAGATTGCGAACGGCTCTTCTCGAAGCATCAGTTTGTCCTGTTAAAATTTGTTTTAATAACTTATAAGTATAATATTCAGTTTTTTTTGGACAAACACGGTTTTCTTAAATGAAAAATGAGCAAGAGTTGACTAACCCTTACTCGAAAATATACTTTTTCCTTGTGTTGCTTTTTTTGCTTTGCCAAACGAAAGAACAGAAAATACAAGCTCTTTAAGGTGAGGATGAATTTAGTTGGAGTTGTAAGGCCACAATTTAATTTTGAAAATTACAATTTTCTTATAAGAAATACATGTAAATGTGTTATTTTTTCTTCAGGTGCCATATCCGGTCTCCCGGACGTTGGCGATTTAACTTGGCCGAAACCAAGATGAAATTACCAGGGAGTATTATAATTCATGGGGTGGTTTCCTGGTGCCTTCCCATAGTCCACAGATCGATATTGGACTTTTCGATCGCGGCAGTGTATCTAACGCGAACAAGGTTTAAACCACGAGCTCACGCTTCGTAGTCAACCCGTGTATGCTTCACGCTATACTGCTGGTTTTGTTGCGTGTTATAAATGTGTTATTGCGTAATATTATGTCAAATATAGTAAACATTCTATCACTCGTCCGCGTTCTGTAGGTGGGTCGACAGTGACTAGCGGATGAGAGATACCAGTCGCTCCTCGAGATCCATCGGGTCAACATCCACACTTTGCCAAGTTGGACCGTTTTAGGGGAATACTTTTAACGAGTAAGGCGCTTGTCAAAACGGTTTGTAGCGGCCAAAGCGAAGCGAAGGCTGCGGATTAAAAGTGTATTTTTTCCTAAATTTGTGGAAATTTGAACGGGAGGGGAGGGAGCAAAGCAAGGGACTCGAACTGCAATGCTGCCGAGCGAGGAAAACGCAGGGTAACCGAGCTTTAGCTGATTCGTGTAATATTACTCACGATAATTCAAGTGGCAAAGTGCTGGTGAAAATATAGAACCAAAAATCTTATATGTTTCACACAATTCAATTTGCGTTCTCCAAAATAATGCAAATTCAAGTTTTTGCGCCATACGTGAAATTTTAACAACTATAATTTATTAGTTTTTATCTGTAAGTAGAATTAATATCTAAATGAATTGCGCTACCGGCGACGGCACCACCACTTGCAAGGTTCGCAAGTCTTATATTATTGTGCACGATACGCCTTCTGCATACAAGTTGGTGTTAATTTTTTAATTAAATAGCAGATTCTTAATGTTTTTCAAGTTTTTAAATCAAACAAAAATAAACAAAATGCAAGACAACAAAAATTGAACAACTATTTTAAACAATAATTTTATTTACGTTTCTTAAATTTTTATTATTTTGAAATATATTAACTTGACTATCATTTCTTAATATTATTTTATTAAATTATAAATTTTTGTTATACATACATAACATGATGTGATTTTATTATCATTATGAAAAATTTTCATGATGATTGCAGAACGCATCTAGTAAATTATTACTACGTAATCTTATGCAAAAATGTGATTCGATTTGAGTTGATTCGAATTGCGTAGCACTTTTACAAAACGTATCCCCAACGTAAATTGAGGTCTTGGTATATTTACGTCTTTTTATGTTTTATGATTTTTTTGATTAATTTATTTATTATTCGTAAATTTGAATTATTTGTCTAACATTTAGGGGTACATTTGAATTTCATTCAACAATCAATTCTACTGATAGTGAGTGCTTTAACGAATACTTTACCTATACTTGATCTCTGCCTAATTGAGTTATATGGCGCTTCATCAGTGAGTATTATGATGAACACAATCTAACTAGTTTTGGCGGGGATTGCTTTACGCCATCACAAAACACCAAGATGATAAAACGTAAATGTTACACTGGGGCATCAAGATATTGTGCTCGAAGGCAACCGTTTGCATCTTCATACTTGGTTTTTTCTTTCACACGATCACGGAAAGAAATTGCAATTGATCGCTGGGAGGTTACTGTATTCACTTAAACTGTTATTTTATAGTTTAAGTGAAACACACTAATCTTCTGGCGAATTCAGTTTTTCTGCAAATAAATAGCACATAGGTAAAATATGTTACCATTATAGTATACATAGGCATGCTGAATAAAATGTATATCAATCTTATGTTGGAACGTGATGCGTCTATTAGAATTATATAAGGTTTTTCATTATACATACAAAGGTTCAACTCTTCTGTAATATTGTACATTTAGGCACAGGAAGAAAATAAAGAGCCATCTCCGGTAAACATATTGATTGCTGTGATATATTTTTAATAAAGCCGATTAGGTTTGGAAGCAAATACCATAGACTGATTACTTGTTTTATTATAATTTACTAGCTCAATTGTTTTATTTAAAATTAATTCTTGATTAGCTGAAATATAAATAAGAAAATAAACTCGCCTTATGATTGAATAAATTTATTATCTTGAGAATATTTTACGTAATTGTGTAAAACTAACAATTTTAATGTAATGTGTATGTTTTGTAATTTTTTTTAAATTATAGCAATAACAATTTAACGGATACGTCTCGTATAGTTGATCCCTGCCATTTGGTTATATTGTGTTTAATAAGAAATTATTTTGATTCTTATAAACACGATAACGACCATATGGCGGGAATTTATTTGCTCCATCGCAAATCGATCAAGGTGAAAAATTCAACATATTACAGTAGGATCAGCATATTAAGAAATTGCAATTGTTCGTTAGGAGGTTATTGTATCAACTTAAACTTTTATTTTATGCTCATGTACATATGTTAAAAATGTTTATATTATAAATTTTTAGAAACGTGTACTAATTTGTAGGTTGTATGTGATGTGTCAATTAGAAAAACGAGTTTTGAAATACATTGCAAATCTTTGTATTAAGTGGTTGTACATCCTTTGTCTTTAATTTTAATACATAGTTTAAATATTGCTATAGTCCAATTTATTTACTGCTATAATTTAAGTTAAAATTTGGGCGCCATGAACTAAAGTCTTGACACTGCATTTAACTTTTTACCTGTTTTAAATTTCTTCAGTTTATTGCTCGTTTGGTTCGTACATACACTTAACGGCACTGGTTAAATAAATTAATTATTTGTAATATTTCTATAGGTAACAACAATCAATGGAAAAGCAATCCTTGCCGAGCGGTTACATTTTTTTATTTCAGTGAGCAATTTGTATAACACTGAAATATAAAATGGGATTGTCTTGGCAAGGTTTTATATCTACATAAGTCATTGCATCTCTTCAGAAAATTTGAGAAATTTTTTTTATTGAAGTTTATATTGATGATGTGCAGAAAAAAAGTTTCCTCAATCTGGAATTGCACTTAAGCGTACTAGCTGTGAATACGCGTCTATTACATCAATTGCGCAACCGAAGCGATTAGTATTACTAATACT
Source organism: Lycocerus yunnanus (assembly GCA_036346125.1). Lineage (NCBI taxonomy): Eukaryota > Metazoa > Arthropoda > Insecta > Coleoptera > Cantharidae > Lycocerus > Lycocerus yunnanus. The sequence goes on from JARFIX010000105.1 coordinate 915,690, forward strand.
AACAATAAGATCCCTATATTAAATATATAAATAATTATAATGTACACCCCTTTACAAATTAATTTAAATAATTTAAATAACTTTTTTACTAATTTATTTTTAATATTTGTAATATCGATATAATAACTTATATAATTTCAGATAAAAATGATAAGAAGTGGATAATTATTAGTTCTAATAAATTATTGCTAAAAAAAAATTAAACAATTTAGCAATATATTTCTGAAATTTCAATTTATAAAATGTTTGTTGTAAATGTTTTTTAACTTGTGAAATTATATGTTGAATAAAATATTTAAAAATTTTAATTAATCTATTTTCATTTATTTAGGGATAGTTTAATTTGAAAAAATGAAACTACATTGCACAACGCAGTCTTATTGTTAAACTAAAATGTAAGTTGAAAAATTTTCATATTTCACTAAACTTGTAATTTTTAAAATAGTTTATTCAACATAAAACGTTTGTTTGCTTTGATACTATTTTTGATGTTATCGAGATATAAATTAGTTAATAATTTTTTATTATTGTACATACAATAATATTGACTATTGTGAAATGTATTGTGGTGATATTTTTGAAATTAGACTTCAAAAATACTATAAAATGGTTTTTAACAGTTTCTTACCAGTAGTGTTGGGTTTTCGTCACTGCGAGAAAGAATAAATGTTTTTTTAAGAATTTCGATTTGTTGATCAATTTGAAGATCAACAAAAGTTAATTTGTTTATTTTGCCAACAAGAATGCCAAAAAATTGTTACTTTCAACACCTTTTACACAAAATCATGATTTGTTTTGATGAATTTGACAGTGTGATTATTTGACATTAGTGGTTTTGTGCGCCGTTTGTTTATGGCAGGATAAAATTTAAAATTTGGAAACGAAAAGTGTTTTTGAATGTTGGCAATTTTGAAAAAGAAAGAAAAAGAGGAGAGTTGGTCTGGAGAACTCAAGACTGAACGCACGTCAGTTGGAGGACGTGAATTTTGAGATTTTGATTTGCGTTGCCGTGAAAGCGGTAAATTTTGAGTTTGTGATAGTGCCTTCTGAAGACGGGTCGTCTGTTTTATTTTGCGAATTGATCAAAGTTTTTGGTTGGATTTATCGAATCTGCAAGATAGCAAATGAATAATTTTTATAGAGGAGCCATTTTGGAGTTATTCAAGTTTGATTTGTGCAGCGAGTCATTAAGTTTGTATTGGAGTCGAAAAGAGGAGCTAATTTGGAATTATCAAAGTTTTACTTGTACGAGTCAACGAGTTTTGGATTTGAATTGGATAATTGAAGGCAGCATTAGGCCAACACCTGGAGTGTCAATAAGGTCAGTCGTTGAACATTTGTGCGCTAATTTAATAAAATTTTATTTGTGTTAAAACATTTTGAATAATTATTTTAAAAAATTATTACCATTGTAAAGATTTACACAAGACACAGAATTGTTTGGTGGTTTAAATTTCAGCAAATGATTTCAAATTTTAAATTTAAATTTCAATTACCAAGCAAAAAACACAATTACACCACCTGGCATATTTGGAATTTTGTCCCAAAATCGGTTTGACAATAAAGCAAATTTTTTCAATATTCGAGTTTTAATTGCGCTGTGGTCGCCGAACATTTATTCATTTTCAGAGCTGCGAACCTTAGAACTCACTACTGGGTAAGTCTCATAGCTCTCCGCTGATTAATCCTAGACAACTGGGTTAAATTTTTTATGGTATTGCAACGGAATTTCGGAAAGGGTCCTTTCATGAAAAAACCACAATAGTATATATGCAGTATACAAAATGTTTATTAAAATTGTTTTAAATTTGTTCATTGTTTCTAATTGGGCGTATCCAATGACATATGTCACTATGTCAGAAAAAAAACTACTATATTAAAAAGTTACACAATTGTGCATTATTTTTGCACAATTTATCTATAGATTGGCGCTAAACCCAGCATTATGTTAATTACATTTGACGCTTTCTGATTTTCATCTGACGTTTTCTGAATTTCAATTAACGGTTTCTGAATTACAATTGACGAAGTCCGAATTACAGTTGACAAATCTGAATTACAATTGACGTAATCCGAATTACAGTTGATCTTTTCTGAATTACATGTGGAAAAGGTGTAGATGTAGAATAATATCTTACAAAATGCCAAAAAAAATTTAAAAATTTTGACCATCTGAATATATGAACTTTGGCATCGTCGCATAAATTAAAAAAGTTTTATGTCCAGTGTCAATTTTGAAGGTTAGGTTTATTTTCTAAAATAAGCGTTGGTGAAATTTATAAAGTCGGAACAGGCAATAAAGCCTAAACCCCGAAAGGAAGAAGTATTCTTTTCAAATAAAAAGTTATTTTCTTTACGAATTAAATTTTTATTTCATCGGTGGATACGAATTGGAATAAACCAAATTGATATAAATCATTCCATTCAACCGAAAATAAAAAAGAATGTTTGGTGCAAAGTTATTACGGTATAATTTTTGTAGGGTGTAAATGAAATAAAAAAATCTAATAGTTTAAGGGATACATTTTGTCAGTTGATAATAATCCCTTTTTCTAATTTTTCATCCTGTTATTGTGCGATCCAGAATGCTGGGCTTCCTTTACGGTGTATAAAAATGATAAATGGTATAACAGATATTAGAAAGCCAGAGACCGCGGTTCAAATCCTGGTCGCGTCGGATACACTGCTGTGATCAAAGGTCCAATATCAATCTGTAGACCATGAGGGAAGGTAATGGGAAACCACCCATCAGCTTGGCTTTGGCTAAGTTGATCGTCTACGCATTGTATAAGTGTATGGCACTGGTAAGCTGGTCATTTCCATCTCATTAATATAGCGTGACCCACAAGAACTCGGACAAACGTTAAAAAAAACATATTTAAACCCAACAATTCAAAAATTTAAAAATGGATAACAATTAACAACATCCTTATGTACATCATAAATTATAAAATTTCAAAGTGGCTTCCTTCTGCGTGGATACAGAGCTTTAAACGTCGAATGAAATTTTTGGCTGCTTTTCGTACCTCTTTAAGGGATATTTTGTCCCATTCCTGACGCAAAGATTGGTTAGTGATTCCAAACTTTTGTTGGGTTTTGCACAGGCGCTGACCTTTAAAATTGACCATATGGCGTAATCTATTGGGTTGAGATCTGGTGAGTATGGAGGCCATTCAGCGGAACTAATAAAATCAGGAAAATTAATTCGGCATCACTCTTGCGTAGTTTTCGCCTTGTGGGGAGGTGCAGGGTCTTGTTGAAAGATCTAATGTTGGTCACCAAAGTGTTACTAAGCCCACGGAAGAACTACAGCCTCTAAAATATCCCGGTAGTATATTTTCTTGTTAATAGATAGCAGCGCTGTCGAAAATCCCCAAAGGATGTTACGGAAGACGCTGCATCTCGAGCGCTTTAGTTGCCTCCCGATCAGACTCAATCGAGATTGGTCGAAGAAAGTGTTTTAAGTTAGCAACCAAAGCGAGTCAAAGTGCAGGGAAGTACTAACGAGACGACGCGACGGTCTCGATGATACTACGTTTATTTAAATTATTTACAAAGTTTATATACAAAATTACAAATGCTAATTTATTGATTACATTTCAAAAGTTTTGATCTCTTAATTTTGATAGTTTACTGGATATGGAATGTGCTATGTGCACTTTATTTATAAAAAATACAAAATTTTGCTTATATGTTACAATACTTTAAATAAATTATCTACAGGGTGTACTGGTTATGAAATAAAATTATAATTGTTTAATTGTAAGATTAAACAAGCGCCGAAATTTGAATTTAAAGAATTTTTAGAAATGCAAAAAAAACATAGTCGACCTTAATAATAAATTAAAAAGAAAATATAGTTGAGGTGATGAGTCAATGAAAATCTAACAAGTAGACACCTTTTTTACAACACACCAGCAACCTTAAAAACCTTACCTAACCTTAAAAATGTCACGTGGTAAACGTGTGTGCGAGAAAGTTTAAAAACGTTCTATAATAAGATACCACATTTTTAAAAATAGTTTTACCTTTGACAAAATAATAGCTTCCAGCTTCGGAGTCGGTTGCAAAAGGTGGTAAGTAGATTTTATATTTTCTTTATCAATCTGGATCTGAGGAGTTCAATTCCACTTTGAAACCTAGGTCATCCGGTAAGTTGTAGAAATTATAACTTTTGTTTGCTATTTTTTTCATTCGACGATGTTGCTGAATGCGACTCTGCTTTTGAATGTTTACGTTAGTGGTGTGTTGTGAAAAAAGTGTCTACTTGTTATATTTTCATTGGCCTATCACCTCAAGTATATTTTCTTTTCAATTCCTTGTTAATTTTTACTCTTTCTTCCACAAAAACTAAAGGGTGTTTTACCGGTAGCACCAAACCATGACAGACCTGAAGTATTGGGGATGAACAACGATGGCAGAAGGTCTGGGTGGTTCTTCTGATCAATACCTATCATTTGAACGATTGTAAAATTGCTCAATAGTAAAATTTTTTTTATCAGTTAAAACAAAATTTTCCTTTTTGAGCAGAGGTGCGATATAGAAGAGCACGGAATCGTTTAAGTCGTACTCGCTTATTTTCATTAGTTAGCATTTGAGCTTCTTGCAACTTGTAAATCTTCTTCTTAGGTTCATTTTTAGCTATTCGTCAAGCCGACTCTCGCGTGATTCCGATTTCACAAGCCACTTTTCGCATCGACAGTCTCGGATTTCTTTGAATCCGAAGTTTGATGATATTGCGATTCCGGCGAATGTTGGCAAAACATTTTTTGCCTTTTCCGGGTTGGTCCTCCGTATTATCAAGTTCTTTGAATCGTTTGATGGCGTCGGAAACGGTTTGACGAGGAATTTTAAGCATTCGAACTATTTCACATTGACGATTTCCAGCTTCAAATAACAATAACATTGCGGCGCGACTTTTTGACATTTTGTAATTCACAAACTGATTGTTTAATTTTTTATGGATGGATTTTAGGAATGGAGATGACATAGTCAAACAAGTAAAATCTCAAAGAATGAGATCATCATAGATATGGATTGAAGTAAATTAGTCCCCGCCATGTTGGTCTATATCATACTCGAAAGAATCTAAATACTACCTACGAAATACAATATGACCAATTAACGGGGATCAAATCGAGACGTGTCCTTTAATAACTTGCGATGATTGTTCCTAATAAAAAAAAAATTTTAAATTTGAAGATAAAGTGTTATTAAACTTCCCTGCAGTTTTGAGAAGCTTATCAAAAATTATAATTATCATTATTTTCTAAAAGTTTTCCAAACTTTTATGACTCTTTCAAACTCTTTTTTATTTTGAAGCTAAAAAAAAATTTGCAGTGAAATTTATCAAGAGTCGAAATGCAGGAAATTTTATTTTGTATTTGACGGTTCTTCTATTAGGATAGCATAAGTAAGGTTTGTTACATAATTTTATAAAGTTTTCAAATAATATACTAGTAGTAGTTCAAAAATTGAAAATCGGATTGAAAATGAGACCTTGACAACCATCGGAAGAATTTTTCAATTTTTTATGTTAATTTCAGCTAAATATAAATATATGTATAGTACTAATGTAGTCTAGTATATTACGATATACATAGTAGTTGGAAGCCTAACAGTAAAAATAAAAATTTTCAATTAGGATTGTTTTACCTTGATTTTGTTTACTTTTGGATTATTTTTTGCATAGATTATTTTACCTGGATTATTTTACCTGTGGATTGTTTTCCTTGAATTATTTTTCCGATTACCGAAAATCGCTTGGGTACCCCTAGCAGCCGACAATTTGTGCAATCGAATTAAATAAAATTTAAAGAAAACATTTTAATTGAATAACAGCGGCGATGCCTATAGGAGAGTAAGCCTTTTCTATGAAGTTCAGAAGTCCAACCCCTAGTCAGCATTTACTTTAAAGTGTGAAAAGATAAAACTAGTAAGAAAATCTTTAAAATTTTAAAGCATGCCTTTGAGGTGCTTGAAAAATTAAGAGCAAATCTTTTTTTAGGATCTTAAAAATGTTATTTTAATATGAAGAAGGGCAAATGTACTACGTAAATTTGTAGGAAATGCGTTTACTTACGTTATGCTTTCAACATTTCTTTGCTTTCCACCACCCATTGTCTTATTACTTAGATTTGAAACTACTTTTTGGTTGTTTATGAGCTTTCAGAGATTCGGGTGACATTTATAACTAACAAGGGGAAACCGACAACTTTCCCTCACGGAATTGATCAATTTTAATTGTGCCTGTAGACCTTATATAGGATTTCAACAGGTGCAAGTATAAAGGTACATTTCTTAGCCGATTTCGAAAAAATCGATTTTGTAAAACCCAGTGTGTTATAATTTTGTCTTGAAAGTTATGTTATTTTTAAGTACCATATATAATAGCCCAGTGGGTCTAAAATCGGCTTCAAGAGCATAAGGTACTGGGTTCATATCGCGCTGCCGCCGATTTTTCTTTTCGATCCTGTGCATCATCATCTTTTTATGACAATTTTAATTTTAAATACAACGAAAGTAGCAAATAAATCACAAAAGTAGAGATCAATGCTACAAAGACAAGCGATCTACTTGATCGCTACTTTTATGACTTTTATAATTTTTCCGATTTTCAATGCCATTTAATTGAACTCCTTGATTAATACATATTATGGAAAAATTATTGTGCAAGTAGTGGCCTTGTTTATCTACTGTTGTGACAAATTGACAATAGTCAATCAAAATTAAACTTGCAGTTAAAATTCTAACTTTAGCTTCTAATTAAGTTTTTTGTAAAAATTTCTAGAGAACAAATTTATTAAAATGAAATTATTATTATCAGTTTACCTGTTTTTTCAACAATTTTGTTCGAGGATGTTCCATTACTGTACAATTGATCATTTGTGCTTGGAGAAGAAACGTGATAAACAAACGTATACAACTCTAACAATTTCTCAGTATCAAAATAATTTAAAAGCATGGTTATGAAAATTTGTAAAATGTGAGGTGGTAAAGAAATGAATTACTATATTGTATATGTTACCGGCAATCTGCAAAATTAGGCAATTTGCAGAATTCCTAGGCAATCTGCAAACCCACCAAGTGGTTAGGCACTGTGCAAATTCACTAGTACTTTAGGCAATCTGCAAATGGCTACGGTGTTTTAGGCAATTTGCAAATTGTCTATATTGTTAGTCAATGTGCTTTTTGAAAATGTAACAGGCTCACATTGACTAGACATTGTGCAACAGTTTCACTTGCCGGATTGTAACAAATCGTAACAAATTTTCAAACCCCTCCCCTAGGACCGTTACGTAATTTGTGAACAGTCCCCAAGACGATTCTGTATTATTTTTAAATCAATTAAAAGTTATAATTTTTATTATTATGATGGTTCACTATGTTCACAAAACGAAATGCAGCCAAAGTATCGAGAATAGAATAATTTGTTTGCATTGTATCAGAAGCCAGAATATAAATGTTGAGAGGAACCAGACAAAAATTTTTCAGGATTTTCAGGCAAATAAAATGCTTGGAAATTCTCAAAAAAAATTAAAGGGTTGCACTACTGGCGATAACGTAATAATACCCGTGCCATCTTTCGATAGGGTCGAACAGATCCACGAAATATGTTGGGTGTTGTTATTGGCGAAGAAGATGGGTTTTTAAAATAGGAACTAGAACAGGAGTTCTACAAAATGTTATAGTCGGAATGAATTCGAGCCGGTGACCCAAAATTTTATAAACGCAAAAGATGTACCTGCAGCCGAAATTAGTCTTCGATCGGCGGTGTCAACTGCTTCCTCTGGAGGTGGCCAGGAATGCTAAAATGTAATTGCACAAAGAAGTGCATAAATAAATCTTGCAAATGCCTTAGAAATAATGTAAAATGTAATAGTCGCTGTCACTTTAGTAATCCATGTAAAAAAAAATAAAATAAAAAATAAGTAATAATTTAAAACTTTTAATTAACAAGTTATATTATAGTTAAAATTAATATATTATAAAAATAAGTAACCTAATATTGTTCCTTTTAAAATTATCTATTTAAAATATCGTTTTCATATTGCCTAGTCAATGTGAGTCTGTTACATTTTCAAAAAGCACATTGACTAACAATATAGACAATTTGCAAATTGCCTAAAACACCGTAGCCATTTTGCAGATTGCCTAAAGTACTAGTGAATTTGCATATTGCCTAACCACTTGGTGGGTTTGCAGATTGCCTAGAATTCTGCAAATTGCCTAATTTCGCAGATTGCCGGTAACATATACATTTTGTATCGGATAAATTAATGGGTATTCTAAAATTTCATGTAAAGTCCAACCCTAGTCAGCATTTACTTTAAAGTGTGAAAAGATAAAACTAGTAAGAAAATCTTTAAAATTTTAAAGCATGCCTTTGAGGTGCTTGAAAAATTAAGAGCAAATCTTTTTAGAAACTTAAAATGTTATTTTAATATGAAGAAGGGCAAATGTACTACGTAAATTTGTAGGAAATGCGTTTACTTACGTTATGCTTTCAACATTTCTTTGCTTTCCACCACCCATTATCATATTACTTAGATTTGAAACTACTTTTTGGTTGTTTATAGATTTTCAGAGATTCGGGTGACATTTATAACTAACAAGGGGAAACCGACAACTTTCCCTCACGGAATTGATCAATTTTAATTGTGCCTGTAGACCTTATATAGGATTTCAACAGGTGCAAGTATAAAGGTACATTTCTTAGCCGATTTCGAAAAAAATCGATTTTGTAAAACCCAGTGTGTTATAATTTTGTCTTGAAAGTTATGTTATTTTTAAGTACCATATATAATAGCCCAGTGGGTCTAAAATCGGCTTCAAGAGCATAAGGTACTGGGTTCATATCGCGCTCCCGCCGATTTTTTTTTTTCGATCCTGTGCATCATCATCTTTTTATGACAATTTTAAATACAACGAAAGTAGCAAATAAATCACAAAAAGTAGCGATCAATGCTAGCACAAGGGCACAAGCGATCTACTTGATCGCTACTTTTTATGACTATTGTTTTAAAAATAATGACAATAATTGCACACAAAAATTTATTTTGGGCCAATTAATTTCATTTACAATCTTGCTATTAAAACAAGGACAATAAAATATTAAAGTAATAACTAATACAGGACCAGTCATTTTATGTTTAAATTTAAATATTGAAATTAACAAGTCAACTTAAATATTTAGGTTAGTTTTAGCATTTAAATAAACTTAAAAATAATTGCAATTTTTACCACTACAGCGCCGCGCTTACGCTACCTTACCAAAATGAAATATGGTTCCAAAATGACACGGTTCCTTTTACACTGCGCTGTAAGTGCCAACATTTCCCGAAAGCTTAAAGCGTTAGCGTTTGAGTCAGTTCGTACCAACGGTGTTGTAAGCGTCCAAGTCGAACGCGGCCTATATTAATACAGTAACCATTGATTATATGATGCATCACATTACAACATTCAAATTAGAATAAGTTACATTACAACATATTAATATGAACATTTTTTACCTATGTATTTAATTGCAGGAGTCACGTGTTCTTTTGAGTTACCTTCGAGCAAGCCTTTTGCAATATCTTGATGTTCCATTGTATTTGTAGTAAATCAATCCCAGCCATTCTAGCCTATATCGTAGTTGAAAAAATCGTAATACTTTTTACCAAATACAATATGACCAGTTGGCACGGCTGAAATATACGAGACGTATCCGTTTAATTATTCGTTCGAATTGATTGTTCCTAATAAAAAAAAAGTTTCAAATAATACCTATATTTACCAATGTGACTGCAGTTATGTAGGTGATTTGTTATGTTTGTCGGCGATACATGATAACTATTTTCTTATGAGTACTGTGTTGTAATGTATACTGGGTGGCCAACTAAGAGAACTGTATATCAGAAACCGATTATCCCACAGTTTTTGGAAAATATAATTTATTAATAAAAGTGGCCATAAGAAATTGCTGGAAATCTTTATCATGCTTCTAAGATGGTCAATAGGGGGTGTAATTAATAAGATGAATATAAAATTAAAATTTTATATATATAATTTATCAGTTTAACGCAAATTTTGAGTGCGCCACGGGAAAGACGAGTTAAATCTGGATCATCCAAATTCAAATTTTTATTTTACTCCTCTTAATATGCGAGGAGGCAGCCGATTATTATTATGCAATATTTAAATCGTCATATCTCCTTTGTAGTTATATTCTATATAATATATGACGACGGTCATGGTCTGGCACTTGAGTGTGGCGAATACCAAACCGAAATACTCGGTTCGAGCTCGAGCGGACTAAATAAATTTATTCTGACCGTCATCCGTTGGAAGAAAGTAGTTACCTACCAAAGTCATTAGCCAAAAGAGCCCCTCTCTTATAGGGAGGGGTCACGATACTCGGAATCGAGTTAAACGACTAAGAAGAATATAATATACGTACATATATGTATAGTTCAGTTAGAGCAATTTAAATATTGCATAATTCGTCGACTTCCCGCTTTTATTAAGAAAATGTGATAAAAAGTCTACAATTAAGTTGATACAAATTTAACTTGTTTTTCCAGCGGCGCGGTACTTCTCTCACGATTGTGCATTTAACTGGTAATTTCGGTCAAAATCTTAAATTTTATAGTTTACCATATCAATTACGCCCCCTATTGCCTTGTAATTCTTCTTAATTTACGACTAGGTCCTGTAATATCCAAAAGTAACCTCGACAAAGATCCGAAGCTACTGCTGGTACTGTGAGCATATTATTTGTTTTACATGACGTAGCTTGCTAGACTACCCTCAGATGTTCCTGTTACCCTATATTATTGTTAATGATGGCAATTCATTAACATAGTAGGACCACCGTCTTTACGTGGCTTTGAAAGCACCGGGCATTGCAAAGTGAGTTCTTCTCGGATTGACCGCGTTAACAACCAGGCCAATGACCGTCTCCCTATCGACCATTCTAGAACCTATGGCCCTTCTATGGCCACTTTCATTAATAAATTATTTTTCCCAAAACTATGAGATAATAGGATTCTGATAAGCGAGTACAGCCAGCACCCTTCTTTAGTTGACTACCCGGTATAGTATTATAGAAATGGTATATAACATAACATATTGCCATATCAGATTTAATCGTAAAATATAAACAAATTTAGTTAAATAAAATTTAATACAAAGAAACTTTATATAAATAAAAAGGAAAAACACATGGTAAATTTGTCAAGTGTATAACTAATCGCAGCACTAGATTCACAAACAAAATAAAACAAACGCGATGTGCGCGAGAAACGAGTATAAATAAAAATTAATAACAATAGCAAACGGTCACGTTTTGAAACGGACTTTTTACAAATTTATTTTGTTACCAAGACATTTTTAGATCCATAAGTTAGATAGGAATTGCATGTTAGTCAGTAAGTTTTTGTGCATTAGTTTTAGACAGAAAATTGCCATTAAATGTACAGAAAAATTTTATAGTGTTTGCATATTCTTGTGCATTTGAAAAATTATTTATGTTTAATAAATTTATAATGCATACTGTCCATGGAGTAGAATTATTAATAAACGAAAAGGAACCTGAGCTAGCTGGAGAAACGTCCGTAAGTACGTGAAAAGGAAACTTATTAAATTAGTTTGCTTTTGGTAAATAAAAATTTTCAAATAAAATAAAACAAATTAAATTTTTTAACAAAAAAAAATCATAGCAATATATTATAATAACAACAGAAAGCATTACATAAAACCGTATACTACGACATGCAAATTATTTCAAAAGTGCTGTTTCGAACTGACACATCACATTTCAAAATAGTAGGTACGTGATTGATAGTGATTTGTTTTAATTCGTTGTGATGTCTATTTTGCTTATGATATACGATATATGATAGGAATGTTTTACATATTACATTGCAGAATAATGGTGTTTGCCAGAAAGGAACTTAATTTGCTTTTAAGCTATTAAGAGGTAATGACACTCTAGGATTTTTAACGGACGCAAAATTTTTTTTTACATTTATTTATAGTTCAATATCTTAAAATTTATTTGTTAAAATTTTAAATCGATATTTCATATATTTTTGGAACTATAGCATTTAAAGCGCAACAAGACGTAGGTAATAACATACTCAAGTTTATGATGTTAGAGCATTACAACTGTCGGTAAAAGATAATAAACTAAAATGCATCTTTATTACTTTTAAAAATTCAAAATTCAACGTATGAAAATTAAAAATTTTAATTTTTATAAGTGGGTAGCATCCCTCTGCAATTGTGCATTAGCGTAGACCCCGATCACGAAAGCTGTTTCAAGTGGCAAAGTTATCGTCGATATAGCAACAAAAATTGCCGTATGTGCATTTAACTGTAATATGTGTAGTATTCAAAAATTTTGGTATGACAATCGGCCCAATCTGTGCGGAAGCTGATGCACGCCGCAATAAGTTCTCGGAGCGATTGCTGTCTGACGCTGCAAAAGAGGCTCGGCTGTCGTTAAAATCAGTCAGAAGAAAAAATAGAGCAGTACATTAATATAAAAGGCCAATTCTATAGTGCAAGTATTGCAGATTAGAGGTAAACTAAAAATTTCAACAAAATAATGCTATGTAACACTTTAAAACGCTTTATCTGAAAACTACAATTTGTAAATTGGCCGGCTACATAATTTTTACAAATCTGAACCGATTTGCTTGAAATTTTAACTGTAGCTGTAAAATTAAATTATCTAGAGAAGTACGTAGGGATTTGACGTTACATCGTAAACTTTTCTTGTTATAAATAATTTTTTCACGTAATTTTTCAACAAAAATAAAAATTTAAAATCAATTGTGCACTATTCTTACAAAAACCAATATTTTATAAATTTTCTACGTACTTATTGAGATAATCTTATTTAAAACTGAAAAAATTTTTGTTTTTTGTTCAAGGTCAAAAATTAACGGAGAAAGCTTGCCGGCCGCGGAACGCTTTTTTTAAGAGAAGTTTTCTTCGCTGAGATTTGCCGCAACAATTTTGCATAAAAATGTAAATAAAAATTTATAAACTACTGTCTAAAATATGTACAATAAATCCCTTTAAACAGATTTTGTATTGCATTTACTATAAGGCCATAAAAAATTGTTAAAATTATGCTATTTTTTGTGTCTCTAGAGTGTCGTTACACCTTAAGGCAAATTTTAAAATTTTATATAGTAGCCTTTACAATTTCTTAAAATTTTAGTGTACATTAATGTATGGCGTAAATCAATCTCCGCCATGACTGGCCACATCGTGTTTCACAGAATTACAAAACATTGGCGAAACACCATGTAACCATTTTTAGCAGAGATCAAGCATACCAAAAGTATTCTGTACATGCGTATAAATTAATTAAACGTATTATTTATTCAAGGTCTGATGACAGCAGTAACCATTGCTGAAAGCTCACAAATAATGTCTCGTTTTATTGTTCATTTAACCTTATAATTAAAAAAAAAAAAATTTGAATCAAATATTAATTTCAAAGGTTAATAATATATATAATTTCAATATATTAATATCAAAAATTTAATATAAAATCGTTAACAAAAAAAAACAATTAATTTGATAGTACTTAAAAAAAATCGTTTAAAATATAATCGCAATTTAAAAATAAATCTTTTTGAAAATAATTCAAAAAATTGTGGTTTTGAGGTGAAGTGGTTTTGGTTTAATTTTGACAAAAACTACGGCTTTTAAGGATTTGCTAATTTATTTGCAATTTTTATTTCTGGATAATTGCATAAATTATCGACTTAAATTTACGGGCCTCAGATCAACAAATGGAACAGCTTTACAATTATTTTATGTAATATAAAATTGTCTGTATGTAATGTAACAATATAGCTGAACTGGCCACACCGGCAGGGTTTGTTGATTTCATTGAAAGTTTTGTTGCAATTTGAATTTATGGATATTTGCATAAATTGTCAATTTAAAGTTATGGGCCTCATAGATCAACAGGTGGAGCAGCTTTATAATCATTTTATGTAATGTAAATTTGTCTGTATGTCATGTATTTTAATATAGTTTAACCGCCTACACCTGCAGGGTTCGTTGAATTTTATTGCCAATTTTTTTGCAATTTTTATTTCTGAATAATTGCATAAATTGTCAATATAATTTAATGAGCCTCATATATCAACAGGTGGAGCAGCATTATAATCATTTTAGGTAATGTAAAATTGTCTGTATGTCTTCTTCTTCTACTTTTCGCTAGGGATAATCCTGTATGCCCAGATCTTGTAATATTCGGAACACATTCGAAATTCGCGCCACAAATTTCGAATCCCAACCTAGATAACCCTGGCCTAACATCGTGATCGTCAAGAGAACCCCACACGTTGTGTAAATCGTAACCCAACTTCTTTAAACAGACGGAAAACAAACAGTAGTTGAACCAAAACAAAAACCAGTGGCGTCCTAAATAACTAAATCTGCTCACCCCGTGGCGTCGCTGCTGACCTAAACATATAAGCAAAACACATAACATAAACGGAGATGGCTCGATGCTTGAGTAAACCTTCCGAAACCCAAATCGGACACTAAAATAACCCCATTTGAAATAAAACACAAGTCAGTTAGGTTTTGGATATTTTATTAAATATCTACCTCACGGAAAATCGAACGAACTCAGTAGAGTTACAGAAAAACCTTAATCTTCATCTGTGAGATCGGTTATTTAGTAAATAAAATAGTGTCAATATCGACTTGATTTAATACTTGGTATGGCTATGATCGCAAGCTACATATAAAAGTAAATGTGAGAACAAATTGTCCTTAAATAATAATAACCTTATGATTTCAGTTGTAAATTGTTACTGTGCGTATGCAGTATTCGTTTGCTATATTTTAATTGCAACTGCTATGCTTTTATTGTTACTTTGTTACTGATTTTCATTAATCTTGGTTTTGTACAATGTGCTTAAGCAGATAATTAAAATTCCCTCCACCTGTATGTTGGTGGGGACGTTCAGATAAGTAAAGTTGATAACAATTTGTAGATAATAGATATAGATAATAATAGTGACGGTGACCCCTAAACATAAATTAACATGTGCAAAACCCCAAACCTAAATAATACCTAATGATATACATAAAACCTAAATGACCTAAATAATACCATAAAGATTGCATCTAATTAATTCATCACCTCGCAAGGATAATTAAACCAAAATCAACAAGAACCTAATTATGCAACTTTCACACACTATCACAGAAATTGTACCCCCCTGTTACTATTGTTTTATATTAAATAGGAGCATCTCTTGCAGTCGAAACCTATTAGAATTCACATCACTATGTGCAATTCTGATTCACATCACCATGTGCAATTCTTAGTCGTAGGAACAATAGTACAATCAGACGAAACCACATTCATTTAGATGATTAAATTAATTATATGTCAATCTATTGGCAACCTCGGCCCTTTTGTGCAAAATCCCTTAAGACGCCCCTGACCTTAAATTTACATTTGTCGACCCCACATAATAAAACCTTAATATTACAAACCAAATTTACACATAATAAATAAAACCAAATCACAGAATTTATAATACCTCACCAAAAGATAAATTACCTATAGAAACAATAGATACCTGCGATCAGTAACCAATCAAGCTTATAAACCAATAAATAAATATTCATAAATTACAAACCCGATTTGAAATAAATTAAATTAATGCCAATTCACATTTTAAACAAATACATCAACCATCAAGCCATTTTAAAACATAAACAAAACACGTACAAAACCCTTTCAAACAACCCACGCTAAAACAAAACCAATATGGCTTCCTACCACGAGGTTTGAAATTATTAATCGATATTATTGACTTTTTGTTAATATTATATAAATCGTACTTACACGAATTTTGAAATCACCTAAGTTTAATTGCAATAATTAAATATTTTAAATTTTCTTACTTGCAAATTATTTGTAATGAATAATTTTAAATCACCATTAACATACCAACGGTCATCTACTGTCCACCCTACTCAACTACCCGTAACAAGTGCTCGACCGTCTCGGACGCAGGGTGCAAGACGCGCTATTTCCCTATTCCGTCCCGAGATGGCGTAATTTCACGCGCTACATTTTTAAATTTAAACACCGCGAATATTTGAATATAAAATAATATTACAATCTGTTGATTTTTTACTTAACAGTAGCATCGGCGATATTCCGAAGCCACTGTCAGTACCTTCAGCACTACTTGCTTTACATCTGAAGTAGCTTGCTAGGCTTGCCTCAGATGTGCCTGTTACCATATTTTTTATTGCTAATGCTGGCAATTCATTAACATAGGAGGACCACTGTCTTTACGTGCCTTCCGAAGCACGGAGACGTCATTGCAAAGTGAGCTCTACCCGGATTTGAACCGGGGCACCTTGCATTAGCAGTCCTTGCGCTAACACAGGCCAATGACCGTCTCTGTCTGTATGTAATGTAGCAATATAGCTGAACCGGCTCTACTAGCAGGGTTTGTTGATTTTAATTGATAGTTCTGTTGCAATTTTGATTTGTGGAGATTTGCATAAATTATTAATTTAAATTTATGGGCCTCATAGACCAACACCTGGAACAGCTTTATAATTATTTTATGTAATGTAAAGTTTTCTGTATGTCATGTATTTTAATATACATAGATTAACCGCCTACACCTGCAGGGTTCGTTCAATTTAATTGCCAATTTTTTTGCAATTTTTATTTCTGAATAGTTGCATAAATTGTCAATTTAAATTTATGAACCTCATAGATCAACAGGTAGAGCAGCTCTATAATGATTTTATGTGATTAAACAGTGTCTGTATGTAATGTAACAATATAGCTGAACCAGACTACACCGACAGGGTTTGTTGATTTTAATTGGCAGTTTTCTTGCAATTAGAATTTATGGATAATTGCATAAGTTGTCAATTTAAATTTATGGGCCTCATAGATGAACAGCTGGAACAGCTTTATAATTATTTTATGTAATGTAAACATGTCTGTATGTCATGTATTTTAATATAGCTTAACCGCCTACACATGCAGGGTTTGTTCAATTTAATTGCCAAGTTTTTTGCAATTTTTATTTCTGGATAATTGCATAAATTGTCAATTTAAACTTATGGGCCTCATAGATCAACAAGTGGTATAATTTTATAATAATTATTTTATGTAATGTAAATTTATTTTTTTTAATATTTTGCAATATAGCTGAGCCGACTACACTTGCAAGGTTTGTTCACTTAACCATTTCATAATTCTTTAAACAGTTTTATATTAGGGAAACTGTTTAACTGATAAATTAGAATTTATGATCCGTAAATCCTATGGTGGAAATTGTTGGTTTTGTTTCGAAAAAAAACCTCGGTTTAAGTCCGGTAGAACTCACTTTGCAATGCCGTTTCCGTGATTCGAAAGGCAAGTGAAGACGGCGATTCTCCTATGTTAATATATTTCCATCATTAACAATAGGAAATAAGATAACAGGCACATCTGAGGTCAGATTAGCAAGGTAATCAGATGTAAAACAAATAATATACTCACAGTTTTAATTACAATTACAACATTATCTATCATAATTCGTCGTGAAAACCGAGATTCTAGTATATTTACTGTCGCCACAACCTATTTCAATTTTGAAGGCAGGATTACAGTTCAAAAGAGCCAATGATAAAATTGCATTCCAAATTAACTTTAAAGCCGTTTTTTCAAAATTGTGTGAATATTCCGCAAATTTTATTTTTTTTATGTGCTATGGGGACCCTCATCTTTCATAATCCACTTCAAAAATGGTAAAAATCGCGATCCGGGAATCTTAACCGTACCCCATTTTTTTATTTTATAAAAGTATTAAAAAAGTACAGAGTTGATTTATTAGCATTACAGTAAACAAAGCACAAGAAAAATGGAATTTTCAAAATAGAAGGGTATACCTTTTTTATGAGTAGTGGATCAGATAAGAGATTGAGAACGGGAATGGTGGTTAGCGAAAGGGTGCATTCTACGGTCATAGCATTTACCCCGATATCTGATAAAATGTGCATGTTACGATTGAGAGGTAAATATCAAAAATTAGCTTTATAAACATCCATGCCCCAACAGAGGAAAAACAAGTAGATAACAAAGAGGAATTTTATGAAATTCTATATAAGGAATACTGGAAAATACCAAACTATGATTTAGAAGTGATTCTCGGAGACTGTAATGCTAAAATAGGAAGAGAGGAAATATATCAACCAACCGCGGCGAAATACAGCCTGCATTCTGAAACCAACGAGAATGGTGGTTTCTTGTTGGATTTCGCAATGGAACATAATATGAAAATAGTAAGCACAAAATACCAACATAGAGAAGTTCACCAAGGGACATGGACAACACCGGGCGGAAGAAATGTAAACCAAATTGATTATGTCTTAGCTGAGAAAAGAAATGAATTATGTATAAAGCACGTGAGAGGTTACAGAGGAGCAGATATTGACACTGACCATATCATGGTGGGAACAAAGTTCAAGCAAATTATACCAATAAACAACACAATTGGAAAGCAGGCGTTCACTAGATCTACCCGAATTGACTTTCACGAGAAGAATATTCCAAATGAATAATCTGCGAAGGTGGAAGAAATGATAAAAATTAAAAACAAACCAGAAAATATAAAAGAAAAAACAGAAATTTTATTAAGAGTAATGAAAAAAGCAGCATCGAAAAAGCAGCATCCCCAAGCTAGTATAAAAATGCATAAGACTGTCAGGAATGTCAAGAGGAGATCAATAAACGTGAAAAAATGTAAAAAACAATGTTGCAGACAAAAACAGTAGAGAACAAACTTAAATATGAAACGCAACGGAAAAACTGTAAAAGTTTACTTAGCGCAAAGAAAAGAAAACACATAGTAGAAAACCTAGAAGCTATAAAGGAAAAATACAGAAATAAGAAAATTAGAAATTTCTATTAAGGTATCAAAAGGGTCAAAAGAGGATATCAGCCAAAAACTACATTTTGTAAGGATAAATAAGGAAACCTAATAGGGGGACAGGTTGAAGTGATGGAGAGATGGGCTGAATACCTTGAGGAACTACTTAACAAACAGCCAATTGGTGATGAAACAATTGAGGAGGTGGGTATTAGTAATATCAATGATTTAAATGTTGAAAAGCCCACATTGAAAGACGTTGAAAAGATAATAAAAAAACTTGTAAAATAACAGATCGGCAGGAGAAGAGGAAATAAAAGCGGAAGAGGAAACAAATTTCATTAAATAGGTTACCAAAATCGCCTTAAAATATGCTGACGACTGAGAGGTAAAGGCCGAAGAAAATTTTTTATGTTTTCTGAATTTTTTTGATAAAACAATTAAATAGTTTTGACAAAACAAAAAACTTTATATAAAAAAGTTTAACTTTATAAGTAAAGAATAGATTATATTTAGTACTTGTTCTATTTAATTGCCTTTTACCAATTACATAGTATTGAATAAATCCATTGCGATTATAAAGGGGGGGCCGTCTAAACCAGAGTAATTATTAGATCAAGCCGACACGCATGTGTAAGAGAATGCTGTAATTTGTATAAAATATTGAATATTAGTGACGTTTTAAAAACTATTATTAAAAACTGACTATCCGACACGGTCCCCACGGCTCCGATGTCCGCCGCTCCTACCGCTACACGCCGTTTTGACAAACGCTTTACTAATTAAAATATCTCCCTAGACCGGTCCTACTCGGTAAATTGTAGATGATAAGCGACAAGCGAGTCACTAACCTTTATTATACTTTACCCTTATTATACTCTTGACCCTACAACTTTAGTTTACCATTGGTGGAAATTACATGTCGGATTAAAATGATTTAACCCACCGAGCGGTTAAACTTATGAGCGTCCAAACTTATAATCGCCCTTTTATTTGACTGAGCAATATTTTTGAGATCTAAAAGAATAGATTACTGAATAGTCAAAAAAAGTAATCATCAAAAATAACTAGACTATGATATTACGCAACTACTAAATATTCAAATTATTTAAAATAATTCAATACAGAAAATGAATAATAAAAACAGCTATAAAATTAAGTTATACTATTATAGAATAATATTTCGAATAGTACTTTATATAATTAGAATAGCTATATATAAATATACAGTACTAATATAGTGTAAATTACGATATACATAGTTGGAAGCTTAATAGTAAAACAAAAATTTTCAATTAGGATTGTTTTACCTTGATTTTGTTTACTTTTGGATTATTTTTCCATAGATTATTTTACCTGTGTTTTTGTTTTTGTTGCTAACCCTGTATCTATTCAACAAAACCACTTACAAAAACTAACGGCCTAATTCGAAAAGCAAATTTATCGGGTTTGACTTAAACGTCTACGTGCTGTTGGTACCAACTGACGCAAACGCTTGTAGCTTATAGCTCGCTTAAGTAACCGTTAAACGTATAAAATATTTAAACAAATTTAAATAATAACTGTTTTTAAATGCAATTACATTTTTAAGTATTGTTTTAAAAATAAAGATAATAATTTCACACAACAATTTATTTATTTTGAGTCAATTAATTTAATTTATGTTGAATAAAATATTTTAAAAGGTTACAAGTTCAATGAAATTTGAAAATTTTCCAACTTACATTTTACATTTTCATTAAACTTGTAACCTTTTAAAATATTTTATTCAACATATAATTTCAACAAGTTAATAATAAATATTTACAAATATTAATTTAATTTACTATCTTAATTAAAACAAGGATAATAAATTATTAAAGCAATAATTAATACAGAACCAGTCAGTTTATGTTTAAATTTAAATATTGAAATTAACAAGTCAACTTAAATATTTATGTTAACTTCAGCTTTTAAATAAATTTAAAAATAATTACAATTTTTACCACTACAGCGCCGCGCTTACGCTGTCTTACTGAAATGAAATATGCGTTATGAGCGTGATAAAATGGCGAATCCATGACAACACGGTTGCTTTTACACTGCGCTGTAAGTGCCAACATTTTTGAATGACTAAAGCGTTTGCGTCAAAGTACCAACGATGTTGTAAGTGTCCAAGTCGAACGCGACCTATATTAATGCAGTAACCATTGATTATATGATGCATCACATTATAACATTCAAATTAGTATAAGTTTTATTTTCTTATATATTTTCTACCTATGTACCTACATACTTACTTGCGGGAGACACGTGTTCGTTCGAGTTACTTCAAGCCAGCCTTTTGCAATATCTTGATGTTCCATTGTATTTTGAATTTTTATCATCTTGATCAATATGAAATGAATTAAATCAATCCCGCCATTTTAGCATATATCATAGTTGAAAAAATCGTAATACCTTTTACCAAATACAATATGGCCAGTTGGCAAGGTTGAAATATACGAGACGTATCCGTTTAATTATTCGGTCGAATAGATTGTTCCTAATAAAAAAAAAGAGTTTTAAATAATACCTGTATCTACCAATGTGACTCCAGTTAGGTAATACGTTATGTACATATTATGTCGGCAATAAATGATAACTATTCTCAGATAACAGTTAATTCCCCTTAATTGGGATACATTGGGCAAAAACATTTTGGATTAATTAAGCGGTTAACCCAAATAGGCAAAGTTCACCCAAAACTAAAAATTAATGTTTATTTACATTTTAATGAATATTAACAAAAACATCATATTAATATCATGTAAATAACAGAAAAAGAATTATGCTTAAAAAATAGAATAAAATTAAATAAATTAAATTTTGTAAAAATATATCAAGATCACTTTGTTTATTCTTTCATGTATGTATTCAATGCTATTCACGACGGTTGTAATAATTATTAATATTGCAAATTTGACATAGGGTAAGATGGGGTCAAACGGACATACGGGCAAACGGACATTTTCTAAGAAAAAAATGCGTAAGTTCTTTCAGAAAAGTCGTCGAGTTATTACCGCAGTATTACTAGTGACGTTGACATTTGAGGTAATAAGAAAGTAATCTGTTAAAATTTTTCCAATGTAAGGCTATTATTGCATGTTAAAAGTGAAAGGTATAGGAAATGTAAGTAAAAATTAACGTATCGTTATATTTTGTTATAAATTATTTAGAATCTATGTATTTTATTATTATTTTAAATATTTCTTAAATATTATATTACCTTTATTAAATATAACTATAAAACCCTTAAAGTGTCCGTTTGACCCACTCTTACTAAATATATAAATTAAAGGAATTACTGATTTAATGTACTCTTAAATTAAATAAAATAGGTACTTATTTTGCTTGCTTCACTATAAATTTTTCAAGAAAAACAAAGGAAAATAGTAATAAGTTAAAACTGTCGTTTTCTTGGTAGCTTAAATCCTAAAATACCAAGTTGTCAGTTCTTCATTATTGACTATTATTAATCTTGATAAAGACCATAAATGTTATATCAATGTGTGGTATGAATAAAAATCAACAAAATGCTTCCAGTATACGGTTTAAATAAATTCCTAGTAAATAAAAGTAAATGCTAATTTTAACGTTTACTCTGCATTTAATTTTGCATAGCAAATTCTTAAAAAAGACGGTCATTGGCCTGGTTGTTAGCTCAATCAACTGCTAACTATGGCCGTCTCTATGCTTCGGAAGGCACATAAACACGGTGGTCCTCTCACAAGGTACTAGCAACATCTTTGAAGTATTAAATGCTTGAGTACCCTCTTGGGAGAACGGGTAAACAATGTAAGAAGTATCCTTGCAAGAGGAAGCCCTAATTAAAAAAAATTCTTAAATTCAATTTTATTACACGATAACTGCAAGTATTTTTTATTATATAAGTGAAATAAAATTAAAAAAAATGATCAGATGAAAATAAGTAGGCTAGAAAGTTTCTATTGATTGAATAGCTACAGCTATTTACTATGTATGGTTAAAAGTCTTTTATGTAACGTTTTGCTCAAAGCTTCAGAACTCTATTAAATAACATTTTCAATTGCAAAATTTTTTAATTTCTAAAAAATCATTTGCTCATAAATTCTTCAAGCACCTCAAAGGCACGCTAAAACATTTTCAAGACTTACTAGTTTCATCTTTTTAGCGTTTTATTTATACCATTTTAGGTAAATGCTAACAACTTTACTTACGATTAAGGGGGGGGGGTAAGGTTTTAAAACTTTTTTGCAGTTTTTAATTATTTTTCTGAATGTACAACATGTCGAGAGTATTTTGTCAAAATTTCAAATGAATCGGAGTAAAACTAACAAAGATACAGCGTTTCAAGCGACTGGTTCTCATGTTTGATTTAAAATAATTATTTATGAGAAATGGATTGAGACATTTTTTTCAGGCATATTCCACTGACTGAGGCTTTTTATAGAAAAAATCTTTACAAAAATAAAAAATATCCTTACGTTGTAGAAACCGAGTTTACTAGTTTTTATTCACACCACCTATTGATAGTTTGCGAATAACAAATACTTTGATATTGAAAAGACAATCTATTATTGATAATTATTAATCTTGACAATTGTTAAGAAGTTACTTCACAAAAAAGTGAAGCTCTCCCCGGATTGGAACTGGTCGCTTTAGCGCTAGCAGTTGATCGCGCTAACAACTAGGTCAACGACCGTTTCAAATTAACATTATCAATTAATAATTTATAATCAAATGCAATTTAATTTCAAGTTATTATTTTTCAAATCTTACTCGATTTGTTTACGTTAGTTAATAATTCTAAACAATACAGTGGGGTATTTATGCCGTGGGCAAGGGAAATTGCCCCCCCCCCATCCAAAGATGACGCGGATCATATGTCTGAAGCCCTCCGTGATAAAAATAATGTTTTAAAATTTAAATAAGTTTTAGTTTGAAATAAGTTCTGCATTTCTTAAAATGTTTCAATTTTTGGAATTTGTCAGTATCTCTTTACCACGGAAGTGCACGAACGGATTCACGAGATTTTAAAATATAACGTGGTTTGCCCCCTCCATAGGTATTTTTTAAATACGCCACTGAAACAATTTTATTGGAAGCGTACTTCTTTAATGCAGTTGGGGTTGCCCGATTTCTTGGTCGTCACGATATAGTCGTCACAAGGATCGGTTAAAAGAAAACAGAGAGAGGTAGTTAAATTAACAAACATGAAATTATTGTATAGAATACGTTTATTATGAACAAAAACAAAGCAATCTCAATAATTAAAAATCACATATTTAACAATAATTATATTTAACTTAATAATTGCAACAATTGCATAGAGATTTTCTGAGTTTTGGCGGCGTATGTAGATATTAAACCTCGCCAAGACAGTTATATTATCAACACTAGTATTATATAGTCCTGATGTTAAAAAAATAACCTCTCGACGAAGCTTGTTTTTCCATTGAATTGGAAATGACGGCTTGAGTCCCTATGCTATACATGCATGTTTGTTTACATAATTTATATAAATTTGGATTTTGGTGTTTCAGAAATTTATAGTTATTTTTAATCATTGAAATAATAAGTAAACTTGAAATTTATCTGTTCAAATCTTACAGTTAATGGTTACAAGTTTTAATATAATGTACATTGCAGGATGTAATATGAGCATAGTTCCTTCACTTACATAAGATATTTAGATAATTACGTTATTAAACAGGAAATCTCTTAATAAAATATAACAATTACAAATTGTATGTAACACATGTAACATTTTTTACCTATGTTCATATTTCATTGCAGGAGAACCTAGTTCTTTCGAAGGAAACTGAATTATACATACATATGTATATGTACTGTAATGAACTCATCGTTGATAAAAATAATAATAATTGATTTTAAAGATAAAAATTGTTGAATGCAAATTTTAGATTAAATTGAAATGAATAATTGTAGATAAAACTGTTACCTCGCATGTACTTACTTGTCTAGCTGAGCTGGAATCTTGATTAAACTTTGACTTTGTTATTTTGAATTGAATTGTTTCGAGACTTTCAAATAAAATGCTACAAATCTTGACCTTTCGTAATAAAACTTTGTATTGGATTAAGATGCTTACATGTGATTACAGATGGCACCGACGTAGCCAGATTACAAAGAAGTCTTTCTTTGTTGACGCATCTTACTTTAAGCTAAATGTGTTGAATTGTGAAATGTGTTTGTGATTTAAAACTAAGTAAACAAGTGATCATTTGAATTAAATTTACTTAAAATTAATTATATCTAATATGGTGCAAAAATTTTATTGTTCAAATTTAATTTTGTTGAAAAACTAACCCGTGCGAACATAACAGCTGATTATGTAGGTCATCGATCCCTCTTTGCGGTCAGCAGTTCCAAACATAACCTCGTTCCAACTTTTCTTTAACATTTACGCAGGTACGTATGACAAATTTTATTTGTTTACTTTTTCTCCAATGCACTTTTTTGAATTCACTTTAAATTATTTTAATTATCCATATCGTCACTTTAAATTGTACAATGCATGTCGAAAAATTATTTTTATTGGTTAACTTTCATGTTTTTATTTTCTCAGGAGCCAAAATTTGTACGTGTTCACTAGACGAGTAAACGGCTCTACTCAACGCATTTTTCGCATCGAGAGGCACATAAAATCGGAAAATTCAACTGTTTCTTATGGGTTTTCCAAAATGCTTGTACGTGATTGGTTTAAAAACTCATCCCACGGATGTCCATGAAACTTACACGAAAATTAAAGACTTCAGAGCCGTTCTCCACAAAATTGTTAGAAAAATTCTAACTACACCGGTCGCTCTATAATCGAACGTCAAAGTATGGATTCTTTCGTTGCACCCCATGTTAATTTTCACACACTTTGTCCATCCTAACCACTTACATAACACTTAGCTTTTAATTCCTCTTCCTTCAACACTAATCTTACTCAAATCCTTAGCCTATTAACAACTTAATCACTAAATCTAAAATTTTGACATATTTGTAGGTTAAAATTTCACATTTTACAATGGTGAAGATTCAATTTGTAAGCTACCATCCTCACTTGGATTGCAAATCGTTCTACAAATTATTACGCATCTTTTGGTATGCCTCATGATCCAATTACAATTTGTTACATTACTGAAATCTATCTTTTTTAGGTTTCCCGAAGGATGAAATTTTCTTTTGCTCATATTGGCATTATTTTAATCTTTTAGAATTTTGGATTATGTGCAAAGGTGACAAGAAATGTGCACGCTAATATTGAATATGCAAAATTTTGCCAACATTAATATGTGACTGTTTCCGACAGCTTATAAAATGACGTTTTGTACTTTAAATGGCTCTAATGGTATTCCATGAACCCTTTACAACTGCTACATGACAAATATTATCAAACCGTTACATAAATTTTTCATCCGAAGATACAATTTTATCTACCGAGGTTACTGAATTTTACCCGAAGATGCAATTTTCTCTATTAAGGTTATTTATTCTAGTTTTTAAGTTGCTAACATGACAGTACATATATTTAAAATATTAAAACAAATTTAAAAATTGCAAAATGCTGTCTACATCGAGCAGTTTGCAATATCTGGTTGTCGTAGTGTACATTAACTTTTATCATTTTGATTAATTTTTGATGAGGTAAATTAATCCCCGCCATGACTGACCACATCATATTTATCAGAATTATAATGCGAATTGATAAAATACAATGTGACCAGTTGGCAGAGATTCTATATACAAAACCTACATAGTTCGTGGGTATGTAATGTTCTAACATAACAAAATTATAAAAATAGTGCTGAAAACAAGTTTATATTGCAACGATATCTTTATCGACCCTTCCGAATTCATATTACTTAATTGCAAGCCACTTTATATTCATAAAAATAAAGAATAAAGGTAGAACTTACAACTTGTTAGCGGGTTCTTTAATAAGCCGAGAAATTAATTTTGAAGTTGACAAATTTTCCTATACTAACAAACGGAAGCAAGTATTTGCCCCATTCAGTCACTGGTATATGTGTATCAATCATAAGTATTATATTTAGGAGATCGGCAAGCCGTTCAACGTTCAGTATTCCCTGAAATCCACGGCAGTGAAGATCTACCCCATCGCGTTTAGTTTTGACCCGAGATGTTTTTTCAATTGTTGCAAAGCTATTAGTTGCGCTACCATTTGCAATTGGATTATAAAAATAAAATACTTTATTCCAAATTATTTTGAGTCTTAAAAATTAGGTTTTAAATTTTGATGGGTGGGGTTACGATTCGAAAAGAACCAATAAGAAAATCGCATTCCAATGTAAAAATATCGTTACGTAAAAAGTATTTATTTACCTGTAACACATAAACAAGATAATAGTAAAATATTTTGCAATAAATTGTTTTAAATATGTATAAGAAACATAAAATAATTCGTAATTTTCAAAAAAAAAAATTATTTAAAAAAATATGCCATACTTTTTTAGCCGTATGACAAGGTGCATTGTCTTGCTAAATAATCCATTCCTCAATATCTGCGTATAATTGTAAAACAGATGGTCCTAAATTTTTTTCAAAATGTTAATGTACCTGTCGGCAATAAGGGTTTCTTTTGCAATTTGTAATTTTCCTAATCCGTGTTGGGAAAAATATTCCCAGACCATTAAACCGATTCTGCCACGTGTTATTTTAATTGTACACCGTTCACTTAATTTTTCATTTTTATAGCGCCGTACATATTGCTTGCCACCGAAACCGTATAGTAAAAATTTTGACTCAACGTAAAAGATTACACGACTCCAATCTTCTGCAGTCCAATTGGCGTATTTTTTTCCAAATTCTAGTCATTTTTTGTCATTGCTTTGGTTCGAATTGGTTTTTTAATAGGTGAATAAGCTCTTAAACAAAATTCATTTAACCGATTTGCGATAGTATTTACACTTACATTTACACCAATTTAATCCTTTATTTCATCTCTTAGCTGTCGACAGGTTTTAAGCAATTTTTCGTTAACAATCGACGAAGAACGCGGCCCTGAGCTGGCGTAGTCTTCCTTGGCGGTCGTCCTTTTTGCAAGTGGCTTTGTAACGCTGGTTTTATCAAATTTTTGTAAAAAACGGCTTACCGAACCTTTATTGCACCCTAATTTTTTTCTAATATACGTAAAACTTTCATTTTCATTTCGTAAAGTTAAAATAGTTTCCTTTTCTAATTTGGTGAAATTGCCTCTTTTTGGCATTTTCACACAATTATGCTATAAATAATCCAAAATATAAAACTTGCAGACACTAAATAACAACTAAAGTGTTTGAAGATTATGTACCTTATGCAAAAAATCCCCACCCCCTCAAATAAAAAGAATTACAAGCAAATATTACCTGAAAATTACCCCGGGCTTTTCATATTGTATTGACTGTATGTAATTCTTTATTTGGGGATTATTAAAAGTTAAGTATACTATATCTAATTAAAGGCGGTATTATTTCTTAATCGTAATATCTTGTAAATATATTATTTACTAGACGACCGATCAAAGCGACCAATTCCTTCGCATCGTTACTCAAAAATCCATGGTTCTCCACAACGAAAGCTGAATGAAAATTCATAGTGATCTTTCACTGTTTGATATTTATTGTGCTCTCAAGTTTCAGCTTTTGTAGCTGCCCAACTGGCCATTTTGTGCAAAATCCCCAAGTGACTCTACCTTGCCGCCAAGATACCAAGGTCACGCCATCTGGCCTCTTTCCATCATTACGTGAAATTCCCACGGGTTCTAAAATGCTCTAAAATATTTGCAGTAACAAAAGATGGTTTAACGATTTTGTTTAAAAAATACCTGTATACCTTGTATACCATGATAATCTGTCTGTGCTTCGCGCAAAAACGACATCGATTAACGCCCAAATCGATTGACCGACGCTCTGCACATATAAATATATTCATTACACAAAGAAGTTCCAATTCTAAAACCTACACAAATACGTATTTATTTTAATGCTTTAAATCAATCAGAGGGACAACCGCTTCATCTTTAATTAGGGCATCAAGAAAAATTAAATTTTACAGTTAAGAATTTTTAAGTTTGGATTTAGTTTCCCAAAATCATTTATAATTTCTTGCTTTCTTTCAAGAGAAAATATTTTGTTCGCATAAATTATGCATTTTGAAAATTCAAATGTAATCCAAAATGTTTTCAAATGCCCCAACTAGCAGTAAAGCGTGAATCATACACAGGTCGATTAAAAAGCGTCAGCTTGCGGTTTGAACCCTGCTCGCGTTGGATACACTGTTGTAATCAAAAAGTCCTACATCAATCTGTGAACTAAGGAAGGCAACGGGAAACCACCCTATGAATTATACTCCCTGGTAAGTTTGTCTTGGCTTCGGTCAAGTCGAATCGTCAAAGTCCGAGGACCGGATATGGCACATGAAAAAGAAGACAATGAGTTGATTAATTTGTGGATCAAAATTTGTTTTTCTTTTTCTGTTTATCTGTTTTTACTTTGGATAACATTACATAAAGTACAATGAATTTGTAATATTTACTCGTATCCTCGTATATGTCCTAGTATCGCTGAAGGTTTACCTGATTATCAATGTTCTAGGAAGACAGATAATAGCTACAATCAGGATATTACCGGGTTAATCACAATTCTCCCTAAAATAAGAAGAGACGTGCATTGGTCTGGCTGTTAACGCAATTAACTACTAAGACAAAGAAGCCCAGTTCGAATCCAGACAGAGACTGACTTTATTGTGGCCATCTCCTTGTTTCGGAAGGAACGTAAAGCCGGTGGTCCTCTCACAAGGTGCTAGCAGCATCTTTGAGGTATTAAATGCTAGGATACCTTCTTGAAAGTATAGAAATTGAAAGACATCGTAGAACGTTATAAAGACCGATAGTTAGATAATTCTAGTTTAAACAGCAATGGAAAACCGCTTTGCATTCCATTATATTGATTTCTTCTTCGATTTCGATGTTTAGCTTGGAATTGCACTAAAGTATGTACACATTAAATAGACCATCTGAAAATACTACAAGATAAATAAAAAGAACCAGGAAACTTTTTCCAAATTCTTCATTTACTTGGAACAGGTTTTGGGATATTAATATTATTCCTATCGCCAACCAAAGAGGTAAATCAAATAATTAAAAAATATTACAAGAAAGAGATTTGCATATAGTACATAAAAAAAGTTATTAACCATTAAATTAATTAAAAGTACAATTATTTTTTTTTATTTTTCCCTTGAGTGATAATTTTATATTATTGTATTCACAACTTTTACGTGTGTCCTCTTCAGCTGATGATTGGAATATTGTAAATTCCCAAAATGTGTCTCAAATAAATAAAGTACCTACAGAAAAAGGTTTTAGTTTTTTAAATTTATAAATTAATTCCAAAATTGGGAAAGAGAAAGGCGTTTGCTACTCCCAAGGACTCTTTGCAAATCCTGCGCTCCGACATGAGGTTGTAGTCTTCTATGTGTTGTTTTCAAGAAATTAGTTTTTAATTGTTCTGAAATTTAACTTGAAATTGTACGTAACAGCAGTTTCTACCCCCAGGGCGCTTTGATAATCTAGCTTTCATTGGATTAATTTATAAGTAAGAATGTGTACAGTTTTGGTGAAATAAATTCTTTATATTTTTTGATGATTAACGCTTAATCGCTATCTAGCGGTCACTGAGACCGCTTCAAGTTTTAATTTGTGTTTATTTTACGCCTTGTTCAAAATTAGTCATGGGTTTTAGTACCGTTAAGTTACATCACTCCTAGTATGTTGACAAACGGGGGTGGTCGAAAGTTGCCTTGTTTTATTTATAAAAAGGAAACAAATAAGCTAGCGGTCACTGTGACCGTACGATATTTTTAGTGTAATTTTTATGTTTTTAGTAAACGTCTCATTAAAGATTATATAATATTACAAAGGCAATGTGGTCGAATTTCTTTCAATGCTCACAACATATTTTACATAAAAATTTTAAGCTACCATACCTAAAAAAACATTTTAGTCATAAACTTGTCATAAAATACAAAATCAACCGTACCATAAAACACTATAAAAATGTGATTTTCAGGACTTGTGATTTTTGCAACATAGTTATTTTTTTTAATTTTTGTATTTTAATTTTAACTATTCAAGTATGTTTTTCAAAAAAATTATCATTAGTTTGCTTAAATATGTTTTCGATTAAGAAAAAAAATTAAATTTTAGTTATGTAGTATAAAGGTGTGCAAATATGCTAATAATTTCTTTTCGTGTTATTAAAAGTTAATAAAATTATAAAATTAATTAGCTTTTAATTTTTTTTGGCTTACTAGAATACCAATACATAGAATAACATTTGTTGCAAAAAAAACCAAAAAGTTAAGTTGTACGTGAGTTACCCAGAGATTAGTTTTGCAAAATTATTATCTCCTTTAATTTCCCATTAAAATACAAAAACCAATTAATGGTTTACGAAAATGGGTCAAGTTTTCATTTGGTTTACCATTGGAAAATTATTTACAGGAAAGCTGTTTCAATAAATTTGCACTTATTTTCGAATTCTATAAATTGTTTGTTCCCAAACGCCATGATAGACACAATTTTTAAATTTCCCATTATTCGGGAATTTCTACTTTCGGGGATAATTTACAATAAGATAATATAAAATAAAATTACTTACACGTATAATTTTCTTCTGACGAAATACGGTTCGAATCAAATTTAGACGGAATTCTCGTATACCAAATTCCAAATCTTTATTCCATTGGAAGAAGAACTTTGGTTTACCGCACTTTAGAAGTAAATACACTTTTCTTTAAATTATTAGTTAGAAACCGTTATTGAAATGCAAGGAATTTCAGTACATAATTTCTAATTAACCGACAAAAAATTAGTTAGTCCAAAATCAAAAATTAAAATAATGATTTAACTCATTGTTAAGATGTTTACCGTATAAACACGACAGTGATATTACTTTTATTGTGTTTATAACGACAGTGCTGCCAGAAAAGCTTGCTGCCAGTCAAGTAAATGGGTGGAGTAAAGTGGGGGGTCCTCACTTTTTATCCCCCCCACTTTTTATCAATAATTTTAAATGATTTCTATTTTTAAACTTCTCTTTTCTGAAACGATTGCAATCTTTGGAAAAATAGAATAAAATAAGGTAATTAATTTTAAAGATGAAGTATGTAGTTAAGCTTTAGAAACCTTTTTTTTTATTACATTTTTCAGAAAATCCTCATAAAGGGATTCTGTAATGAAACGTCAAGATAATTTAAATTTAAGGGTTAATTTTCAAAATAACAAAGTAATTTGCGATGGAACAATGAACCAACTGAAATGGTGCACTATCAAATAACTCAAATAACTAAGTTTAATTTAAACTTGGATTTTATTTATTTAATGTTTGTTAATTATAAATATAAGTTTTTTTTAGGTAGGAGGAATTTTTGTTACATGAATTTTGTTGTAATTTTGTTTGCTCTTGTTAGAAAAAAGAAAAACGTTTACGTCTAGCAGTGGGCAAAAATTATTCACTTAATTTAAAAGAATTATTTTTGAAATTTTAAAGAAATGGCGCGGCCTGATGCCGCTCTATTATTTTGCCGTTTGAGTGCACCGTACAATACTACCTAAAATACCGAGATGATAATATTAAGTTTCACTACATGAAACACGAAACAATTGTCTACGAATTTATTTATTTGATACTGAACGTTGTTGATATTTTGCTTGCACCAGCCAGTTTACACAAATTGCATGAATGTGAAAAAGCACTGTAACACTAATAATACGCTAAAAATAATTTGGATTAAAAAGTTCTAATTTAATATGATAAAATATAAATAACTATAATAGCATTTATTTGAAACAAATTGAAATTTTGACTAAATATACAAAACAAGAAATATACGAGTAAAATCAAAATTAGTACGTAGTATAATTTTTGGCCATGGAAAATTTTTTAATGTTCATCTCCTAGCTTAATAGCGTTAGTTAATATTAAATAAAGTAGTTATATATTAAAAATTAAATGTAGTTATTGATAAGTTGGTGAGAAAAAATATTTTTATGTTTGTTATTGTTATTTTCTGGGATTCAATTTGAGTCACTATATGTTTATATGTATATAAGAAATAAGCAATTAACTATATAATGCTTAATGATTTAATAAGCAATAGATACGTTGGAATATTATTTTGATGACGTTAATAACATTTTTATCTTTTTATAAGTTCAAGCATTTTTCGGGTTTTTATATTTAATACGATAAGTTTATTGCATTATTTATTGCATTTTCATTTCATTAAAAAGGTTACCAAAATCGTCTTAAAATATGCTACCGACTGAGAGGTAAAGGCCGAAGATGAGTTTTTTATGTTTTCTGAATTTTTTTGGTAAAACAATTAAATGGTAAATATTCGTAAAAAGTAAAGTTAAGGTAGGGTGGTAAACGTTCTAACATCTGTCAAGTATAAATTCTACAAGTAAAACTTAAAAATTACTATTTTCCAATGTGATGTTAAACACGAAATTATGTCTTAAATGAACGAGAGTGGCCGAGGGAGGATTCACCCTATCTATCAGGTACTTATACAACGACATACAATGTATTTCAAAATTTCCTTTTTCTAATTGACGTCTCACTTCTCTAAAATGATGCTATGATAAAACCGTTCACAATATTAACGCAGTAACCATTGATTATATGATGCATGCAAAATAAAAATTGGTATAAGTTTCATTGCCCATCTCGACTATACAATATTCCCATATTTTTTACCTATGCATTTAATTGTAAGAAACGTGTGTTCTCTTGAGTTACCTCAGAGCGAGCTGTTTGTAATATCTTGACGTTCCATTGTATTTTTATCATATTGATCGATATGGGATGAAATTAATTAATCCCCGCCATGTTAGCCTATATCGTACTCGATAGAATCTAAATACTTCTTTCGAAATACAATATGGGCAATTGGTAGGGATCAAATCGAGACGTATCCTTTAATAACTTACGTTGATTGCAAAAATGTTTTACCTATAATTGTTGCTGTGTGAAAAAACGACAACAAAATTTTAGAATCAAACCAAGATTACAAACTAAATTTTGTGTTGTTAATCTTGTATTTTTTTTTTTCAAAATACATCAACTAAAGATCACGAGTTTAAAATTTTTAAATTTGACAGGATTTTCATTAAAGAGATTCATCTAAAGATCAGAATCTTTGCCCTTTTAAGGCTGCAATTAATAAGGTGTCAATTTTAATCGGAACGCAATACAGATTTTCAAAATAATGTTATACAAACTTATTGCGTTGGTTTAACGAGGTTAATCAGATAAACAAAAAAAATCAATTTGACGGATTATGAAAAAAATTAATTTCGATTTAATAATAATAACTTTTTTTCCACTACTAGCCATAAACACTATCATTTCAACGTAAGTGATCGAACTGTAAACCACGCCTTCTGTCACCTGAGGTGAATAATATTTTATTATTCACCTGAGGTTAATAATGAACATAAATGCGTTTTCCGGAAACTTCGGGCCATTTTGAAAGAAAATTTATGTGTAAAACGAATTAGCATAACTAAGAAATGCTATCAATAGTGTTTAAATAATTAAAGTCGGTCTATAAATAAGATTAATTTGATATTTAAAATGTTGATTAAATTGGAATTTTGTGACTTTTAGCAATTAGGCGAAATGAGAAAACGAATTAATTATGACAGCTGAAACTGGAAACTTTATAAATCGATTATTAATAATTATTATTACAATCAATTATCGTTACAAATAGTACATTTTTTTGACAAAATAGTTTTCGTCAACATCTATATACTTGTATTCCACGTTCACTAGTTTTTATTCGATATTTAATGTAACCTTTATGTCAAAATTAATTAAACATTTTCAAGCAAGTGTCAACATCAAAACAAAAAACTATCATTTGTTTTATAATTTGAAATAAATAATTAAAACGATTTACTTTATTCATTAACAATTATTATTATAAGAGTAAACAATCCTAGTAGTGGAAAAAATTGTATATAAACCACGGTAGTGAAGTGTGTTATAACCCGCGCGCCTTAAATCCCAAGGTGCGTAGCACCGCGGGATTTAATCTGGCGCTAGGGTTATAACACTATGCTTCACTACCTTGGTGTATAATATACTATTCTTTTATCGACTATTATAAAGGAGGCATCTACTATTCTTCAACTCTATATTTCCGGCCCACCATCGAAGATAAACAGTACGATCGTCAGCATGAACACCGCCTTACAACACGTGCAGAGTTGGTTAAATAATAACGGCTTGATCCTGAACCCACAGAAAACCTTATGCATGTGCACAGGAAATCCTTACAATTGCGAAATTGCTTCAAAAGCTCGTAAGGTGAACATCATGCTCAACGGCAACGTAATTGAGCTCTGCAACACGGCTAAAAATTTAGGCCTTATATTTGATAACCACCTCACGTTTAATGACCATGTTAACAAAATCATGAGTGACGGCTACTTTAAACTCAAATCTCTTTTAAGATATAAGGAATTCCTTTCCCCAGATATAAATTGGTATTTGATTCAAAGTCTTTTCCTCTGCCACGTCGACTATTGTATGACGGTTTATTACGGATTTTTGAAGGAACACGCAAGAAAGCACTACTCTACTGCGAATTAAATATTCCCAAAATTGAGGCTCGATTTGAACTTCGGTTTGCTATACGGCTGTTCGCAATCTTGAATTCAAAACCCCCGAAGTACCTCGCCAATATTCTTCTAGTTCGTAGGTCCGATTGCCATGGTCTCAACTTCATTCATAGCAACTGCGTGCCATGGTGACATCATACCATGAAGTGCAAAGGTTCATTTGAATACTTGCCTTTTCACTTTTTTGAAAAGCATAGTGACCTATTTACAATACACCATGCAGCTTCCACCTTTAAGCCCAAAATCGAATTCTGGATTTACAGTGATTCGGAAACTATTTAGGTATTTGTTGAAAATCAACTCTACTGAACCTTTACTTTTTGATGTACATACTATATTTGTTTATCCTGTAAAGTTATAAATCTTCAATAAATATTATTATTATTATTAAA
The DNA here is from genome assembly GCA_036346125.1 of Lycocerus yunnanus. Classification (NCBI taxonomy): domain Eukaryota; kingdom Metazoa; phylum Arthropoda; class Insecta; order Coleoptera; family Cantharidae; genus Lycocerus; species Lycocerus yunnanus. The sequence goes on from JARFIX010000105.1 coordinate 951,701, forward strand.
AGATGTAAAAATCTCGATTCTATGAAAAATAATTTAACGAAAAAAAATCCACGGTAAAATAATCCACGGAAAAATAAAACAAAAGTAAAAAAAATCTAGGTAAAATAATTTTAATTGAAATTTTTTGGTTTTACTTTTAGCTTCACACTACATCGTACTATACTATATTACAGATACACAAAGTTTTATAAATTTAGGCTTTTTTAACATTAAAAAATCATCCAATCAATCAACTCAAAACAAAAATTTTGGCAAACGGTGTTTGTCAGAAATGAACTTAATTTACTTTTAAGTTAATAAGGCAAATTTTAAAAGTTCATACAGTAGCCTTTACAATTTCTTGAAATCTTAGTGTATATTAACTTCTTGTCCTGATCGACTGGTGATGGCGTACATCAATCTCCGCCATGACTGGCCACATTGTGTTCTACAGAATTACAAAACACCGACGAAAAACCATGTTACCATTTTTGGCAGAGATCAAGCATACTAAAAGTATTCTGTAGATAGAATTGATGATTCTGTGTAAGTATAAAAAATTATACCCTTTTATTGATGCTTAATTTTGGATGTTCGAGTTAAAAAGCTTTAAATCGATTTTCTCGCAAACGTCAGTTTTGAAGTTTGTGAACATTATAACTCAAAATCTACTTGACCGATCCTTTTAAATTTTTAAACATTATTTCTACACATAAATCAACAGGTAATCAGAGAGAGTATTTTTTTACCCATTTTTTTTTTAAATTTTATAATAAGAAATTCACCGAAATGTTTTAGGGAAAATCACGTTTTTCACTTCCAAATGCTGCCAAAATTTAAAAAAAAACTTCTGACTACCTAGGGAAACTCTCAAAGTTTTCAACACCTCAAAGAAACCATGGAAATATGCCTTTTTTCGCCTTTAAAACCTTACCCCCTCCCTTAAGAAAGTATTTAAATTCTAGTAAAAGGTTAACTAAGTAAAAGCTATATCTTTAGCTAACTTGGTTTACATTTATTTAGAATCAATCATTTGCTTAATTTTTTTAAATTTTAGTATTTACTAGATTTTATTCACACCACCCATTGATGGTTCGCGAATAACAAATACTTTGATATTGACAAGAAAATCTTGATAACGTAGTGATAATTATTAATCTTGGCAATTATTAAGAAATACAATCGTAAATACACGGATGATGGCAATTCATTAACATAGGAGGATCACCGGGTTTACGTGCCTTCCAAAGCACAGAGACAGCCACAAGAAAGTGAAGCTCTGTCCGGATTGGAACTGGGCGCTTTAGCGCTAGCAGTTGATCGCGCTAACAGCTAAGCCAACGACCGTTTTAAATTAAAATGATCAATTAATAATTTATAATCAAATGTAATTTAATTTCAAGTTATTTCTTTTTAAATCTTACTCGATTTGTTCAAGTTAGTTAATAATAATTTTAAACAATGCAATGGCGTATTGAGGGGTCGGCATGGGGGCAATTGCTCCCCTCCCCATCCAAAGATGACGCGGATCGTATTTCTAAAGCCCTCCGTGATAAAAATAATGTTTTAATATTTAAATAAGTTATAGTTTGAAACCAGTCAATAGTTTGACCAGCAGTATAGCATGAAGCATACACGGGTTGACTACGGCGCGATAAGTCGCGGTTCAAACCCTGCTCGCGTTAGATACACTGCTGTGATCAAAAAGTTCAATATCGATCTGTGGACTATGGGGAAGGCAACGGGAAACCACCCCATGAATTATACTCCCTGGTAAATTCATCTTGGCTTCGGCCAAGTTGAATCGCCAACGTCCGGGTGACCGGATATGGAACATGAAGAAGAGAAGATAGTTTGAAATAAGTTTTGCATTTCTTTAAATGTTTCAATTTTTGGAATTTGTCAGTTATCTCTTTCCCACGGACGCGCATGAACGGATTCACGAGATTCTAAAATATAACGTGGTTTGCACTCACCATAGGTTTTTTTAAATACGCCATTATATAGTGCTTATATAACCATGTGTTTAAATTTTGTTATCCTCATATTATATTTTCTTTATAGTAAATGATATTCTTTAGTGACGCGTAAATGCAACTCATTTAATGCTGCCATATGAAAAATATAAATAAAAGTATACCTAAAAGCAGTAAATTCTGCAAATTTTTGCATTAATCTATCTTATAAAAAAGTAACTAATGTAAATTTAACTATAACATAAAATGAAAGTAAATAATATAACTAAAAAAGTAAATTTTACTTGGAGTATTGTGAGCACCCCACCTACCTACTTACGTTACTTTAGTCCACCTACCTACTTAAAGGTTAAAAAAGAAAACAGAGAGAGAGGTAGTTAAATTAACAAACATCAAATTATTGTACAGAATACGTTTATTATGAACAAAAACAAAGCAATCTCAATAATTAAAAATCACATATTTAACAATAATTATATTTAACTTAATAATTGCAACAATTGCATAGAGATTTTCTGAGTTTTGGCGGCGTATGTAGATATTAAACCTCGCCAAGAGAGTTATATTATCAACACTAGTATTATATAGTCCTGATGTTAAAAAAATAACCTCTCGACGAAGCTTGTTTTTCCATTGAATTGGAAATGACGGCTTGAGTCCCTATGCTATACATGCATGTTTGTTTACATAATTTATATAAATTTGGATTTTGGTGTTTCAGAAATTTATAGTTATTTTTAATCATTGAAATAATAAGTAAACTTGAAATTTATCTGTTCAAATCTTACAGTTAATGGTTACAAGTTTTAATATAATGTACATTGCAGGATGTAATATGAGCATAGTTTCTTCACTTACATAAGATATTTAGATAATTACGTTATTAAACAGGAAATCTCTTAATAAAATATAACAATTACAAATTTTATGTAACACATGTAACATTTTTTACCTATGTTCATATTTCATTGTAGGAGAACGTAGTTCTATCGAAGGAAACTGAATTATACATACATGCTATATATGTACATATATTTAAAATATTAAAACAAATTTAAAAATTGCAAAATGCTGTCTACATCGAGCAGTTTGCAATATCTGGTTGTCGCAGTGTACATTAACTTTTATCATTTTGATTAATTTCTGATGGGGTAAATTAATCCCCGCCATGACTGACCACATCATATTTTTCAGAATTATAATACGAATTGATAAAATACAATGTGACCAGTTGGCAGCGATCAAATATACGACACCTGCGCACGTAATGTTCTAACACAGAAAATTTTAAAAACAGTGCTGCAAACAAGTTTAGGCGAGAGTCGGTTAACCCTGATTGCGATTTTCACAATTTTTTTTTGTAAATTGTGAAAGATAACAATGCCATATACACATAAAAAAAATAAAATTTGCGAACGGTTTAAAAATTTACATTAGAATGCAATTTTCCCATTGAAATTAAACTAGGTTGTGGCGACAGTAAAGATACAAGAATTTCGGTTTTTACTATGAATTATAAAACACGACGGTCTAATTAACAAATAAAAAATAAAATTTGTGGTCCGTCAACAAATTTCGGAAAAAATACACTTTTAGGGTGAATTCGAGTTTTGCGATAGTTCCGATTGTTAAAACCCACTTTTCGCAGCTTCCGCTCCAAGCGGTTTTGACAAGCGCTTTACGCATTAAAACATCCCTCAAGAACGGTCCAACTCGGCAGAGTGTAGATGTTGACCCGATGGATCTCAGGGAGCGACTGGTAACTCCCCACCGCTAGTCACTGTTGACCCACCTATAGTACAAGAACAAGTGATGGAATGCGGACTACATATGGGGTGGTCAGAACAGGAGTGAAACAAGTCCATTTTTGTAAAGTTTTGCAAAATTATTATCTCCTTTAATTTCCCATTAAAATACAGGTAAACGTCGTTTTACGCCGGGGTTCCGTTCCGAGAGACACCGGCGTAAAAAAAATCGGCGTAAAATGAACACAAATATAATGGACGATATAAGGTTAGGTTCCGTGTCAAAATTCTAAGACCAATCTAACATGTTAATTTAATACATTATATCCAATACTATATTCAAAATAAATTATAAATGTATTTAATAAATACAGTTTAAATTCGTTTACAAAATAAATAATAATCTCTTCATATAAATAATGAATATGATGAATTAAATTTTCACACTTTTTTGCCCATAATGAAACTACAAATATTTGAATATTCTTTTAATTTTAATAATAATAAAATAAAAAATATAATCATACCGTTTTATTTTTTTTTTTAACAAAACAAAAACTAACTCGGAAACAATTTTATACACACAATAAGCTGCTCGCGTACACGGTAATAGAATAAAAAAACGTGTAAAAGTGTGTTTGCTATTGGAATCGCGGCGCCTACTATCGTCTGGTGTCGACCGAACCGGGGAATCCCACGCTGGCACCAACCGGCGTAATTGTGAATCGGCGTAAAACGAACCGGCGTAAAACGACGTTTACCTGTACAATAACCAATTAATGGTTTACGAAAATGGTTCAATTTTTCATTTGGTTTACCATTGGAAAATTATTTACAGGAAAGCTGTTCCAATAAATTTGCACTTATTTTCGAATTCTATAATTGTTTGTTCTCAAGCGCCATGATAGACACAATTTTTAAATTTCTCATTGTTCGGAAATTTCTATTTTCGGGGATAATATACAATAAGATAATATACAATAAAATTACTTACACGTATAATTTTCTTCTAACGAAATATGGTTCGAATCAAACTTAGACGGAATCCTCGTATACCAAATTCCAAATCTTTATTCCATTGGAAGAACTTTGATTTACCGCACTTTAGTAGTAAATACCACTTTTCTTTAAATTATTAATTAGAAACCGTTATTGAAATGCAAGAAATTTCAGTACATAATTTCTAATTAACCGACAAAACATTAGTTAGTCCAAAATCAAAAATTAAAGTAATGATTTAACTCATTGTTAAGATGTTCACCGTACAAACGCGATATATGTTACTTTTATTGCGTTTATAACGATAGTGCTGCCAGTCAAGTAAATGGGTGGAGTAAAGTGGGGGAATCCCCACTTTTTATCACCCCCAATTTTTATCAATAATTTTAAATGATTTCTATTTTTAAATTTCCCTTTTTTTGAAACGATTTCAATCTTCGGAAAAATAAAATGAAATAAAGTAATTAATTTTAAATATGATGTACTAGGTAGTTAAGCTTTAGAAACCTTTTTCTGAATTAAATTTTTTTCGGAAAATCCTCAGAAAAAAATTCTGAAATGAAACGTCAAGAAATTTTAATTTTAGGTTTGCCTGTGTACTGTAATAATTTTCTTCTACATCCGAAAGGTTTTAAATATTTAACGATTATCTACTATAAAAATTTTCAAATTAACAAAGTATTTTGCGATAGAACAATGAACTAACGGAAATAGTACACTATCAAATAACTTAATGCTTATTGAATATTTTCGTTACGCCCTGTATTTATCGGTTTGTTATCTTTCGTTATAAAGGGAAATCTTAAATTTGTATATTTTTTAAACAACAAATTAGTACAGGCTTGTAGGTTTGTAGTAGGTTTAAGAATATCTTCCATCCAAATTCATGAGTTAGATATTTCATAAAAAATATTAAAATAATCTAAAATACCGAGATGATAATATTAAGTTTCACTACATGAAACACAACTGTCGGGTTGTTCAGGGTTGTTCACATTACAGGGTGTTCCCGTGACCGTGGAGAACTTTTGAGGTAATGATAAAGAACACTTTTCTAAATATACAAAACAAGAAATATACGAGTAAAATCAAAATTAGTACGTAGTATAATTTTTGGCCATGGAAAAATTTTTAATGATCATTCCCTAGCTTAATAGCGTTAGTTAACATTAAATAAAGTAGTTTTATATTAAAAATTGAATATAGTTATTGATAAGTTGGTAAGAAATAGTATATTACATAGCGAGGCGGAAAGCAAGTCATTACTAACTGAGGTCTGTTCTGCTGACCGACGGCGAAGCCGGAGGTCAGCAATTGCCGAAGTTAGTAATGACGCTTTACGCCGAAGCATGTATACTATTTTATTCGCAATCGTGAAGTTGGGGTTGGTTTAATGGAAATAATGCGTTTTCAAATTTATATTAAGTTATGTCATATTTGACATTTGTATCAGCGCCTCTACTTTTAATAGCTCATATCACGTTAGTGATAATTATTTTTTTAGTAGGCGTCAAAGCAAAATTACCGTGCGTTTTTTGACAATAATTAGTATTATTGTTTTTGTCGCATTGTGATTATGAGTGAATTATCTTGTACTCCACCAGAGCTTCGAGAAGTTGCAGAAAATGCAGTAGGTGATTTGTTACCCAACAAAAGTAAGGCAAGGTATGAAAACGCCTACAAAGCTTACATGGATTGGCGTTACAATAAACAAGCACGGAATAATTCAGAAAGTGTGGTGCTTGCTTATTTTAGTGAATTGTCGAAAGACAAAAAACCTTCTACGTTAACTCTACGGGCAACTTATTCAATGCTACGAACAACATTCAATATTAAAGATAATACAGATATTTCAAAATTTGCGAAATTGAGAGCTTTTTTGAAGAAGCAAAATGTTGGGTTCAAGCCAAAAAAATCAGGTGTTTTACATAAAACTGAAATTGATAGAATTTCTTCTACAAAAGGTAAAATTATAAATTTTGTACTCACATACAATGAACATAATTGTTTAAACTTTCTAGGTTGCTTTAATAATCGGCGTTAGCGGTGCATGCCGAAGTGATCAGCTGTATAAAATGAAAATAGAAGATGTAAACTTTTTAGAAAATAAAATAAGTATCCACATTCGTGATACAAAACCTATCATTCTCGATCATTCTTAATAACGCGCCCGGAATGGATTGTAATTGTTAAAGAATACGTAAATCTTCGGAAGAAAACTTGTAAACATTAGTTACTCTTAAGTAATCTTCTTATATTTTCAATAATTTTCAAAATTGCATAATATTCCATAATAAAATTATTTAAACTTTCTAGGTTGGTTTTATGATAAGCTAGGCTAATCTAGGTTGCACTTCTGGTGTCATGTAGCAAATAAAGTGTGACGGTGTAGCCAATCGTCAGAAGACTTCTACGGTTCCAAACTGCGAACCCTGACTGTAACAAATAAATTTTAACAAGAAAATGAGAAAGTATTATAGGACTTACCATAAATAAGTATTCAAATGTCACAATATGTACTTATACATCAATAATTTGAACGATAAAATGCCAGGAATTGTTAACAAAACTTTTCGATGTCGAAGCTTAAACTTATCGGATTATCCAAATATTTTTTAAACTAGCAACAAATAAATCTTAGCAAAAATTTAAAAAAGGGCTATCACTTGCAATAAGCAATTATTCTAATTAAAATGTTTTATAATTTGCACGCCCAATTATGATTTCTAATTATTGTTATAACCTAACTATATTTGACATTTGTATCAGCGGCTTATATCACGTTAAAACCACGCCCATTTGTTCATTACTGACCGCCACGTGATTATAACGAGTGAATAATTTCCATTACACACCGGTTGATATTAGTAGTTAACAATTTGTCACTTTCCAACTTTTTAAAAGTCGGGAAACGAGCAATTACCGACCGATTGCGAATAAAAATATTTTTCCACTACTAGCCATAAACACTATCATTTCAACGTAAGTGATCGAACTGTGAACCACGCCTTCTGTCACCTGAGGTGAATAATATTCTATTATTCACCTGAGGTTAATAATGAACATAATTGCGTTTTCCGGAAACTTCGGGCCATTTTGAAAGAAAATTTATGTGTAAAACGAATTAGCATAACCAAGAAATGCTATCAATAGTGTTTAAATAATTAAAGTCGGTCTATAAATAAGATTAATTTGATATTTAAAATGTTGATTAAATTGGAATTTTGTGACTTTTAGCAATTAGGCGAAATGAGAAAACGAATTAATTATGACAGCTGAAACTGGAAACTTTATAAATCGATTATTAATAATTATTATTACAATCAATTATCGTTACAAATAGTACATTTTTTGACAAAATAGTTTTCGTCAACATCTATATACTTGTATTCCACGTTCAATAGTTTTTATTCGATATTTAATGTAACCTTTATGTCAAAATTAATTAAACATTTAAAAGCAAGTGTCAACATCAAAACAAAAAACTATCATTTGTTTTATAATTTGAAATAAATAATTAAAACGATTTACTTTATTCATTAACAATTATTATTATAAGAGTAAACAATCCTAGTAGTGGAAAAAAATTGTATATAAACCACGGTAGTGAAGCGTGTTATAACCCGCGCCTTAAATCGCGGTGCTACGCACCTTGGGATTTAATCTGGCGCTAGGGTTATAACACTATGCTTCACTACCTTGGTGTATAATATACTATTTTATGTTTGTTATTGTTATTGTCTGGGTTTCAATTTGAGTCACTGCATGTTTATATATTGGAATTGCAGATAAGTAATTAGCTAAATAAATAAATTTTTAGTCGATTGCTTCGTGATTCATATAATGGAACTCATTGGCGGTTTGTCAGGATATGCAAGGTAGCCAGTGCCTTATCAAACCAAGTTTCACAAAAAATCGTTTTAAATATAATTTGTTTATAAATTTTATAATCGTATGTAGGTACTTAAATATAATTTTCATTTATTTAAAAAGTTGGTTAAAAAATTTACAAAAAATTAGTCAATTTTTAATTATACCAGCTCCGATCGATAGTTTTTGCAAAATGCGAAAGTGTATGAAGTTAAAAAAAATATAGTTTTGGGGATCGGAGATCTATGGAAGAGAGAGAGAGATGTACGGAATATACCCTAGGTATACTCAAATAGTAATAAAATTATTTGCCAACTTAGGGCATTCAGTATTAAGCGATTAATAGGAAAAATTTTGAAAACAACATAAAATGCAAAATAGAAACAGGAGCGTAGGAGGGCATAAAGTACTCCTAAAAAAATTACTGTAGCATTATAAAGTTTCTGCATAATTTGTCAACATTTAATGTTTTGTCTTCCAATTTTGAAGCATTAGAGATATTCCATACCCCCCCTCTCACCCCTCCTAGATCCCTCGATCTTTAAAATCATATATTCTAGTTTGAGTTTTTGAAACTTGTTATTTAAATTTAACCACCGCAAAACGGATGGCAATATTATGCAGAACAAAAAATTGAAAATAAAAAAATTAATAATTGTCTATTTGAAGAGTATGGAATACCCCCCAGCAAAATATAAATAGTTAATTGGAAATAGAGTTGCAGTTATATTTGCGAACTTACAGCTTTTAGTATTATAAATGATTAATAGAGAAACATATTAAAACAATATAAAATGCAAGATATCGATTGTGAGTGTCGAGGGGGGGGGATGTAAAAATTATAAGTGTGTTTTTATTCTTTGTAGGCATTTAAACAACCCCTTAAAATATCACAGTAAAATTTAGAGCATGGACTTGGAAGTCTTTCCAGGTCCATGATTTAGAGATAAATTTTTGAAGTACTTTAGAAAAACATCTGCTAGTTTTTAAGAATTGTTTTTTTTTTAATTTCTAGATATAATATACTAGCAGGATACCGCAAAGTATACACCGGCCGACTAGGAAGCAGAAATCGCGATTCAAGTCCTGGTCGCGTCGGATACGTTGCTGTGATCAAGGTCCGATATCAATCTTTGGACTGTGGGGAAGGCAACGGGAAACCACCCCATTAATTATATTCCCTAGTAAGGTCAGCTTGGCTTCGGCTAAGTTGATCGCCTACGCACTGTAAAGTGTATGGCACTCGAAGAAGATATAATATCAATTTAAAAACACAGAGGAACCCATATAGTTTACCCTTAAGTTTAATCCTACAGATCTTATAAATGTTTAAAACCATAAAAAAATGTGTTAATTTTTACTGACAACCTACACTTAGCCTTACACCTAGATTGCTGAGATTGTACGACCTGAAGGCCGCACTTAAAAATTTTTGAATTGTGTCTGCAATACACTTTCATATTTTTGGGTTACAAATGTAGGTTTTTATATTATATAAAAAGGGGCTCTTATATTATAATAAAAGGGCGCTTTGAACAGAGCCGTAGCTATTTTATTTGTGGGGAGGGGGTGTATTCTTACGGTTTTCAAAGTTTTTCGGTTCAGTGTGAACAAATTTGAAATGCCTACTGTATATTACTAATATTTCCACTTTGGACTAATTCAAAAAAGCGTAGTTTCAATTCCCACTTACTGTCCTTTGCTAAAAGCTGGTTGGTAAAGTTTTTAACCCCCATTGTCATTGATTTTATTGTAATAGTGAAATTTCATATCACTTTTGCAACAGTCAATATGCCGAAATCTTCAATTCACCACTGAAAAAATAATTTGTATTATCTGGGGCAATCTGGGGGATATGAGATACCCTCCAGTGGCCCAATACCGGGAGGCATAATATTATATTGCTTAAAAATTATGCACAAATTTTATGATGCCGATTTAGTGTTCTAGGGATAGATAATACTGGGTAGTCTCAGCATTTTATTTTATATTGTTAAAAAATCTAGTTTACTTCAACTATTCTTGGAATATCCCCCAGTCTACATACATATGAATCTAATTTATAACGGAAGACATGTGCTCCTTTTTTGACTACGGTGGGGCTTCTCTAGCTAAATTGATTACGAGCTGCTTCACAGTAGCAAAAAGTATAATCCGAAGTTATATACGAGTAGTCCAACGTATTGGTAAAATGTTTACTTTTTTAATTTAAATGACTACAGTGCACGCCGCTTATTAAAATCACGCTTAATGTTATCATTCGGATATTGTGATCGAAACTATTAGATTCCGAAGTGATCTTATTAAGCGGCGTGCACTGTATTTGCGAAATTCTTTTCCACTACTAGCCATAAACACTATCATTTCAACGTAAGTAATCGAACTGTGAACCACGCCTTCTATCACCTGAGGTGAATAATATTCATTATTTACTAGTAGTTAATAATGAACATAAATGCGTAGTCCGGAAACTTCGGGCCATTTTGAAAGAAAATTTATGTGTAAAACGAATTAGCATAACCAAGAAATTCTATCAATAGTGTTTAAATAATTAAAATCGGTCTATAAATAAGATTAATTTGATATTTAAAATGTTGATTAAATTGGAATTTTGTGACGTTTAGCAATTAGGCGAAATGAGAATTATGAATGACAGCTCATGCCAGCATGAAGTGACAACTGAAAACTTTATAAATCGATTATTAATAATTATTACAATCAATTATCGTTACAAATAGTACATTTTCGACAAAATAATTTTCGTCAACATCTATTTACTTGCATTCCACGTTCACTAGTTTTTATTCGATATAGAATTTTTTGTTTGGTAAGTGTTTTGTTACATTAATATTATTAAAAAACTGTATATTTTCAATTGTAGGATAACTGGATTGTGAAGATATTAAAGAAATTAGTGGTCGAAACAGAATCATGAAAAATTTATGCTCTTCGATGTGCAAATTTCTATCGTTAGAAGTAGTCGTTCGCAAACTTGTGTAACCTCTGTTACACTCTCCGTGCTATTGTAACTACAGTTTAAAACACTTCAAAACGCTCAAAATTTCTTACTAGTTGGAAGTTGTTTGAAAAAAGTTTTATGACGATAACTAACAACTTGATTGATTAGTATTACATAAATGATTATAATAAACACAAGATATTAAGAAAATTTATTTATAAAAATTGTAATTGATGTTACAATTATGGCATTCCATTGATATATTTATTCCTCCAACATTTAAGGAACTAGAAGAGGTAGGTACATTAATAACAGAATTATTGATAATGTGCCCCTCTTCAATTGTAGAACTGGATTGTACAGGAACTGGTGGTGTCGAGGAATCTTCAATTGTAGAACCGGATTGTACAGGAATTAGTGGTGTCGAGGAATCTTCAATTGTAGAACCAGATTGTACAGGAATTGGTGGCGTCGAGGAAGCATCGACATGTTGATTAATTGATGTTGATTGGCTTTGGACCATACGAGCTATGCTCGTTTTAACCGAGTGAGTCAGCTATATAGCCCTCGGCTACCGTAGATGACTTCCAACCCCCATGTTGTTTCAACTGCAGGATATTTCCACCGCTAGCAGCTAATATTGTGGCTGAAGTTCTTCTGAAGCTATGACCCGTGTAAGACGCAGGGTTTTGCAAATTTAAATACATTGCAATTTTGTTTGGTACTTGCCCTATTGTATTATGACCAATATTTTGCTTTGTAGCTTTTCCATTGCGTATACTAATAAATAATTTTTGCATGTCGGAAGTTGATCTAATTTTTAAATATGTTTTTACAATTTTCATCCAAAGGGGTTCCATAACAACAAATTTTCTAGATGAACCATTTTACTATTACGAATGTTTATAATAATCATATCATCTTTTATGATAACATCAGAAAGAAGCAAATTGCAAAGTTCATCGCATCTGCAAGCCCCAGATAAACCAATTATAAGAATTGCCTTATTTACAATATGACATTCATCGGTGCATTAATCAGAAATTTTGTAATTTCTTCTTGACTGAAAACGGAAGACTTCTTAGCACGGTAATTCACATTTTGGCGTTTTAAGAACGCAACTAATTTGAAAAACTTTGAAATGTCTATGTTGTCCTTTAAAGAAAGAGTTGATTTTAACATAGAATAATGTGCCCATAAAGTGGAAGCTTTTTATCATTGGCATAACTTTGGAAATATGCTAACAGTACATTTTCAGATATTATAACCACACTTCGCGCAGTGCACCAATTTTAAATGTTACATAAGCTTTCATATAAAGAGTCTTGGATTTTTCCGGCAGTAGCTTGTCTGCCACTGATTCAGCAATCTCTCTCATTTCGGGTGGTGTACAACTTTCACTCATTTTTAAAAACACTCACAAAAACTTATAAATATCAAAATATTTAATGTAACCTTTATGTCAAAATTAATTAAACATTTTCAAGCAAGTGTCAACATCAAAACAAAAAACTATCATTTGTTTTATAATTTGAAATAAATAATTAAAACGATTTACTTTATTCATTAACAATTATTATTATAAGAGTAAACAATCCTAGTAGTGGAAAAATTGTATATAAACCACGGTAGTGAAGCGTGTTATAACCCGCGCGCCTTAAATCCCGCGGTGCTACGCACCTTGGGATTTAATCTGGCGCTAGGGTTATAACACTATGCTTCACTACCTTGGTGTATAATATACTATTATTGCAGAAAAAAAATTAAAACAAATTTTTATAAACTAAATATAAAATTTTCGTACTTTTTGATTTACCGCTTTCATTACTCATTTCGATTTACCCATTAATGTTTGTACATTATCAATGCTGAAGGAATTTGAGGCTTTTTTGTATTTTTTCTTAAACATATCAATGTCCGTTGTTACCTTTTTGATCTTTTTTAATTTTTGTTTTATTTTGGTCTAATATTTTTCAATTGGGCGAAGTTCCGGACAATTCGGTGGATTTGCGTTTTTAAGTACAATGTTTATTGCATTGTCTTCATAAAATGCAAGACGCCTTTTGCAGTAATAACAATTGCAATATTTGCTGAACCTGTAGTTACGAACGATTTTGATTTTAATTCACAAGAACAAATTGCTTTTCAAATTAAACAGTTTTTCGGAAAATTTAATATTTTTTGAATTTTATTCTCTTCTGCTACATGACCACGACGTACTTTAACATAAAACTCTTATGCAGGTAGTTGGTACATTATTTAATAAAAAATTTTATTTGTTGAAATAATTTAAATCTCAATTAATTTGTTCTGATAATTACGACTTCATACGTATTTTGGAGAAAATGTTAAAAAAGTATTTTACTTTAACAATAATCGTCACACTGTAACTACCGAGCGGTCGCAGTGACCGCGTATTATTTCTTTCGTTAACTCACGTACAACTTAACTTTTTGGTTTTTTTTTGCAACAAATGTCTTAGTTGGTATTCTAGTAGGCCAAAAAAATTAAAAAGTAATTAATTTTAAATTTTATTAACTTTTAATAACACGAAAAGAAATTATTAGCATATTTGCACACCTTTATACTACATAACTAAAATTTAATTTTTTTTCTTGATCTAAAACATATTTAAGCAAACTAATGATAATTTTTTGAAAAACATACTTGAATAATTATAATTAAAATACAAAAATTAAAAAAAATAACTATATCGCAAAAATCACAAGACCTGAAAATTACATTTTTATAGTGTTTTATGGTACAGTTGATTTTGTATTTTATGACAAGTTTATGACTAAAGTGTTTTTTTAGGTATGGTAGCTTAAAATTTTTATGTAAAATATGTTGTGAGCATTGAAAGAAATTAGACCACATTGCCTTTGTAATATTATATAATCTTTAATGAGACGTTTACTAAAAACATAAAAATTACACTAAAACTATCGTACGGTCATAGTGACCGCTAGCTTATTTCGTTCCTTTTTATAAATAAAACAAGACAACTTTCGACCACCCCCGTTTGTCAACATACTAGGAGTGATGTAACTTCAAGGTACTAAAACCCATAATGACTAATTTTGAACAAGGCGTAAAATAAACACAAATTAAAACTTGATGCGGCCTCAGTGACCACTAGATAACGATTAAGGGTTAAGCTATTTTAAAGTCAATTAAATAAAAAGAAAAAAATTCAAGCCTAATATTGTCCAAGAATTTCAGTATTTTTACCACTGGTAGATCTTATCGTAATATTACCCTATTAGTATTTTAAATCATTTTGATATTTTTTATGAAATATGCAACTAATAAATCAACAACAAATTTTTAGAATATGGATGACTCCTTTACAATAAGAATATTTTTCTAAATATGTAAATATTACTGTGTTTTTAGAAGTGTTTAAATATATTAATATCAAAAATTTAATATAAAATCGTTAATAAAAAAACTATCAATTTGATAGTACTTAAAAAAATTTTTTAAATATAATCGCAATCTAAAAATAATTCGTTTTGAATGTAATTCAAAAATTGTGGTTTTGAGGTGAAGTGGTTCTGGTTTAATTTTGACAAAAACTACGGCTTTTATAAAAATAGTCTTAGTTGTAAAGTTGCTGATAATAAAATTTTTTTTAAAACTATTCGTAATATTAAGATAATTTAAAAAATAAGAGCGATTACAGCGATTTCATAATTTTCGTTCCTTTTTCATAATTTATAATTTCACTCAAAAATTCGTACTTTACATAAAAGAGAATAGCAACTACGAATTTCTATTTCCGGTGATAAAAATAGGTACAATCAAATTACTTACCCTTCTTTACTTCTTCTTCTGACGAAATATTGTTGGGATTAAATTTTAATTGAATTTATTATTCCATTGAAAATGAATTTTGATTTACCGCACTTCGGGTGAAAAATTAAAATTTAAATTTTTTTAAATACATCTTGGGATATTTACTGTACAAACCCGAGGTGAATACTAATTGATATGAGCTTTATTGCGCTAGTATTTAAATCGTGCACTAAAACTGGACAGTGCTGCCTATCATATTACGCGGAAATAGTGGAAAATTCCCCCCCAATTTATTAAAAATGTGACTTTTATTTAAATTTATGTTTATTTAAATATTTGTTTTGTAAAAATTGTACCACCAAAAATGACGTAATGTACCTAATACATGTATCTACCATAGTTTGAGAAATCCTGCATTACACTATTGTACGAAAATAATTTTATGTTAAAATTAAAAATACTATAAATACATATGTATGTGTATAGCTGTATATAGCTAAACCGATAATAAATTAATTATAAAAAAGGATTTCCTGTTTTTTTTTCATTTTGGAGAGGCCATTTTGATTTATGCCAGCGGAAAAGAAATTTGCAAACATGTCCAATTTTGTTTATACGTCTGTTAAAAATTCAATATTAAAAAAAATTTAGAAAATCATGCTCTATCGATTTGCACCTTTCGCGTTCAAAAGAAAGAAATGATAAGCTTCAACTGTGTCTATTAGAAATATGCTACTGTCTGCATAAACTATATTTTGACAGATCGTTTTATTATTTTGTTCTCTTTTTTTGATTTTAATTTATATCAAGAAAGTTTAAATAAAATAATAAACTTTTGAAGTGGCATAATGTCTACCATCTCCTCGGCTATATCTTTTTATTATTTTAACTTTTAAGTAACGCAATGTCTGATGATGTTTATTTTCAAGGAATCTGATTATAACATAGCTTAAGTCAAATAAATTAATTAATTTAATAAATAAACTTTTAAAGTGGTTTAATTTCTGCCAGCCTCTGAACTATATATTTTGTATTATTTTTGCAATATTAGGTGATGTTTATTTTCCAGGAAATCTGATTATAACATATTTTGAATCAAATAAATTAATCAAATGAAACAAAACTAAATCAGATGAAACAAAACTACCATCATGTCTATACAATACCTGTAGCAGTGTATACTGTTCATAATCTAGTTGGTATAATGCAGATATACTTAAATAATAATATGTTAATATGTTATGCATAAGTGGTTTGGTCTTTTCAAGATATCATCAACTAAACTATCCTTAAATGAAAATGAAAATGTATGAAAATCCATTAAAATTGAAATCAAAACTATATAGGAAAACTTTTTAAATAAAATTAGTTAACATGTGTTTTGACAAACCCATATCGACATACTAGATTCTAAAACTGAATGCCACCAAGTAAACAAAAAATAATTTAAAAAGTTTTATATTTCAAAATATCACAAGTTTACCTTTTCACCGTTCATGGGTTTTGGACCTAATGAAAGAATAGGTTTTCTCATGCCTTTTCACAATTCATCAACAAAATCCAAGAACTAAAAATTGTGACCCGTAGCAAAGATACACCGAAGTTCAATATGGTTTTGCTAATTTATTTGCAATTTTTTATTTCTGGATAATTGCATAAATTATCGACTTAAATTTACGGGCCTCAGATCAACAGGTGGAACAGCTTTATAATTATTTCATGTAATGTAAAATAGTCTGTATGTATTTTCACAATATACCTAAACCAGCTTCACTAGCAGAGTTTGTTGATTTTAATTGATAGTTTTGTTGCAATGTGAATTTATGGATAATTGATATATTGTGAATTAAATTTATGGGTCTCATAGATCAACAGGTAGCACAACTTTATAATTATTTTCTGTAATATAAAATTGTCTGTATGTAATGTAGCAATATAGCTGAACCGGCTACACCGGTAAGGTTTGTTGATTTCATTTGAAGGTTTTGTTGCAATTTGAATTTATAGATATTTGCATAAATTGTCAATTTAAAGTTATGAGCATCATAGATCAACAGGTGGAGCAGCTTTATAATCATTTTATGTAATGTAAAAGTGTCTGTATCTAATTAATCAATATAGCTGCACAGGCTCCACTAGCAGGGTTTGTTGATTTTAATTTGTAGTTTTGTTGCAATGTGAATTTATGGATAATTGCATAAATTGTCAATTTAAATTTATGAGCCTTGTAGATTAACAGCTTTATAATTATTTTATGTAATGTAAACTTGTCTGTATGTCATGTATTTTAATATAGCTTAACCACCTACACCTGCAGGGTTTGTTCAATTTAATTGCCAAATTTCTTTGCAATTTCGATTTATGGATAGTTGCATAACTTGTCAATTTAAATTTAGAGGCCTCTTAGATCAACAAGTGGAACAGTTTTATAATAATTATTTTATGTAATGGAAAATTGTATTTTTTTAATATTTCGCAATAAAAACCGGCTACACTTGCGAGGTTTGTTCACTTAACCATTTCATGATCATTTAAACAGTTTTATATTTGGGAAACTGTATAACTGATAAATTAGAATTTATGATCCATATAGACGAACAAGTGAAACTGCTTTTATTATTATTTGAAATTATTTTATGTAAATTCACCTATGGTGGAAATTATTGATTTGTTTCGAAAAAATCAATGTGGGCGTAATAATGAGCTGAATATGTTTTTGTATAACATACAGTTATGTTCTAACAAGTCGCGTCATATACCCAAGCGGCACAGTGTCGTCATAATGTCGTCATTTATTGGTATTTATCGGTTGGCGACGTCATCTGTCCAATAAATGTCGTACGCAGGACGACACTTTTAAGACAAACATTTGACGTCCTTAAAGAACGCCATTATGACGTCCATGTTTGGTCATTTATAAGTCATGAAGAAAATCAAAAGAATCTTGAATAATAATAACTTACATAGAAATTATATTAATTATTAATCTCTAAATAGTAAAATCAAAATGATCTCGTTTTATTGTTTATTTAACTTATTAATTTTGAAAATTGTAAACTACTTATAATTAATTTAGGCTACAGATTTTAAAAATTAAAAGAAATAAAATATATTGGGTTGCGTCATATAGTAGGTATGAGCACTCTTGCTGTCAGATGCACGTGGTACATCAGACAATTTTTCAGTGTTTGCTTATTATATTTCGTATAAATTACTATTACAAACTTTTTCATTGAAAAATTATTGTTTTTTTAGAATGATTTTTTAGAGAATGTACACGCGTGCCAAGAGTGTGTTACTTAAAACGAATAAAAAGTATCACAGCTCCGTATAACACGCATCTCGTCGATTGGCGATTGGGAACATATCGTATAAATTTTAGATATTATTATAAACTTTTTAAATTGAATAATTACTCTTTTTAGAATAAAACTATGTTAAATACTTAAATAATCCTAACAATAAACAATTATTAGTTATCCAAAAATATTCTGTGTGTTATTCGGAGCGAATAAAAAGTGTCAAAACCAAAAATAATATAATTTAAATTAAACATCTAGCTCTATGTTATAAATATTATATGTTCTCATTATACTAATATAAAAAATAAAAATTTGTTCATGTACAAAAATCATTTCGGTATTCTTGTAAACCATGTTTAGATGGTTTAAATCAAGGTTTAAACTAAAGAGCAGGTAATAACCAGATGAGTAAATGACAATATTTAGAGGAATTATTTCTTTCCTTCTTATTTGTGCGGGGACAAGTGAAGTTAAATGTTTTATCTACAGCTCTGAGCTAACTCTTATAGTTTCTGCAAGGTAAGTCTAAAATTTATCAATCTTTTGTCATCTAAAAGTTGAAACAGGGCGCGGGAACAAAATTGGCGTGGTAGGTACAAAAATGCGATACGATACTATTTATAATTTTTAAAATTGATAACACAAAAGACGCAAGTTAGTTTACAAGAAGTTTTAACTTTTAGATGACATAATATGGTGTTATCATAGTGGTATGTTCTTATGTGGCTGAAGACAGCACCAGAATCAGAATCAAATAAATGAGTTTTACAGTGGACCAGACAAATAATTAAAGTTTTTTTTAAATTTATTTATTTTAAAAAACAGGTCATTAAATAATATTTTTTAGTTCTCAAGGTGATAACATGAAAGTAAAATTAATAAAAACACAAATTCAACGGTTAAATGATAAAAAGTCGGTTCCACTTACAAAAATTATGTAGGTCTGGTGCTTTTCAAAAATAATTTCACTTCTCTCAAACATTTTGTTACAGGCTGAAATTAGTGTCAAATGATAGCCAATAGTGACAAGTACAACATATATTTCAGAATCAAAAAATTCAGGGGCTGAAGGGTATAACCGCCTCCCCAAAAATTTCAAAATTTACAACTTCTCTCAAACATTTTGTTACAGGTTGAAATTAGTGTCAAATGATAGACAATAGTGACAAGTACAACATATATTTCAGAATCAAAAAATTCAGGGGCTGAAGGGTATAACCGCCCCCTCAAAAATTTCAAAAATTTACAAGTTCTCTCAAACATTTTGTTACAGGCTGAAATTAGTGTCAAATGATAGACAATAGTGACAAGTACAACATATATTTCAGAATCAAAAAATTCAGGGCTGAAGGGTATAACCGCCTCCCAAAAATTTCAAAATTTACAACTTCTCCCAAACATTTTGTTACAGGCTGAAATTAGTGTCAAATGATAGACAATAGTGACAAGTACAACATATATTTCAGAATCAAAAATTCAGGGGGTGAAGGGTATAACCGCCTCCCAAAAATTTCAAAATTTACAACTTCTCCCAAACATTTTGTTACAGGCTGAAATTAGTGTCAAATGATAGACAATAGTGACAAGTACAACATATATTTCAGAATCAAAAAATTCAGGGGCTGAAGGGTATAACCGCCCCCAAAAATTTCAAAATTTACAACTTCTCCCAAACATTTTGTTACAGGCTGAAATTAGTGTCAAATGATAGACAATAGTGACAAGTACAACATATATTTCAGAATCAAAAAATTCAGGGGCTGAAGGGTATAACCGCCTCCCAAAAAATTTTAAAATTTACAACTTCTCCCAAACATTTTGTTACAGGCTGAAATTAGTGTCAAATGATAGACAATAGTGACAAGTACAACATATATTTCAGAATCAAAAAATTCAGGGCTGAAGGGTATAACCGCCTCCCAAAATTTCAAAATTTACAACTTCTCCCAAACATTTTGTTACAGGCTGAAATTAGTGTCAAATGATAGACAATAGTGACAAGTACAACATATATTTCAGAATCAAAAAATTCAGGGGCTGAAGGGTATAACCGCCTCCCAAAATTTCAAAATTTACAACTTCTCCCAAACATTTTGTTACAGGCTGAAATTAGTGTCAAATGATAGACAATAGTGACAAGTACAACATATATTTCAGAATCAAAAAATTCAGGGGCTGAAGGGTATAACCGCCTCCCAAAAATTTCAAAATTTACAACTTCTCCCAAACATTTTGTTACAGGCTGAAATTAGTGTCAAATGATAGACAATAGTGACAAGTACAACATATATTTCAGAATCAAAAAATTCAGGGGCTGAAGGGTATAACCGCCCCCAAAAATTTCAAAATTTACAACTTCTCCCAAACATTTTGTTACAGGCTGAAATTAGTGTCAAATGATAGACAATAGTGACAAGTACAACATATATTTCAGAATCAAAAAATTCAGGGGCTGAAGGGTATAACCGCCCCCAAAAAATTTTAAAATTTACAACTTCTCCCAAACATTTTGTTACAGGCTGAAATTAGTGTCAAATGATAGACAATAGTGACAAGTACAACATATATTTCAGAATCAAAAAAATTCAGGGGCTGAAGGGTATAACCGCCTCCCCAAAATTTCAAAATTACAACTTCTCCCAAACATTTTGTTACAGGCTGAAATTAGTGTCAAATGATAGACAATAGTGACAAGTACAACATATATTTCAGAATCAAAAAATTCAGGGGCTGAAGGGTATAACCGCCTCCCAAAATTTCAAAATTTACAACTTCTCCCAAACATTTTGTTACAGGCTGAAATTAGTGTCAAATGATAGACAATAGTGACAAGTACAACATATATTTCAGAATCAAAAAATTCAGGGCTGAAGGGTATAACCGCCTCCCAAAATTTCAAAATTTACAACTTCTCCCAAACATTTTGTTACAGGCTGAAATTAGTGTCAAATGATAGACAATGTGACAAGTACAACATATATTTCAGAATCAAAAAATTCAGGGGCTGAAGGGTATAACCGCCTCCCCAAAATTTCAAAATTTACAACTTCTCCCAAACATTTTGTTACAGGCTGAAATTAGTGTCAAATGATAGACAATCGTGACAAGTACAACATATATTTCAGAATCAAAAAATTCAGGGCTGAAGGGTATAACCGCCTCCCAAAAATTTCAAAATTCACAACTTCTCCCAAACATTTTGTACAGGCTGAAATTAGTGTCAAATGATAGACAATAGTGACAAGTACAACATATATTTCAGAATCAAAAATTCAGGGCTGAAGGGTATAACCGCCTCCCAAAAATTTCAAAATTCACAACTTCTCTCAAACATTTTGCTTACAGGCTGAAATTAGTGTCAAATGATAGACAATAGTGACAAGTACAACATATATTTCAGAATCAAAAATTCAGGGCTGAAGGGTATAACCGCCTCCCAAAAATTTCAAAATTCACAACTTCTCCAAACATTTTGTTACAGGCTGAAATTAGTGTCAAATGATAGACAATAGTGACAAGTACAACATATATTTCAGAATCAAAAAAATTCAGGGGCTGAAGGGTATAACCGCCCCCCAAAAATTTCAAAAATTCACAACTTCTCTCATACATTTTGTTACAGGTTGAAATTAGTGTCAAATGATAGACAATAGTGACAAGTACAACATATATTTCAGAATCAAAAAATTCAGGGCTGAAGGGTATAACCGCCTCCCAAAAATTTCAAAATTACAACTTCTCCCAAACATTTTGTACAGGCTGAAATTAGTGTCAAATGATAGACAATAGTGACAAGTACAACATATATTTCAGAATCAAAAAATTCAGGGCTGAAGGGTATAACCGCCCCCAAAAATTTCAAAATTCACAACTTCTCTCAAACATTTTGCTACAGGCTGAAATTAGTGTCAAATGATAGGCAATAGTGACAAGTACAACATATATTTCAGAATCAAAATAATTCAGGGGCTGAAGGGTATAACCGCCGCCCCAAAAATTTCAAAAATTCACAACTTCTCTCAAACATTTTGCTACAGGTTGAAATGAGGATTATTCAAAAAGTAGTAAGTAGAATTTGCTGTTTTACTTATTTAATCTGTGTCTGAGGAGATTAATACATGTTGTTAATAAGTTCAAAAGCTGCGTATCCAGTATGAATTTGTAGAATTTACGAGAGTCGTACGGGTTTCAGCAAAAAATAATATGTAAATAATGTACTTGACTTTTTAAAAATATGTATCAAAGATGTACAAAATTAGTACACCAACTCACAACATTTCACTTTTCATTTACGTCGTATAGAATTTTTTAAATTTTATTTTGTACTGCTCCTGATGTTCTGCTTCTTTAACGTGCAGTTAAATAACGTAGTGAAATTGTATATATTATTAACGTTTGAAATTATTATTTGATTCGAATTTTTTTAAAAATTATAAGGTTAAATGAACAATAAAACGAAACATTATTTGTGAGCTTTCAGCAATGGTTACTGCTGTCATCAGACATTTAATAATGTCTTATTTAATAATGTCTATATTTAAAAATGTTTTATTGTTCATTTAACCTTATAATTTTAAAAAAAATTTCAATCAAATGTTAAATAACATATTTACAACGAACTATACTAAAAAAAAAATTTATAATCACAGCAACGCATGTTTGTATTACCCCGGGCACCTTTTTGGCTCAAGCTTCAATGAATGGTTATTACAATCCAGTTCATTCAGCCACGATTATTTAAATTTACAACTTATATTTGAATATAAAGAAATGGTAAATTTGAATTATCAAAATATTTCCCTAAGAGGTCGTGCAAGTATTACGTAAGATGGCTTAGGAAAAGGGGGGTGGTTAAATGCTTTCTTCCTTTGGAGTTCTTAGGTTTTATCATTTAGGGGAAAAGGGTTTATACTTTTCATATTTTTGCTTACACAGGAAGAGTGGGTGTCTAATATCAATGAAAGTTTGCTTACGTAATACTTTAACGCCTCAAATCTCGACTTCGCAATAAATGCCACAGTTACTAAATCAACTAAAATAAAATAAATTTAATAAATTTGAGCAACCCCATACATATATGCATATATAAATCGCTTTAATAACTTAATGTCGACAATTCTGTTAAAAAAGATAAAATTTGAAAGCAGGCTCCATGAGATTCTCCCATTTTTGTTTAAAATTTGATAGTTTACAAATTATCAACCAATCCTAAAACTTTATCCAAAGATTAACATCTGTTATAAACTGGTAGAATACGCAGAATTACTCAAAACGTCTCAAATTTGAGACATCATCCATTAATCCTGCATGTAATGGGTAAAACTGTTACGGTTGTTTTTCGCGCAACAAACTCATTTGGGGGCGGTGATTAGACCTTTCAGCCTCTGTTTTTTTATTCTGAAATATAAGTTGTATTTGTCACCATTACCTATCATTTGACACTAATTTCAGCCTGTATCAAAATGTTTGAGGGAAGTTGTGAATTTTTGGGGTGGCGGTTATACCCTTCAGCCCCTCAATTTTTTTGATTCTGAAATATATGTTGTACTTGTCACTATTGTCTATCATTTGACACTAATTTCAGCCTGTAACAAAATGTTTGGGAGAAGTTGTAATTTTGAAATTTTGGGAGGCGGTTATACCCTTCAGCCCTGAATTTTTGATTCTGAAATATATGTTGTACTTGTCACGATTGTCTATCATTTGACACTAATTTCAGCCTGTAACAAAATGTTTGGAGAAGTTGTAATTTTGAAATTTTGGGGAGGCGGTTATACCCTTCAACCCTGAATTTTTTGATTCTGAAATATATGTTGTACTTGTCACGATTGTCTATCATTTGACACTAATTTCAGCCTGTAACAAAATGTTTGGAGAAGTTGTAAATTTTGAAATTTTGGGAGGCGGTTATACCCTTCAGCCCTGAATTTTTTTATTCTGAAATATATGTTGTACTTGTCACGATTGTCTATCATTTGACACTAATTTCAGCCTGTAACAAAATGTTTGGGAGAAGTTGTAAATTTTGAAATTTTGGGAGGCGGTTATACCCTTCAGCCCTGAATTTTTGATTCTGAAATATATGTTGTACTTGTCACTATTGTCTATCATTTGACACTAATTTCAGCCTGTAACAAAATGTTTGGGAGAAGTTGTGAATTTTGAAATTTTGGGAGGCGGTTATACCCTTCAGCCCTGAATTTTTTGATTCTGAAATATATGTTGTACTTGTCACTATTGTCTATCATTTGACACTAATTTCAGCCTGTAACAAAATGTTTGGGAGAAGTTGTAAATTTTGAAATTTTGGGAGGCGGTTATACCCTTCAGCCCTGAATTTTTTGATTCTGAAATATATGTTGTACTTGTCACGATTGTCTATCATTTGACACTAATTTCAGCCTGTAACAAAATGTTTGGGAGAAGTTGTGAATTTTTGAAATTTTTGGGGCGGCGGTTATACCCTTCAGCCCTGAATTTTTTTGATTCTGAAATATATGTTGTACTTGTCACGATTGTCTATCATTTGACATTAATTTCAACCTGTATCAAAATGTTTGAGAGAAGTGAAATTATTTTTGAAAAGCACCAGACCTACATAATTTTTGTAAGTGGAACCGACTTTTTTATCATTTAACCGTTGAATTTGTGTTTTTTATTAATTTTTACTTTCATGTTATCACCTTGAGAACTAAAAAATATTATTTAATGACCTGTTATTTAAAATAAATAAATTTAAAAAAAACTTTAATTATTTGTCTGGTCCACTGTAAAACTCATTTATTTGATTCTGATTCTGATGCTGTCTTCAGCCACATATGTTCTTCATCTTTATTCTTTATTACTTTATTTAGATGACTTATGTTGGCGTGGAATTTGTCGAAAAAGGAGGCATTTTAATAATTTTTCACTCTGTTTGGTTAACACCCTTTTTACTTTATCATATGTAATATAAGAAAGTATTGTTTTCGTGCAGAAAAAAAAATTTGAGATTTTGATGGATTTACACTTTTTCAGGTCCCCTGAATAAAATAAGACCATCTCCAAAAAATGTCTGTGTGTGTGTGTGATCAAATTTTATGTGCGACCTACAGCAAAAACTAATAGGAATTTTCAAACAAAATTTTGGATTTTGTATCCTTATATTGAGACTTAGAGTTGATTAGATTTTGGCTAAAATTGATTCACGGGAACTATTTTTTTTATTTTTTTAAATTTTATTATTTAATATTAGTTTTTAATTAATATTTCAAAAACTAATAGGAATTTCAAAACGAAATTTAGGATTTAACATTTTAGACATTTTAATACTATTTTTTACATGTAAAAAGAAAAATATTAATCTTTATGGTGGATTGTAAAAATTTTTATCACATTTTTTTTAATTTATTGGTTATTTTGTTTCCAAGGCCGCTCATATTTGTTTAAATTTAATGCTTCTATTTATGTATTTTAATAGTAATTTAAGAGAAAAATTTCAAGTGTTGGGTATCTTTAAACGCAGAAATAAAATATCGTTCGATTGACTCTATTTTCATTTTTAATTATTACAATGGAAAGAAGTATGGCGCCTTAGAAATTTTGTTTCTTCCAAAACATTAAGTAAAAATGAACGGATTTTAACTAAAATCTAATCACCTCTTTAGACGACGATATTCAACCAATTTGACAAATTTCAAGTCAATCGGTGCATGCGTTTGTCTGATATCGTGGACGAAAAAAACGGTCACACACACACATACGCAATCCAGACATCATTTCAAAAATTGTCTTAAACGACTTCTATGAACTCATAGACCATGGGAAAAATGCTAACTCAAAATTTTTTTTTTACTTCATTACAATACTTTCCTTTACTACGCAAATGGGAAAGTAAAAAAAAGGATTCACACTCTTCGGGCTCAACACTTCAAAGAACGGTCAAAAATAAATCTGAAAAAATCTGAAAAAGGTAGTAACGAAATGGGAATTTTTACGTTTTTATTTTTCCAAACACAACACTCCACGAATAATTGCTACAAAGTACCTTGGCGGTTGCAGCTGAAGTAAAAACTGCCAAGGTGTCGGTTGTAAGCTGAAGTAAAAGCAGCATTATGTGTGAATAGGTTTGCTACTTTTGTGCAGCTTGCAAATTTTTTAAGCAGCCGCAACCCAGAAAACTGCATGTTTCAGGCTACTTTCGGTCTGTGTGTGAACCTGACATGCAGCCGCAGTACAAAAACTGCTCAGCAAAAGTAACTGCGTCTGACCTTACCTTTAGATGAACCGGTGTTGCATTCTATTGCTATGGCTGCCACTTGTCTTCTTTTTTAACGAAAATGGCTTACCTCGAAGGTGCAAAATTAACAACCCAAAAGGCAAATGCATAAAATTAGGTCGGATTTGGTGCGGTTGCGCTAATGTCAAGACACACCTCTCATTTTCGTTTTTAAAATTTTAAAAACGTCAGTTGACCCGCGTTTTTTTGCTCCACTTTTTAGGTGATTAAAAATTTCTTTAAAATTTAAATTGTAATAATTTGATCAGGATATTATTTGAAACAATTAATAAGTTTTCTATATCGTTTTTGTTTTCATATTTTATTTAAGGTACATTTGTAAATAAATTTGGTTTTCTTCTGAAATTCATTGAAAATTTTCATTTAAATAACTGGCTTCATAAACGTTGCTATAAGCAACGTAACCAGTCACATTTAGGTTTACCAAAATAAATAATGCTATGTTTTACTTGTTACATTATAGTTTTTAATGAAAAAATTAACTACTTGTGTTACAATTTGCAAAATAATATAAATATAATTTTTATGTCAGTACTATACAGTTTATTTACAATTTAAATTAGTAATATTTACATATAAATAAAATACCTCTCGTTGTTCCTAACATACAGGTTAAGTTTGGAGGCCCCATCTAAAAATTAAAGAATAATAAAAATAATTAACTCAAAAATAAGTCAAGGAAACATACTTTACTCTTTTTTTTGCCGTTTACGTGGAAAATATGTTGTTGCTGCATTTTCTTTTTTTATTTTTCTGTTTCAATTCAATTTCATTTTCTCGAGCATTACTCAATCGTTGACTTCGTAAGTCCATGTTAGTATATGTCCAACATGTGTTTCAACAAAATCAACTTCCACTTCACCTAGAAAGGCACAACAGGCATAATAGTTGATAAATAGAATATAAAAGAAATCTACCGTTATTACAATGATGTACTATTATTCTCGAAGGACACACGCCATTGATTTTAATACTTCCCGCTGATTTCTCAGCCGGTTTCAAACAATTATATTAAAAAAATATTTAATTAACCTTATTATCGTTCTTGTAAAAAAAATTACCATATGATACGTGATCTTTGCATTTGGCGTTTGAACCGTACTCTGCTTTACATAATTTACTTCTCTATTTTCTACTGCTCTCCAATTTTCAAAATCTTCGAATTTATCAAATTTTAGTTTTCCTTTTAATAACGATATTATGAACATCTGAAATATGTTTCATTAATAAAGCATAAGATAAAATATTTTGTTTGTTGTTGTCAGGACACTTTGGACAAAATATACATAATATGTCCTTTTCTATTTTTCGTTTCAACTGCAGCTACCGAAGCTTGAATTCCTATTTTATGTGACGATTCTTCGAGGAACTATCATAAAACTTTTTTACACAATAAGGGCATACGGTACTGAAAAAGCAATGTTGATGTAATTTCACACAATACATTTAAATAGTATCACTTAAATAACTTACGAATCCATGGCTGTTATGTGATTTAATGTCATCACCTGACGACGGTAAAATGTAGACAAACGGTGTTCGCCAAAAAGAAACTGGAAAAGCCCATAAATAACTCAAAATAAATTTAAAAGCTTGCCAATTTCTTCTCAGCGAGCCCTTCTGCATCCAGTTATCCAAACACTTACGTTCTTACGCTTGAATTTGTAAAAAAGTGAATTTTATAATTATTTACCTAATCTAGCGGTCCTAGAATAAATAAAAAATGTGTGGTGCTAGGTAAATAGATTCAATTTAAATACCCCTTGATCAAAAAGTTCCGGGACTGATTTTCAAAAATTTGAAACAAGCAAGGAATTGTGCCAAGGAGCATTATCGTGGTGCAACATCCATGAATTGTTTTCCACAAATTCAATCTGTTTTGACGGATAGCTTCACGCATACGTTTCATAACGCTCAAGTAATATTCCACATTCCTTGTTTGACCAATAGAAAGGAATTCATGGTGTATTACACTACGATAGTGAACACCAACAATGTGTAAAAATAATTTTTATTTATTTATTTAAAGTTTTTTTCTATTAAAAAGTTTTCAAAATAAATTTATTTATTGTTTGTGATTGAATCTGATATGGCATTAACATGTAAGTAATTACAAAAAGTAACTTTGTATATAATTTCAATGTAATTATTATGGTAATATAAAAACAATGTAAATTATAAGTTTTCTTGTTGAATAGAAAATCTAAACAGGTTTTATAATAACACTATATATTAGGTATATAAGCGTATGTAAGTACTTCATCAACTTATAAGAGATTATTACTTTAGTGAAAATTAATAGTAAACATTTGTTACGATGGTGCGTGAGTTATCGAAAGAATTGCAAAAGATAGCTATAGAAGAGCTGCACGAAGACCCCGAGAGGGTCGAAGAAAATATAAAGCATATACAAGAATGGATTAACCAACAACCGCATTTAAATGTACCAACCGGTAAAGTTCTTATTTCTTCAATTTTAAAATTGTGAAAATGCGACTTTAATATTGAACTGAATCTTGTCGTTTTGTCTAACTTTGACGATTTATAATTTCTTGTTTTATTTATTGCCTAAAAACCTTTTTATAGTATTGTTTAGACTAACTGTAGAAAAACACAAAACTAAGGTAATTTTTTGCTGTTGTAGATATTTAGCAAATGGAATTTAAAATTGATGCTAATATTTATATTCGTACCAAAATTTTTAGTCTTTTTCCCAGTAGGATCAGCGATTTGTTCACCAAGAAAAATTTTTAGTTTTTTTACAAATATTTTTGAATAACGGATTTTATAGTATAATATTTTTGCTGACAAAACTACTTTTCAGTTTTTGTTTGTGTTTTGACTAAATAACATCAAATATTTCTAATTGTGAATGTTTATTAACTTGTGAAATGTCAAAGCACATGTCAATTAATTGTATTTACAAAAATTTTCCAATATAGCTTTTGATTTCAATATTAATGGATTTTCGTCCATTTTCATTCATTTAGGGATAGTTTAGCTGATGAAATCTTGATAAGATGAAACCCTCTGCGCAACGGGTTCTAAACTTAAATGTATGTTTTCCAATTTTACTAAAACTTGTAATTTTTTTAAATATTTTATTCGAGATAAAATATTTCTAGATGAAATTTCAGCTGTTTAAGAATTTAGTCATTTTTGAAGAGGAAAGTAATTTCTCTACAAATATACAAACAAATTCACTATATTTATCTTAAAAATACTTATGTATTTAAAACAATAAATAAAATTTGTATGATTTTCATCTAAATTCAGCCATTTTGAAGCCATCATTTTATAATTTCAATTTATAATGTGAAAATAATAGTCGATAAATACTTACTGCTTTTATATCTGAATTACATTTAAATATTGGTCGACGGTTACGAAAATTTGCATCATATTTTTTTAATTTGGTTATTCTGAAGCTGCCATTTTTTATTTTTGTAACTTTACCAACGGAATTGATATAATTGGAAACTTCAAAGTGATAATTTTCAGGATATTTAATTTTTTTCTAGATAAGCAATGGATTTTAGGATTCCTGCGTGGATGTAAATTTAGCCTACAGACCACCAAAGAAAAGCTTGATATGTACTATACCGCAAAAAATTTAATACCTGAGTTGCTGAAACCAAGAGATATTTATTCCACTGAAATTCAAGCAATTTTAAAAGCGGGGTAATATTTTAAAAATTGTAGTAATTTTATGCAGTGTGATTAATGAAACTTATTTCAGCGTGATTCTGCCATTACCATATTTTAAAAATTACATAGGACCAAAAGTGATATTATGGCGATATGACAATTGCGATACCAGTGTCATGAGCGTGGAAACTATTACGGCTTTGTTCTTTATGATTACGAACATCTTAATGATCGAAGATGACAATATAATTGTGTCTGGAGTTCTACTTTGGATGGATATGGCACATTATCCTATAAGTTTTCTACTACAATTAACTCCAACTTATCTGAAGAACACAGTTCATTGCATTCAAAATGCGTTTCCTCTCCGAATTAAAAAAATTCTCGGCACTGGATCCCCCGCAATAGCTGATAAGATGGCCGGCTTATTTAAATTATTCTTTGGACCAAAGTTAAAAAATAGAGTAAGTAATTTTATTAATTATTTAAACCGGATAACTAAAGGTTAAGAGTGCTTAAACCGGACTTGGAAGAATTCCTGAGAAAATACATATTTAGGAAGGAATAATTACAAGAAGCAATTAACAAAATTGTTTGTATCTATATTTTGCTATTTACGGGTTACCTAAATGAATACACTTAAACCTGTTTTTGTGAGAGGAATAGGAAACGTATAAATGAAATTACATAAAGAATATCGTGAAGCATAAGTAAGAATTGCTTACAGAGTTTAAATAAAATATAATAATGCATGTACATATTATGTAGCGCTACGTAGGTTCCACCACATCTAACGACATGATACAATAATATACACAAGATATGATATATCCGAGTTTTATTTTGGTAATTTTTGCCCATGACGTCTCGTGGCTAATGATATTCTGCGCAATAACTTATCTTGAATCAATGATATGAGAGATGCAAATTCCATTTGGTTAATTAGTGCGTATATACGTCACGTAATTACTGCACAATTTGCGTAATATCATATTTTGTTATTATTGCATTATGATCTTACTAAGGAGAGGGGAGTTTTGTAGACGCACGATAAGCACTTTTATTTTTAAATTGCAACGTTTTACAATACATTGCAATGTTAATATTACATTACGCAATTAATTTTTTAGGTTTTAGTTACGGTGACCGTGTTTCAAGGGCAATAACAAAAATAAGCAAAGAAATTTTCTTCGAGGTGCGACAAACAATAATTAAATTGTATTGTGAAGGCATATCAATGCGCGAGATCGGGAAAATTATCGGAAACCTAATTTAAGTGTTTAATACATCATTAAAAATTATGGAAACAAAGGTTTCTTGAAAAGTAAGCCCCGTTCTGGACGCCCCAGGATACTAAATAATATTATGATTCGTGCTATTATATGCAAAGTGAGGAAAACCCCAGAATAAGTGCTACAAAATTGGGGATGAAGTACGTAATAAACTTTATATTAGTGTTTCGGACCAGACAATCAGAAATTTGCTCAGAAAAGACAATTTTAATGACCGGGTTGCTAGATGTAGCCTCTAATTTCAAAAGTTAATAAAAGTAAAAGATTCAAATTTGCAATAGAACACAGAAACAAAGAAAAAAATAAAGAAAAAAAATGAAAAAAGTTCTGGAATTGAGTGATTTTTACAGACGAGAGTAAGTTTAATATTTTCGGTTCTGATGGAAGAAAAAAATTGTGACGAAAACCAAACGAAGCGCTTAATATGAAAAACGTTATTCCCACAGTAAAACATGGTGGTGGAAGTGTTTTATTTTGGTGTCTATTGCAGCGTCGGGTGTGGAAAATTATATTTTATTGATTCCATAATGGACAAGTGGGTATATTTAGATATTTTAAACACTAATTTAAAATACAGCCCAATCCAATTAAGCTTTCTAAACAATTTTATCTTCCAACAAGACCAAGTTCGTATACATACGTCAATGATTGTTAAAGAATAGCTCCTTTATTATGTGCCCAAACAATTGCATTCACCCCAAAGTCCCTACTTGAATCCCATCGAGCACCTGTGGGATGAATTAAACCGCAGAATTCGTAAACACGATATTACGAACAAAAATACTCTTAAGAGGGTATTACAGGAAGAATGGGACAAAATTGGGTCAGATATGACAACAAATTTAGTGGAGTCAATGCCAAGACGTGTGGGGGCAGTGATTAAAGCTAAAGGGTTTTGTACAAAATATTAAATATTAACATAAACATTTCTATGCCTATTTTTAAGTACCGTACGGAGACTTTTAGTAGATTTTGTAGATAGATTATGGCAGTTTGTTTACATTTTTCTTTCTTACGAACGGATTTTCGTAAATTGTTTAAAAAATTTTTAAACTAATGCGTGAATGTACATATTTATATTTTATCGAATTTCATAAAAAATAATATTAAAAACGGAGTAATTGTCATTTAAATTGCTAGAATGGTATCGTACGGAGACTTTTTAGTCACTGTAAATTACCAAACCGAACATCCCGGTTCGAATCGAGTCGGATGAAAATTGTAGTCTGACCGTCTTCCGCACAAACACGTTTGGCAAGTGCGGCGTGTAACTGTCAAAACTTTTCAGGAAGACCAAACCAAAAATGTGGAATCCTTCGGACGAACGGCGTTGGTCAGAATTCGGACCTCGAACGATCCCTAACATTGAAACCCTATGTAGCGAACAGTGGATCCGAATGAACTTGCGATTTAATTGTTGGTCCGAAATCGGACGAAATATCAGTTTCACTTTGCATTTACATGATAGACACCGCGTTGCGGTTTTAGCAACATAGCGTAATGGTGTTTATGTTATGACAAGATTGCGAGAATGATATCTCTGTATTTTTGTAAAATAGACTCCTAATAAATTTTTTATGATTATAAAATTTTTACAATTTTTTTAAATATTATTCTTAATTTCTTAATTTACTGTCTCGATTTCGACTAAATTATTAAAAATATAAAAGTGTTGGACTAATCAGATATTTTTAAAAAGAAATAAATTTGGGGAATCCAATCATTTATTTAACGTTTTACAACAGGATAACTTAATATTTTTTTATTTGCTAAAATAAATAAATACGTTTACTTTTGAATATACAATCGAATCCGATTAATTCGGATATCGATTAATTGTGACAGCCCCTTATTTTGGTCAAATCTTGAAGAACAGAAACCGAACTTAAGGAAATAATGTAATGACGAAGTATCAGGTAAATCACAGAAGCCGCGTAACGGTTTTAGCAACGCAATGTAATGATGACAGGATGCGAGAGTGATATCCTTGCATTTTGTCTAGTATATAGATAACAGTAATGTTCAAGTCCTAATTAATTTTTTTTTATGTACATATACTACGTATGCAACTTTATAAGTAAGTGTAACTTTGGTTATTGTTTTTTACGTACTTTACAAAATGCAAGGATATCGGTCTCGCAATTCCTGTGTTCATACAGTAACATGATTATTAAATAAAAAAATTAATATTTTTGCTTTTAAATCGTTAAATAAATGATTGAATTCCCCAAATTTATTTCTTTTTAAAAATATCTGATTAGTCCAACACTTTTATATTTTTAATAATTTAGTCGAAATCGAGACAGTAAATTAAGAAATTAAGAATAATATTTAAAAAAATTGTAAAAATTTTATAATCATAAAAAATTTATTAGGAGTCTATTTTACAAAAATACAGAGATATCATTCTCGCAATCTTGTCATAACATAAACACCATTACGCTATGTTGCTAAAACCGCAACGCGGTGTCTATCATGTAAATGCAAAGTGAAACTGATATTTCGTCCGATTTCGGACCAACAATTAAATCGCAAGTTCATTCGGATCCACTGTTCGCGCTACATAGGGTTTCAATGTTATGGGATCGTTCGCAGCTTTTCGTCCGAATTCTGACCAACGCCGTTCGTCCGAATTCGGATCCACTGTACGCGCACCCTTATGCCCAAGAGTGGACGAATACAGGCTTTATTGAGATTGATAATAAATGTGTAACCAATAAAGTTAAATTTCAGAAGTATAAATTTTGAAAGAAAATGCATAAAATATTTCTTCCAGATGTTAATCAGAGAGTAATAAATTAAAATAATACGTAAGTACTAAATTAATGCTTAGTTGCAATTTGCACGTTGTACTTTTAACTTGAATTATTTAAATATATCGAAATGCATTTATTTATAATTACTACGCATAATATATTGCATACTAAAGCGGTTTTCAAGTTGAACCGCTTTAAGTTTAAAGTTCCGAATTCGAATTCAAATGATAGTATTTGAAAAATAAATTTAGTATAATATGCACAAATTTTTTTATAAAAATTGTTTGAAAATATGATAATATTGCATCCAAGATCTGCCAAAATGTACAATTTTCTAAATTACTTTCTTGAGAAGTTACTTTATGTAGAAATCACACCAAATAATTTTATTGAATTTAAAATAATAAAATATTTAAGAATAATATGAAGCTGTGCCAGTGGTAAACAAGCCACTGTGGGCATATTTGTTTAATATTAATTAGATTTTCTTACTTAAGCTTTTCTTCCCTTGCTTAGGCTTGCGTTTCCTGACAACAATTTTCATAATTTCTTTATAATAATTACATACATACTATAAATGTGATCTTTCCCATTGCAACGTACGCAGCGGAGACCTGAACACTCAAAAAGGCAGATGTCAAAAGAATTGACGCGTTCGAGATGTGGGTGTACAGAAGGCTTCTAAGAATACCATGGACAGCACACAGAACAAATATCTCCGTTCTAGAAGAGCTGCACATCACGAAAAGACTGTCAACAACAATTAAACAGTCAATACTGCGATATTTTGGACATATTGCAAGAAGTGGCGACTCAATGGAAAGACTTGTGGTGGAGGGCAAGGTGGAAGGATGAAGACCCAGAGGAAGATCGCCAACCCGGTGGTCGGACCAGGTGAAGAAGATGGTGGGCTGGCGGAAGCATCACACAGGGCGCATGACCGGAGGACATGGTCCTGTATAACAGGAATTTGTAACTTCCGCCATTCCTGTTAAGTTTAGTTCCCTTGAATTTTGTCAAGTTTGCATATAAGGTGAGAGTAAAGTTGGCACTATGTTTTCCTATGAGATAAGCCCGCTATTTGATAAAAAGGGGAGTGCTCGACCGACATCTTAAGAGCGCTCACGTATTTAATTTTAATTTGGTGCAAATTTTCGTGTTAAACCTACTGTGATTATTTCATCCTCGATATCACAGGTAAATTACATTCAACTTTGTTTCTCCGATTCTTACCACTTATTTTTAGTGGGTTTTAATGCCAGGTTTAAGAATCTGTTTGGTTGCATTTTCACCGCACATTTTTGTTAATTTGCAATGTCGTCAAGACGTTATCTTTGCCGACCGTTACACCTGGATAGATAAGGAAAATTTAGCCCACTGATAAAAGTCGACCTTCGTCAATTAATTTCTATATTGGAGCTGGTTTAGAAAATTATTTTCATATTTTCTTGGATTTTGGACTGTTGCGTTTTTTTGGATAATGGGGTCCTTGCATTATTTTGGGACGATGGTATCATTTGAAGATTTGTGGAGCTCTGTTATGCTCCTGTCAAGATGCCAGTTGTTCTTTGGCAGGCCTTATTTTTTCCACGATGGCAGACGGTTCCTTCCATGTTTTCCCTCCGTTTGAAGTTGGACGAAGCGTTGTAACGAACCATTACTATGAATTTGTGTAGTTTGTATTCAATTTTCAACATTGGTGGTTGACGTTGTCGACCTGAAGTTATGTTTAATCCATTCTTGTGTCTTTATTTGATTTTAGTAAACTTCCGGAGATAACCTGATGTGGGACGATGACGTGATTTACTCTGAAATTGAAGGTAACCCGAAATGGAAGGTATTTTAAAGATTCGATCCATCATTTTGGAAGTCTCTAGGTAAGTGAGCTATGTCAGTAAAGATTCGGGGATGTGTGTTTAACTGCGCTTCAGGTGGGACTTTTGATTTAACGTCAACGATTTTCACAACAAGAATTCAATTGTTGAACAATTCATAGTAATGGGAGTCGACTTGAACCATCACTAGCCTTCAGCTGGTGTGGTTGTATTTTGCTTTAAAGTTTACCCTCAGGTAAACTTACTTATAACCCTTTGTTTTTTATTATTTTAGCCTGTAGCCTTCAGCTACTTGCTAATGTTACTTGCTTTGTTTTTTATTTTTCATTATGTGTTTGTTTTGATAAGGAATTGAAAATAAATGTCACACCAACTGTTTACTATCTTTGCTTTTGTTAAATTAAACAATTCTTCCCTTCATATAAGTTTTATTTACCTTAGCTGGCGCCCCATTAACATCATTTTTCCTCATACTGAGCAATGCATTTTAGTTACGAACCACCCCTTCGCATACCGGCTAAATACTTAAATGTATATGAGTTAGCTGACCGTTAATAACAGCTACGGTCAATCAAGCGGCTAGTGTGGCAAAATTAATATTTCTGCAATTATTGTTACACCTTGACGGTGAACAACGCGTCTCTATAAGGTCATCATACTCTTTCGAAAGCAAAGGACAGAGGAGGAGGACTATAAATGAAAAAATCTTGATAAATGTTGTGTGGGGTTTAGGTTGGATTATCTGGACTCTCGAGTCAAGTATGTAAATTATCGAAATTTGAAAAATACTGTTGATGTTACTACAGTTCCCTTAAAGTTGTGGGCCCGACGTATTTTGTGTGCTGGCTAGTAGATAGTTACCTAAAATCGATGAAACGTAAATCAAAACAAAATTAATTTTATTAATTCAAGATGGGCCGAAGGAGAATTATTTTATTTAATTATGAGACCGACCACAAATAAAAGCATATAATATTTTTTAATTTTTTTTAATATTTCAGATTTTTATCTATAGTCAAGATAATTTCGAAGACGTATTCAATAGTGTGCCTGAAGAGTGTATGCCGAAAGAGTATGGAGGTAAAAATAGTAATATAAAGGAAATAACAGGTAAACATTTTTAATAGAAGAATTAGTTAAACAAATTTGCTTAGTGAGAAACGTAAGTTTAAACAAGAAAAGTTTTTGATGGTTTGTTTGAATACCAAATCCACCAATTGGTTGAGCTCAAAATCACTTAAAAGAGTTGTAAATAGTAATAACAGAACGAGAACTTATCGAATCCAAGATGGTTTATTAAGCAAAACCCATGGATAGATCAGAGAAGTGTATTTGATGCGACCAAGAATACAGCAGCAGTTTTTCTCTTCTGTATGCTGTACGGTCGCAGAAATAAAATTATTCCATAACAAAAACCTGCGGTACTGAGAAAAAATGTTTGCAATAATTTTTTTAGGCTAGTGCTTACTTAATAATCTACTCTATGTTCAATCCTGAAAGTTTAACTTGAGCAAAATTTCAGATTATTGGATTAAAAAAGTAGAAGGTTATTCAAAGTGGTTTGAAGAGAGTCACCAATATGGTACAAACGAAGCAATGCGACCAGGAAAGTCGGCATCGTTTGATAATGTAATTGGAATAGATGGGTCTTTCAGAAAATTAAATATTGATTAAAATGCAACATATTTTAGTATTGGATTAATTTAGAACAATAATATACAAGCATTAAGTCAAATAAAATTAATAATTCAAGATTGTTTATTTTTTACCTCAATTTACCATTGGATAGGTTTTACTTTTGTCGAATTTTTTTAATTTAGTTTTCGTCTTATTCACTAGGAGTTTCATATTCTTGGTTTCTTCCAACATTCTGAAAATTTCTATTAATTCTGTGATGGATCTCGATAATGTTACTATATCATCCCCATTCGTAATCAGTTGGGTGTCTTTATTAATAAAGATCCTCTACTTTAGATTTTACTCACTATTCCTAACGTGTAATATCGAAAAGTCGTTCTTTCTTATCTCTCTACTTTCTTTCTATCTTGGTTCTTGCAAAGCTGCTATATTAATTCCAATCTCTTAATTTTGTTAAATACTTCATCCATTCTTCCAGGTATCAGCATAGTTTGATGCTCCATGTTGCATCAACTTTTACTGTTTTCATCTTTCATCTTTCCTTTTCTTTTCATCGGGTTCGGTGTTTCATAATTTGATTTATTTTTTAATTTTTCTAGCTTGGGTTGGTATATTATCTGAATTGGTATTTAACGATTTGTTCTACATACATATGTATATTTCCTCCACTTAATTTTTGCTATTATTTCTCCTTCTATCTAGAAACCTTTGCCACTATTGCTTTTTTTCTTCAGTTCTTCGTATCCCAAAAACTTTTACTATCTCTAGATCTATACCTATTATACTACTTAGGCAGCTTTGTATTGTTTCTCTTGGATTTTTTACTTTCTCATTTTAATTCTCTTCATCTTTTGTCACCACGTTGTTCCTTCTTTTTGGTTTTTCTTAGTTTTCCATTGTTTTCTCCAATGATTCACTTTTCTTAGTTAGTTGGATTTTTTAGTATTCCACTTTTTCTGTTTGATTTTAATTTTTTATTGCCTTCTTCTTATTTGATCCTTAATCAGGTTCATCTAATTTCTGCTCTTTTTGAAGATTTCTCTCATATCTATGATGGCTCTCAGTATCCCCCTCGCTTCTTACCTGTACATTTTCTATAAGTAATGTTCTAAATGATGTGTTCTTGTTCAATTGGACTATGTTTTCCGGTTCCTCAATGTTTTTTTGCAATCTTTGTGTTTTGTTACCAAATTATGGTTTTATTTGGCCACCACATCTTAAGATTTTATACGCAGTATACGAAGAAGCTTTATGATCTGGCTCTGTGTCCGTCCGTCCTCATATGTCATAAGGACCAATCATATAAAAGGAGTTTAGCCTTGATTCACCTTAGTTCGAAGTTTAAATTCTGCGATTTATTGATAATTTAATAATCAAGTAATCACCGAACTTCCGAGGATAAACTTTTAAAATAGAGATCAGACAGAGTTATGAACGCTTTAAAATGTTTATGAGATTATTGTATTAGTCGTACATTTTTTTGGGGTTCATGTAAAAACTGCACTTACAAAATGCAACCTAATTTTCCTATATAGAAAGTTTATGTTACTAATGAAAAAATGAAGGATAATCTTGCAGATCATGAAAAACCAGAAAGAAAACATAAAGTTAAAAAGGTAGTTGTTTTGTTCTCTGAGTACGGCCATGTTTGTTGCGGGATGGGAGAATTTAAATTTTTTTAGGTCCTAACGGCCAAAAATCCAAAATTTATGATCCGATTGTTGGATAGGCTGTATTCGTATCCGTAACCCTGCCCATCGAAAATTAATGTGCTAAAAGTAATTTTAAATTAGTAAGTTCTATAATTATTATTAGAATATATAAATTAGATTAGATAGAATTATATAATTAGAGACGGTCATTGGCATGGTTGTTAGCGCGATGAACTGCTAAGGTAGAACTCCCCGGTTCGCATCCGGGCAGAGTTCACTTTGTAATGCCGTCTCCGTGCTTCGGAAGGCATGTAAAGACGGTGGTCCTCTCACAAGATGCTTGCAACATCTTTGAGATATTAATTGCTAGAGTACCCTCTTGAGGAGACGGGTAAACGACCTTGGTTGTATCCTTACATAAGGAAGCCCGAAATATATATATATGTTACCGGCAATCTGCGAAACTTTGGCAATTTGCAGAATTCCTAGGCAATCTGCAAACCCACCAAGTGGTTAGGCAATATGCAAATTCACTAGTACTTTAGGCAATCTGCAAAATGGCTACGGTGTTTTAGGCAATTTGCAAATTGTCTATATTGTTAGTCAATGTGCTTTTTGAAAATGTAACAGACTCACATTGACTAGGCAATATGAAAAACGATATTTTAAATAGATAATTTTAAAAGGAACAATATTAGGTTACTTATTTTTATAATATATTAATTTTTAACTATAATATAACTTGTTAATTAAAAGTTTTAAATTATTACTTATTTTTTTATTTTATTTATTTTTACATGGATTACTAAAGTGACAGCGACTATTACATTTTACATTATTTCTAAGGCATTTGCAAGATTTATTTATGCACTTCTTTGTGCAATTACATTTTAGCATTCCCTGGCCACCTCCAGAGGAAGCAGTTGACACCGCCGATCGAAGACTAATTTCGGCTGCAGGTACATCTTTGCGTTTATAAAATTTTGGGTCACCGGCTCGAATTCATTCCGACTATAACATTTTTGTAGAACTCCTGTTCTAGTTCCTATTTTAAAAAACCCATCTTCTTCGCCAATAACAACACCCAACATATTTCGTGGATCTGTTCGACCCCTATCGAAAGATGGCACGGGTATTATTACGTTATCGCCAGTAGTGCAACCCTTTAATTTTTTTTGAGAATTTCCAAGCATTTTATTTGCCTGAAGATCCTGAAAAATTTTTGTCTGGTTCCTCTCAACATTTATATTCTGGCTTCTGATACAATGCAAACAAATTATTCTATTCTCGATACTTTGGCTGCATTTCGTTTTGTGAACATAGTTTTTTCAGTCAGCACAGTTTTCTTCGCTCTCACAAGTACATTCACAAACAGTGCACACTTCTTTGTTTACTTCAAGATTACAATCTTGTAATATAATTTGCATATCTTCAATATCCATATCTTCAAAATTGTTTTCCTGGTCACTTACGTGTTCTTCTGTGATGTTGACTACCCCTTCATTATTATCTACATCGTATTCGGACCGCATAACTTCAATGTTATCATCAGATACTGTGTTTTGATTCTCTAAACTCGAATCTTCAAAAAGAGTTTCCAGTTCTTCTTCAGTATTAATTTTTCAAGCATTTCTTTCGGTATAGGTAATCCATTTAAACCTACTTTTAAAGGCATCCCAAAAAGACTCTCATAGGGTGAACGACGAATACCGGCATGCAGTGCTCTATTTTTAGATATTTGAATAAAGGGCAAAAGCTTAGCCCAGTTCGTAGTTTTGTAATCAGACATAGTAGCAGTTATCATATTTTCGATATCTTGATTGGCGCGCTCAACGCTCCCTTGCGACTGGCTGTGACGCGGCTTTCCATGTACAAGTTTACATTCAGGCCAGTAAGTTAGAAGCTCTTTTAAAATTTTATTTTCAAATTCCCTACCATTGTCTGTATGTAGAATACTAGGCGCTCCAAGAATGCAAAAAATATTATAGAGCTCCCATGCTACATCACTTGCCGTCTTGGATTTTAAAGGTCGTAACTGGACAAATTTTGTAAAATGATCTTGAAATACCAAAATAAATTTATATTCTCCATCTGGCTGAGATTGATAATCAATTAGATCAACTTGACACCTAGACATAAAGTTATTTGAACGTATAGGTTTTACTACTAATTTCTTGTTGGGCATAGATTTTTTTAATTTGCACTCTTCACATAGCGAAAGAAAAATAGAAATCACTTCTCTGGTAACAAACGCATATTTCAAATTAATTTCTTTGACCATTCGGTCTCGTCCACCGTGCCCGGTGGAAATATGGGCTTGTAATAAAACGTCGAACAGTTCTTCATTGCAGATCACAAATAAAATAGAGTCTTCTGCAGTTTTTCTTAACTTAATTAATTTGAAAACGCCACCCACATTTATTACTTCATATCTACAAAGTTTAAAATTTAAAACATGATTCAACCTAACCTAAATTTATACATACCGCTTTTTTAACCTGTAGTATTTTTGCTTGTCATCGAGAATATTTACACCCTTTATCATATTCATTATATTTTCTCTTTCATTAAAAGACAACAATACATTATTATAATTCTTTTCATTGGATAATTTATTCACATTTTCAAGAAATATCTCGCTTTTGCCGATCGCCATGTCAAAGTATAATAAACAACTTGTACACTTTAAAACAACTAGACACAACTTTAACACAATGAAATTATTAATGAAAAGTGTTAGTAGGGTACCTAACGTACCCTCAAAATCAAAGTTACCATCATAATAATAAAATTATAACTTTTAATTGATTTAAAATAATACAGAATCGTCTTGGGGGACTGTTCACAAATTACGTAACGGTCCTAGGGGGGAGGGGGGGTTTGAAAATTTGTTACGATTTGTTACAATCCGGCAAGTGAAACTGTTGCACAATGTCTAGTCAATGTGAGCCTGTTACATTTTCAAAAAACACATTGACTAACAATATAGACAATTTGCAAATTGCCTAAAACACCGTAGCCATTTTGCAGATTGCCTAAAGTACTAGTGAATTTGCACAGTGCCTAACCACTTGGTGGGTTTGCAGATTGCCTAGGAATTCTGCAAATTGCCTAATTTTGCAGATTGCCGGTAACATATATATAAGTTCTATAATTATAATATAATTGCAAACGGTTGCGGTGTTCTCCCGCCGCTGGGCAGATACGACATCGCTTTACTTTGCTCAAAGTTTTCAATTATTCGTCAAATTGTCGATGGATCTGGTACACGTTTCGCCGACCAAAAATTATCTAAAATCGAAAAATACGCAATTTGTGGAGTATCTCTAAAGAATTGTTCCAGTTTTTTAAACAAGTTTTGACTACGATAACGCGTTGTTTCACGGTAAAGCAATTCATTACCCTCAACGTTTCTAGATGACAATTGAGCAATTGTTGGCGTTTTCAACTGAGGTTTTCAACGAACGACGCGCAATTTAAATTGTGCATTCTTACTGGAACACTCTATATATTAAGGTTATGTAAAATTTTGCTGATTTTCTTAGTATGAGGGAGCTTTTCTTCCGCTACAAGTTTTTTCAGCTCGCGTATGCTAGCGACAAATTTTTTCTTTGTGTAAACACTGGATTGACTTATAATGTCAGTTAACTCTTTTGTCGTTTGATGAAGTAAATAATAAAAGTAAAAAAAATCAGTAAAATAATTGTACTTTAAAAAGAAGATTTGAAATTAAACAATAAATCTTAGACAACCATATTTTTTACCTATGCATTCAATTGTAAGAAACGTGTGTTCTTTTGATTTACCTCAGAGCGAGCTGTTTGTAATATCTTGACGTTCCATTGTATTTTTATCATATTGATCGATATGGGATGAAGTAAATTAATCCCCGCCATGTTGGCCTATATCATACTCGATAGAATCTAAGTACTTCTATCGAAATACAATATTGCCAATTGGCAGGGATCAAATAGAGACGTATCCATTAATAACTTGCGTTGATTCCAAAAATTTTTTACCTATAATTGTTGCTGTGTGGAAAAACGACAACAAAACTTTAGAATCTAACCAAGATTACAAACAGAGTTTGTGTTGTTAATCTTGTATTTTTTTTCACAAAAGATCAACTAAAGATCTAAAGAAAAATCTAAATCTAAAATAATCTAAAATCTATCAACTAAAGAAAAAGGTGATTAAAAATTTCTTTAAAATTTAAATTGTAATAATTTGATCAGGATATTATTTGAAACAATTAATAAGTTTTCTATATCGTTTTTGTTTTCATATTTTATTTAAGCTACATTTGTAAACAAATTTGGTTTTCTTCTGAAATTATTGAAAAATTTTCATTTAAAAACTGGCTTCATAAATTATATAAGCAAGTTACAGTCATTATGTTTACGAAAATAAATAATGCTATGTTTTACTTGTTACATTATAGTTTTTAATGAAAAAATTAACTACTTGTGTTACAATTTGCAAAATAATATAAATATAATTTTTATGTCAGTACTATACAGTTTATTTACAATTTAAATTAGTAATATTTACATATAAATAAAATACCTCTCGTTGTTCCTAACATACAGGTTAAGTTTGGAGGCCCCATCTAAAAATTAAAGAATAATAAAAATAATTAACTCAAAAATAAGTCAAGGAAACATACTTTACTCTTTTTTTTGCCGTTTACGTGGAAAATATGTTTGTTGCTGCATTTTCTTTTTTATTTTTCTGTTTCAATTCAATTTCCTTTTCTCGAGCATTACTCAATCGTTGACTTCGTAAGTCCATGTTAGTATATGTCCAACATGTGTTTCAACAAAATCAACTTCCACTTCACCTAGAAAGTCACAACAGGCATAATAGTTGATAAATAGAATATAAAAGAAATCTACCGTTATTACAATGATGTACTATTATTCTCGAAGGACAAACGCCATTGATTTTAATACTTCCCGCTGATTTCTCAGCCCGTTTCAAACAATTACATTAATGTCCTTAAAAAAATATTTAATTAACCTTATTATCGTTCTTGTAAAAAAAATTACCATATGAATCGCTTCGATTGCAATTATAATACGTGATCTTTGCATTTGGCGTTTGAACCGTACTCTGCTTTACATAATTTACTTCTCTATTTTCTACTGCTCTCCAATTTTCAAAATCTTCGAATTTATCAAATTTTAGTTTTTCCTCTTTAATAACGATATTATGAACATCTGAAATATGTTTCATTAATAAAGCATA
This sequence comes from Lycocerus yunnanus, assembly GCA_036346125.1. NCBI lineage: Eukaryota > Metazoa > Arthropoda > Insecta > Coleoptera > Cantharidae > Lycocerus > Lycocerus yunnanus. The sequence continues at coordinate 996,675 of JARFIX010000105.1, forward strand.
AGATAAAATATTTTGTTTGTTGTTGTCAGGACACTTTGGACAAAATATATGTCCTTTTCTATTTTCGTTTCAACTGCAGCTACCGATGGGTAAATTTTTTTATGTGACGATTCTTCGAGGAACTATCATAAAACTTTTTTACACAATAAGGGCATACGGTACTGAAAAAGCAATGTTGATGTAATTTCACACAATACATTTAAATAGTATCACTTAAATAACTTACGAATCCATGGCTGTTATGTGATTTAATGTCATCACCTGACGACGGTAAAATGTAGACAAACGGTGTTCGCCAAAAAGAAACTGGAAAAGCCCATAAATAACTCAAAATAAATTTAAAAGCTCGCCAATTTCTTCTCAGCGAGCCCTTCTGCATCCAGTTATCCAAACACTTACGTTCTTACGCTTGAATTTGTAAAAAAGTGAATTTTATAATTATTTACCTAATCTAGCGGTCCTTGAATAAATAAGAAATGCGTGGTGCTAGGTAAATAGATTCGATTTAAATACCCCTTGATCAAAAAGTTCCGGGACTGATTTTCAAAAATTTGAAACAAGCAAGGAATTGTGCCAAGGAGCATTATCGTGGTGCAACATCCATGAATTGTTTTCCACAAATTTAATCTGTTTTGACGGATAGCTTCACGCATACGTGTTATAACGCTCAAGTAATATTCCATATTCCTTGTTTGACCAATAGAAAGGAATTCATGGTGTATTGCACTACGATAGTGAACACCAACAGTGTGTAAAAATAATTTTTATTTATTTATTTAAAGTTTTTTTCTATTAAAAAATTTTCAAAATTTTATTTATTATTTGTGATTGAATCTGATATGGCATTAACATGTAGGTATAGTAAGTAATTACAAATAGTAACTTTGTATATGATTTCAATGCAATTATATTATGGTAATATAAAATCAATATAAATCATAAGTTTTCTTGTTGAATAGATAATCTAAACAGGTTTTATAATAACATTTTATATTAGGTATATAAGCGTATGTAAGTACTTCATCAACTTATAAGAGATTATTACTTTAGTGAAAATTAATAGTAAACATTTGTTACGATGGTGCGTGAGTTATCGAAAAAATTGCAAAAGATAGCTATAGAAGAGCTGCACGAAGACCCCGAGAGGGTCGAAGAAGATATAAAGCATATACAAGAATGGATTAACCAACAACCGCATTTAAATGTACCAACCGGTAAAGTTCTTATTTCTTCAAATTTAAAATTGTGAAAATGCGACTTTAATATTGAACTGAATTTTGTCGTTTTGTCTAACTTTGACGATTTATAATTTTTTGTTTTATTTATTGCCTAAAAACTTTTTTATAGTATTGTTTAGACTAACTGTAGAAAAACACAAAACTAAAGTAATATTTTGCTGTTGTAAATATTTAACAAATGGAATTTAAAATTGATGCTAATATATTTATATTCGTACCAAAATTTTTAGTATTTTTCCCAGTAGGATCAGCGATTTGTTCACCAAGGAAAATTTTTAGTTTTTTTACAAATATTTTTGAATAACGGATTTTATAGTATAATATTTTTTGCTGACAAAACTACTTTTCAGTTTTTGTTTGTGTTTTGACTAAATAACATAAAATATTTCTAATTGTGAATGTTTATTAACTTGTGAAATGTCAAAGCACATGTCAATTCATTGTATTTACAAAAATTTTCCAATATAGCTTTTGATTTCAATTTTAATGGATTTTCGTCCATTTTCATTCATTTAGGGATAGTTTAACTGATGAAATCTTAATAAGACGAAACCTTTCTGCGCAACGGGTTCTAAACTTAAATTTAAGTTGCAAATTTTCAAATTTTACTAAAGATGAAATTTTAGCTTTTAAGAATTTAGTTATTTTTAAAGAGGAAAATAATTTCTCTACAAATATACAAACAAATTCAGGTGAAAGCTATATTTATCTTAAAAATACTTAATGATAATATATATTATTAACCTTTGAAATTAATATTTGATTCAAATTTTTTTAAATTAAGGTTAAAGAACAATAAAACGAAACATTATTTGTAAGCTTTCAGCAATTAAACGTCTGATGACAGCAGTAACCATTGCTGAAAGCTTACAAATAATATTTCGTTTTATTGTTCATTTAACTTTCTAATTTTAAAAAATTTCAATCAAATAAAAATACTTAAGGATTTAAAACAATAAATAAAATTTGTATGATTTTTATCTAAATTCAGCCATTTTGAAACCATCATTTTATAATTTCAATTTATAATGTGAAAATAATAGTCGATTAATACTTACTGCTATTATATCTGAATTACATTTAAATATTAGTCGACGCGACGGTTACAAAAATTTGCATCATATTTTTTTTTAATTTTGTTATTCTGAAGCTGCCATTTTTTATTTTTGTAACTTTACCAACCTAATCGATATAATTGGAAACTTCAAAGTGATAATTTTCAGGATATTTAATTTTTTTCTAGATAAGCAATGGATTCTAGGATTCCTGCGTGGATGTAAATTTAGTCTACAGACCACCAAAGAAAAGCTTGATATGTACTATACCGCAAAAAATGTAATACCTGAGTTGCTGAAACCAAGAGATATTTATTCAACTGAAATTCAAGCAATTTTAAAAGCGGGGTAATATTTTAAAAATTGTAGTAATTTTATGCAGTGCGATTAATGAAACTTATTTCAGCGTGATTCTTCCTTTACCATATTTTAAAAATTACATAGGGCCAAAAGTGATATTAATCCGATATGACAATTGCGATACCAGTTTCATGAGCGTGGAAACTATTACAGCTTTGTTCTTTATGATTATGAACATCTTAATGATCGAAGATGATAATATAATTGTGTCTGGAGTTTTAATTTGGATGGATATGGCACAGTATCCCATAGGTTTTCTACTACAATTAACTCCAACTTATCTGAAGAACTCAGTTCATTGCATTCAAAATGCGTTTCCTCTCCGAATTAAAAAAAATTTTCAGCACTGGATCCCCCGCAATAGCTGAAAAGGCGATCGGCTTATTTAAATTTTTCTTCAAACAAAAGTTAAAAAATAGAGTAAGTAATTTTATTAATTATTTAAACCGAATAACTAAAGGTTAAGAGTGCTTAAACCGGACTTGGAAGAATTTCTGAGAAAATACATATTTAGGAAGGATTAATTACAAGAAACAATTAACAAAATTGTTTGTATCTATATTTTGCTATTTACGGGTTACCTAAATGAATACACTTAAACCTGTTTTTGTGAGAGGAATAGAAAACGTATAAATGAAATTACATAAAGAATATCGTGAAACATAAGTAAGAATTGCTTACAGAGTTTAAATAAAATATAATAATGCATGTACATATTATGTAGCGCTACGTAGGTTCCACCACATCTAACGACATGATACAATAATATACACAAGATATGATATATCCGAGTTTTATTTTGGTAATTTTTTGCCCATGACGTCTCGTGGGTAATGATATTCTGCGCAATAACTTATCTTGAATCAATGATATGAGAGATGCAAATTCCATTTGGTTAATTAGTGCGTATATACGTCACGTAATTACTGCATAATCTGCGTAATATCATATCTTGTTATTATTGTATTATGATCTTACTAAGGGAGAGGGGGAGTTCGAATTTAGAAAAACACACCTGCCATAATTAATGGACGTCCCCTATAGCAAAACAATCAAAACAAGACAATCGTGTCAACGCGTCACTGATGCAAACAGACAATTAAATCTACAGCAGATGCAAATAAAACGTGCATTAACGCAATCATCATTCAATCGTCTTGCATTTTAATATGATCCAGAGATAGAATTCATCACATTCTAAAATTATTATTATTGAAATGGATAAAGAATATGAATATGGTCCAGTAATTCATCAATCAGAGTAACAATGCATTTAAATGAAGATGGTCGCGGCCTGGTGCTTAAGTACGTAAATTACCAAACCGAACACCCCGGTTCGAATCCGAGCCGGATGAAAATTGTAGTCTGACCGTCTTCCGCACAAACACGTTTGGCAAGTGCGGCGTGTAACTGTCAAAACTTTTCAGGAAGACCAAACCAATCCTTTACAAAAAAATTTGTGAGAATGGGAGACTTATGCCCAAGAGTGGACGAATACAGGCTTTATTGAGATTGATAATAAATGTGTAACCAATAAAGTTAAATTTCAGAAGTTTAAATTTTGAAAGAAAATGCATAAAATATTTCTTCCATATGTTAATCAAGAGTAATAAATTAAAATAATACGTAAGTACTAAATTAATGCTTAGTTGCAATTTGCACGTTGTACTTTTAACTTGAATTATTTAAATATATCGAAATGTATTTATTTATAATTACTACGCATAATATATTGCATACTGAAGCGGTTTTCAAGTTGAACCGCTTTAAGTTTAAAGTTCCGAATTTGAATTCAAATGATAGTATTTGAAAAATAAATTTAGTATAATATGCACAATTTTTTTATAATTATTTGAAAATATGACAAAATTGCACCCAAGATCTGCCGAAATGTACAATTTTCTAAATTACTTTCTTGAGAAATTACTTTATGTAGAAATCACACTAAATAATTTTATTGAATTTAAAATAATAAAATATTTAAGAATAATATGAAGCTATGCCAGTGGTAAACAAGCCACTGTGGGCATATTTGTTTAATATTAATTAGATTTTCTTACTTAAGCTTTTCTTCCCTTGGGCTTGCGTTTCCTGACAACAATTTTCATAATTTTTTATAATAATTACATACATACTATAAATGAAAAAATCATGATAAATGTTGTCTGGGGTTTAGGTTGGATTATCTGGACTCTCGAGTCAAGTATGTAAATTATCGAAATTTGAAAAATACTGTTGATGTTGCTACGGTTCCCTTAAAGTTGTGGGCCCGACGAATTTTGTGTGCTAGCTAGTAGATAGTTACCTAAAATCGATGAAACGTAAATCAAAACAAAATTAATTTTATTAATTTAAGATGGGCCGAATGAGAATTATTTTATTTAATTATGAGACCGACCACAAATGAAAGCATACTATAATCTTTTTTAATTTTTTTTAATATTTCAGATTTTTGTCTATAGTCAAGATAATTTCGAAGACGTATTCAATAGTGTGCCTAAAGAGTGTATGCCGAAAGAGTATGGTGGTAAAAATAGTAATATAAAGGAAATAACAGGTAAACATTTTTAATAGAAGAATTAGTTAAACAAATTTTCTTAGTGAGAAACGTGAGTTTAAACAAGAAAAGTTTTTGATGCTGTGTTTGAATCCCAAATCCACCAATTGGTGAGCTCACTTAAAAAAGTTGCAAATAGTAATAACAGAACTAGAACTTATCGAATCGAAGATGATTTATTAAGCAAAAACCATGGATCGATTAGAGCAGTGTATTCGGTGCGACCAAGAATAAAGCAGCAGTTTTTCTCTTCTGTTTGCTGTACGGTTGCAGAAATAAAATTATTCCCTATCAAAAACCTGCGGTACTGAGAGAAAATGCTTGCAATAATGTTTTTAGGCTAGTGTTTATTTAAGAATCTACTCTATGTTTAATCCTGAAAGTTAAACTTGAGCAAAATTTCAGATTATTGGATAAAAAAAGTAGAAAGTTATTCAAAGTGGTTTGAAGAGAGTAACCAATATGGTACAAACGAAGCAATGCGACCAGGAAAGTCGGCATCGTTTGATAATGTAATTGGAATAGATGGGTCTTTCAGAAAATTAAATATTGATTAAAATGCAACATATTTTAGTATTGGATTAATTTAGAACAATAACATACAAGCATTAAGTCAAATAAAATTAATAATTCAAGATTGTTTATTTTTTACCTCAATTTACCATTGGATAGGTTTTACTTTTGTCGAATTTTTTTAATTTAGTTTTCGTCTTATTCACTAGGAGTCTCATATTCTTGGCTTCTTTCAACATTCTGAAAATTTCTATTAATTTTGTTATGGATCTCGATAATGTTACTATATCATCCCCATTCGCAATCAGTTGAGTGTCTTTATTTATAAAGATTATCTACTTTAGATTTTACTCACTATTCCTAACGTGTCATTCTTTCTTATCTCTCTACTTTCTTTCTATCTTGGTTCTTGCAAAGCTGCTATATTAATTCCAATCTCTTAATTTTGTTAAATACTTCATCCATTCTTCCAGGAATCAGCATAGTTTGATGCTCCATGTTGCATCAACTTTACTGCTTTCATCTTTCATCTCTCTCTCTTTTTTTCATCGGGTTCTGTTTTTCATAATTTGTTTTATTTTTAATTTTTCTAGCTTGGGTTGGTATATTATCTGAATTGGTATTTAACGATTCGTTCTACATATGTATATTTTCTCCATGTAATTTTTGCTATTATTTCTCTAATTGAGTAAATTGATTGATTAAAACTAATGCTTAATGATTTTACGAGCAATAAATATGTTGGAATATTATTTTGATGACGTTAATAACATTTTTATTTTTTTACAAGTTCAAGCATTTTTCTAGTTTTTATATTTAATACGATAAGTTTATTGCATTATTTATTGCATTTTCATTTCATTAAATAGGTTACCAAAATCGTCTTAAAATATGCTGACGACTGAGAGGTAAAGGCCGAAGATGAATTTTTTATGTTTTCTGAATTTTTTTTGATAAAACAATTAAATGGTAGAATATTCGTAAGCAGTAAAGTTAAGGTAGGGTGGTAAACGTTCTAACATCTGTCAAGTATAAATTCTACAAGTAAACACTTAAAAATTACTATTTTACAATGTGATGTTAAACACGAGATTTTGTCTTAAATGGCCGATAGTGGCCGAGGGAGGATTTACCTTATCTATAAGGTACTTATACAACGACAAACAATGTATTTTAAAATTTCCTTTTTCTAATTGACGTCTCACTTCTCTAAAATGATGATATGATAAAACCGTCCACAATATTAACCCAGAACTATTGATTATATGATGCATGCAACATAAAAATTGGTATAAGTTTCATTGCTCATCCCGACTATACAATATTCCCATATTTTTTACCTATGCATTCAATTGCAAGAAACGTGTGTTCTTTTGAGTTACCTCAGAGCGAGCTGTTTGTAATACGTTCTATTGTATTTTTATCATATTGATCGATATGGGATGAAGTAAAATTAATCCCCGCCATGTTGGCCTATATCATACTCGATAGAATCTAAATACTTCTATCGAAATACAACATTGCCAATTGGCAGGGATCAAATCGAGACGTATCCATTAATAACTTGCGTTTATTGCAAAAATTGTTTACCTATAATTGTTGCTGTGTGGAAAAACGACAACAAAATTTTAGAATCAAACCAAGATTACAAACAGAGTTTTGTGTTGTTAATCTTGCATTTTTTTTCACAAAAGATCAACTAAAGATCACGAGTTTAAAATTTTTAAATTTGACAGGATTTTCATCAAAGAGATTCATCTAAAAAATCTCCGGTCTCCGCCGCTCCTGCCGCTACGGGTCGTTTTGATAAACGCTTTACTAATTAAAAATATCTCTTCAGACCGGTCCTACTCGATAAATTGTGGATGATAAGCGACAAGCGAGCCACTAACCTTTATTATACTTTACCCTTATTATACTCTTGACCCTATAACTTTAGTTTACCATTGGTGGAAATTACATGTCGGATTAAAAATGATTTAACCCACCGACCGGTTGAACTTATGGGCGTCCAAACTTATAATCGCCCTTTTATTTGACTGAGCAATATTTATTGAGACCTAAAAGGAACAGATTACTGGATAGTCAAAAAAAGTAATCGTCAAAAAATAACTATACCATGATGGTACGCAACTACTAAACATTCAAATTATTTAGAATAATTCAGTACAGAAAATGAATAATAAAAACAGCTATAAAATTAGGTTATATTATAGAGTAGTACTTCGAATAGTATTTTATATAATTAGAATAACTATATATAAATATATAGTACTAATCACTACATAGTATAAAACAAAGTCGCCTTTTCTGTCCCTATATCCCTATGTGCGCTTAAATCTTTAAAACTACGCAACGGATTTTGATGCGGTTTTTCCAATAGATAGAGTGATTCAAGAGGAAGGTTTATATGTATAATACATGCATCATATACTAAGGCAACATTGCTAATTTTAGAGGTTTCTAACGTGATGTCGTAATTTTTGGGCTTATTTAGCAATTTAGCAAAAAAGCTGCCTAAACCCTACGAGTTAGATCAAATTAATGTACTACAGTATTGTACACCATAAAAGGTCTACAAAAAGTCCGCGATGGTATATGTTTATCTTTTAGGGATAACCCACATTAACCATTTTTTTTGTTTACTTTTACGTGAAAAATGGCTTATTTACGAAGCTATTTTAAGCAATACGGCATTAATCCTTATCGAATTAAGTACCTTTAATACAGTGTGCAATTAATATAGATCAATATGGTTCCTTACAGCATGTAAATTAAACAAATATTTTCGGAGATATTACAAATTTAAAATTTGCGTTTGCGGCGGGCGGTACCGGTCGGACGGGGCATTGCGGGAGGCATGCCTATAAATAGCGCGTATGTAGTGATGCCCGTGCAAAGTCGGAGCGGGCCGCTATGTTTTATATACAACGTTCATAGTTTTTCTGTAGTGTATTTAATTTAGTATCAGCATTGCACCCGTGCGAAGCCGGGGCGGGTCGCTAGTGTAGTATAAATTACGATATAGTACACAGTTGGAAGCCTAATAGTAAAAACAAAATTTTTAATTAGGATTGTTTTACCGTAGATTTTCTTCCTTCGATTATTTTTCCGACTACCGAAAGTCGTTTGGGTACACCTAGCAGCCTATAATTTGTGCAATCGAATTAAATAAAATTTAAAGAAAACATATTAATTGAATAACAGCGGCGATGCCTATAAAAGAATAAGCCTTTTCTTTGAAGTCCGGAACTCCAACCCTAATTCTAAGAATTTACACCTGTAACCTGTACCTTACTATTCCTTTTTCACGGATACATAAGATTTAGAAATAAAATCTATTTTCGGTGTTAATAAATATTCAAATTCCCTATCCTAAAACTCCAAGAAGTGATAATATATTGAATTTTGATATCTATTCCAAATATCTGTCTAATAAATGATTGGTGAAAAATATGTATGCCAGCAATATCAATATAAGCAAAAACAATACTGATATACTTGCAAATTCAAATAATATACAAGGTGTCTTTCTGACCATGATAAACCTTTAAGATGACGATAGAAGACACTTTTCTAAGAGATATTTAAAAAACATTTTTTTTTTTGTCCTAGTTAAAACCCTTAAGGGTCCCCTCTTTACAGCAATTTTTACACTGACTTATATGGTTAGAGGCTGTTTCTAATTCCTCCGTGGTAGCTACTTCGTATTGGAGGCCTTCTAGCTCGGTTTTTAGTGCTTCTTTATAGAGGCACCAGTCCATCCTTTTGGGCACCTTACATTTCACTATTTCCACTTTTGTGCTCTCTATATCAAATGAAATAGAGGCGTGATCGGAGAAGGATACCTTCTCCAGCACTTTTCAATTTTTAAGAATATGACTTATAAACGGAGTAGCCAATGTAAGGTCAATTACCTCTTTCCGAACCGCGTTTATAAAGGTGGGCTTTTTACCTTTGTTTATAATGTCTAGATGGTTAGAGAAAATATATTTAAGTAAATCCTTACCTTTGTTATTGGTGTCTGTGCTGCCCCAGATCTTTTTATGTGCGTTCGCATCGCAGCCCAGAATAAGATGTTTGTTTCCTTTCGATACCAGTTTATGAAGCGTTGTACTTCTTCTGGTGGTACCTTGGTCTCATCATCTGGAAAGTAGGCCGAGGCTATTACTATACTCCTCTTGCCCCTCGCTTGGCAGTTCAACCACGGCAGATGCCAGGTCCCTGATGTTGAATTCTGAAATGGGAGCAAAGTTAATATCTTTCCTGAGCATTAGTGCTGCTCTTGGATTACCATACCTGCAGTTGGCAAGGACGTTAGCCGTCCTTTCAGGAAGTCCTCTGATTTTATCTCCATTTATCCAGGGCTTTTGTATTAGCCCTATGGAGAGATTTTTCTTAATAAACCTCCAGTATAAGGCACTTGAAGATGCCTTTGAGTGGTGGTGGTTTATTTGGATGCACTTCGTGATGTAGAGGTCTTCTTCTTTGCCCCTTTTTCCTCCGATTTTTTGGGGTCTTTTCTAACATTTCTTGCCTGGTGAGGCGGTTTGCTAGGGTGTTTGGATGTGCTCGGCTTACTTCCTCTGCCTGAGATAGGCACTTGGGTACGCGCACCGGAGCATCACTGTTGCTTTTCTTGAGTGGAGTGGAGTCGACCTGTACTAGTGCTGGGCGCACTGGATGTTGGGGCATCCTTGCCTGCACTTGTAGTTTGGGCCTTTTCTTATTTGTCCTTTTTTAGACGGAATTGTATATGCCCAAATCTGTAACCGATCTTAAAGTTCGGCTTTTTTAAATCCCAGGGTTCAAGCTCTGCCTCTAGGCTCTTTACCCATTTGGCTGTAGCTGCATTGGTACCCGTAATACCAAGTCAGCCTGGCTTTTTGTGGATTTGATGGAATTGTAGCTTTACATATGTCAGCTATTTTCCTTTTCTCCACTATTTTATCCAGAATTGCTTCTTGAATGGCTTCAAGTTGTTCCACTGTCAGAAGCTCTTTTGGATATAAGGATCAAAGTATTCCTATCTTTACCCCGGTTAAGGCTTGGCTAAAAGTCGGCTTCGTATCTTTGCCACGTGCAGCTGCTATCTCATCAATCCTTGCCCGCTTTTTGTCACGGGTTTCCGGGGTACTGCCATCAGATCTATTTCTTTTGACAGATTTGTTAGTGTTGTAACCTACGAGGGCAAGTTCCCTGGCTTTGTCAGCCGGTTGACCCTTTTGGATGAAATATTTCATCCCTTTGCGGGCAGTTCCACTTAGTCTGACCCTTGTATTCTTCAGTTGAAGGTTTTGTAGGGCCTTATTGATATCATCGTCGCTGCCGGAAAGGAATATCTTCTCTGCTTTTTGGTCTGGATTTTCATCCATTGCAATATTCTCTGTATCCATAGCCCTTTGGTTAGGATTTTTATCCTGAACCATAGGTTCCTTGGATGAGCAGGTTGCTGCTTTGAGGAACCTCTGTTATTGACTCTGTTAAGGGCGAGCCTCCCTTTGTGTCGTTATTTTTCTTCATGTTGTTCCCACGAGAAGCTAGGGAACAAGGTCACTTGCAGTAGAGCCTCGCATACCACAAGAAGGTATTAACAGACGCTTGGCGTATTGCGTCTGTAGCTAGGGTACCTCGGGTGCGCTATACCCGTACTTAGGTTATTTCAGCCTAAGTCCCTGAGGGCTCTGAGACCAATGTGACTGCAGTTAGCTGATTCATTATGTAAGCCGGCGATACATAATAAATAGATTATTCAATTTTATAATCTAGTATGTCGATATAGGTTTGTCAAAACACATGTCAATTAATTTTATTATAAAAAATGTTCCAATATAGTTTTTGATTTTAATTTTAATGGATTTTAATCCATTTAGTTCATTTAGGGATAGTTTAGCTGATGATATCTTGAAAAGACGAAACCACTTTTACGTAAAGGAGGTCCTAAACTTTAATGTAAGTTAGAAAATTTACAAATTTCATTAGAATTGTAAAAAAAAATTTTTTTTTTAAATTATAAAATTTTTTTCAAATTTCATTAAACTTTGAAACCTTTTAAAATATTTTATACAACATACTATATAATAATACATATGATAGGAATTTTTTTACATATTTCACTACAGAATAATGGTGTTTGCTAGAAAGGAACTTAATTTGTGGTTAAGTTATTAAGACAAGTTTTAAAAGTTTATACAGTAGCCTTTACAATTTCTTCAAATTTTAGTGTACAATAAATTGTTTAACGGTTGGTTAATTCGCCAGGGGCAGTTTCCAATTACAAACACTAAAACAATTACATTTTGAGAAAATTAAAAATTTGTTGCGTTAATGTAAACCCAATTTTACAAGAAGAATTTACAATTGTAAGTTAATGAAGTATCATTTTAAATTTTATGTTTAAAATTTTTCTTAAAGTTTTATTTTTTAATATTTACAAAAATTAAGAAAATAGAAATTAATAGATTTTTTTTATTTGCATTTTGAATTAAGATTATAAAATTATCTAATTCAAATTGAACAGAAAATTTGATTAAGTAAAATTAAATAAAATACCCAAAAAATTTTATTTAACAAATTTTAAAAAATTTCTTTATAATTCATTTTTAAACATTTTAAATTTGGCCTTCTGATTAATTAAATTAATTTAAGAAAGGTTAGTACATGTTAAATAAATTAAAAAATTTTTTTAAAATTAATTGTTAATTTTACAAATAATTTTAAAGAAAATTTTAACTACTTGTGTTACAATTTGCAAAATAATATAAATATAATTTTTATGTCAGTACTTACAGTTTATTTACAATTTAAATTAGTAATATTTACATATAAATAAAATACCTCTCGTTGTTCCTAACATACAGGTTAAGTTTGGAGGCCCCATCTAAAAATTAAAGAATAATAAAAATAATTAACTCAAAAATAAGTCAAGGAAACATACTTTACTCTTTTTTTTGCCGTTTACGTGGAAAATATGTTTGTTGATCCATTTTTTTTTTATTTTTCTGTTTCAATTCAATTTCATTTTCTCGAGCATTACTCAATCGTTGACTTCGTAAGTCCATGTTATGTCCAACATGTGTTTCAACAAAATCAACTTCCACTTCACCTAGAAAGTCACAACAGGCATAATAGTTGATAAATAGAATATAAAAGAAATCTACGGTTATTACAATGATGTACTATTATTCTCGAAGGACAAACGCCATTGATTTTAATACTTCCCGCTGATTTCTCAGCCCGTTTTAAACAATTACATTAATGTCCTTAAAAAAATATTTAATTAACCTTATTATCGTTCTTGTAAAAAAAATTACCATATGAATCGCTTCGATTGCTATTATAATACGTGATCTTTGCATTTGGCGTTTGAACCGTACTCTGCTTTACATAATTTACTTTTCTATTTTCTACTGCTCTCCAATTTTCAAAATCTTCGAATTTATCAAATTTTAGTTTTTCCTCTTTAATAACGATATTATGAACATCTGAAATATGTTTCATTAATAAAGCATAAGATAAAATATTTTGTTTGTTGTTGTCAGGACACTTTGGACAAAATTTTCTATTTATTCTTTTCGCATCCTCAACCCTTACCTACTAACCAAGACGACCTTAACTGCCCTCTAACAAACTCGGTTTGCAAATGCTTTTTTACAGCAGTTAACGCCCATCTTCCAGAATCTTGACTGGACCCTGGAAAACGAGCATTACAATTCAAAATCTTTAAATTGTAATCGCACACCTGTAAAGTAACTTATTTTAAATAAATTATTAATAACTTTTTCTACGTACCATTTGTACATTGAAACTATAATAACCTTTTCGGTTATAATATGCATGTGCAGGATGAATAGGGTGTTCTACAGGAGGGGCTATTATGGCAATATGGGTGCAGTCAATCGCCCCAATAACCCCTGGCAAGCGTGATTTTTCTAAAAATATTTGCTGTGCACTTCTTAGCACAGCTTCTCTTTTTGGAAAAACAACCCACCTGTCTAGCAATCGATCCACTATAACTTCTGTTAGGATGGTGCTAACAGTAGGTTGTTTCATGCCCATTTGAAAATTGTTTCTAACACATTTTTGGTAACTTCCATGTGCGAAAAAATACAAAGCTGCAAATATTTTCAAATAAATTGGCACTGCTGTTATTCTTTCAGCTTGCTTCATGTATTGTCCCACTTCGATAATCAAATAATGCACTACATCTTTTGTTAAACGGTATGTTTTAAGAAACGTCCTGTCACACATTGAAAAAGGGTCACTTTGGTCTCTTAAGACCCTTCTTTCAACCTTTTCCCTATGCTCCACTGCAATTATAAATAAATTATTCAAAAAAAATTCAAATATTTAGATATTTAGAAAAAATTTTATTACTTAACCTTGAAAATAATTCTATAAACCTGTGTAAACTAAGTTTTTACAATAAAATATACTTAAACAAATACTTACAGTCCGCATTTTCTAATTGATTCAGAAGAAATATATTTAACAATTCATTCAAAGCCATTTTAACCTTTAACTTACTATCTTAACGGCACCTTTCTAGCTTACGTTATATTTGACACTTTAATGGTTATGATAATTGTTATTTTATAAAGATTTGGTAACATAACGACTTGTGAAGTGGATACGTAATACCAACTTTATGAAAACCTTTATGTTATCTCATAACAGTCATGTTGACGATAACGGGCGTGCTACATAATACCCCTGAATATGTTCTTTTCTATTTTTCGTTTCAACTGCAGCTACCGAAGCTTGAATTCCTATTTTATGTGACGATTCTTCGAGGAACTATCATAAAACTTTTTTACACAATAAGGGCATACGGTGTACTGAAAAAGCAATGTTGATGTAATTTCACACAATACATTTAAATAGTATCACTTAAATAACTTACGAATCCATGGCTGTTATGTGATTTAATGTCATCACCTGACGACGGTAAAATGTAGACAAACGGTGTTCGCCAAAAAGAAACTGGAAAAGCCCATAAATAACTCAAAATAAATTTAAAAGCTCTCCAATTTCTTCTCAGAGAGCCCTTCTGCATCCAGTTATCCAAACACTTACGTTCTTACGCTTGAATTTGTAAAAAAGTGAATTTTATAATTATTTACCTAATCTAGCGATCAAAATGTTTCGGGACTGATTTTCAAAAATTTGAAACAAGCAAGGAATTGTGCCAAGGAGCATTATCGTGGTGCAACATCCATGAATTGTTTTCCACAAATTCAATCTGTTTTGACCTATAGCTTCACGCATACGTTTCATAACCCTCAAGTGATATTCCATATTCCTTGTTTGACCAATAGAAAGAAATTCTTGGTGTATTACACTAAGATAGTGAACACGAACAATGAGTAAGAATAATTTTATTTATTTAAAGTTTTTTCTATTAAAAAGTTTTCAAAATAAATTTATTTATTATTTGTGATTGAATTTGATATGGCATTAACATGTAAGTAATAATTACAAAAAGTAACTTTGTATATAATTTCAATGTAATTATTATGGTAATATAAAATTAATGTAAATCGTAAGTTTTCTTGTTGAATAGATAATCTAAACAGGTTTTATAATAACATTATGTATTAGGTATATAAGCGTATGTAAGTACTTCATCAACTTATAAGAGATTATTACTTTAGTGAAAATTAATAGTAAACATTTGTTACGATGGTGCGTGAGTTATCGAAAGAATTGCAAAAGATAGCTATAGAAGAGCTGCACGAAGACCCCGAGAGGGTCGAAGAAGATATAAAGCATATACAAGAATGGATTAACCAACAACCGCATTTAAATGTACCAACCGGTAAAGTTCTTATTTCTTCAAATTTAAAATTGTGAAAATGCGACTTTAATATTGAACTGAATCTTGTCGTTTTGTCTAACTTTGACGATTTATAATTTTTTGTTTTATTTATTGCCTAAAACTTTTTATAGTATTGTTTAGACTAACTGTAGAAAAACACAAAACTAAAGTAATTTTTTGCTGTTGTAGATATTTAGCAAATGGAATTTAAAATTGATGCTAAACATTTATATTCGTACCAAAATTTTTAGTAGTTTTCCCAGTAGGATCAGCGATTTGTTCACCAAGGAAAATTTTTAGTTTTTTTACAAATATTTTTGAATAACGGATTTTATAGTATAATATTTTTTGCTGACAAAACTACTTTTCAGTTTTTGTTTGTGTTTTGACTAAATAACATAAAATATTTCTAATTGTGAATGTTTATTAACTTGTGAAATGTCAAAGCACATGTCAATTAATTGTATTTACAAAAATTTTCCAATATAGCTTTTGATTTCAATTTTAATGGATTTTCGTCCATTTTCATTCATTTAGGGTAGTTTAGCTGATGAAATCTTGATAAGACGAAACCTTTCTGCGCAACGGGTTCTAAACTTAAATGTAAGTTGCAAATTTTCAAATTTTACTAAAGATGAAATTTTAGCTGTTTAAGAATTTAGTTATTTTTAAAGAGGAAAATAATTTCTCTACAAATATACAAACAAATTCAGGTGAAAGCTATATTTACCTTAAAAATACTTAATGATAATATATATTATTAACCTTTGAAATTAATATTTGATTCAAATTTTTTTAAATTAGAAGGTTAAAAGAACAATAAAACGAAACATTATTTGTAAGCTTTCAGCAATTAAATGTCTGATGACAGCAGTAACCATTGCTGAAAGCTTACAAATAATATTTCGTTTTATTGTTCATTTAACTTTCTAATTTTAAAAAATTCCAATCAAATAAAAATACTTAAGGATTTAAAACAATAAATAAAATTTGTATGATTTTTATCTAAATTCAGCCATTTTGAAACCATCATTTTATAATTTCAATTTATAATGTGAAAATAATAGTCGATTAATACTTACTGCTATTATATCTGAATTACATTTAAATATTAGTCGACGGTTACAAAAATTTGCATTATATTTTTTTTAATTTTGTCATTCTGAAGCTGCCATTTTTTATTTTTGTAACTTTACCAAGCTAATCGATATAATTGGAAACTTCAAAGTGATAATTCTCAGGATATTTAATTTTTTTTTAGATAAGCAATGGATTCTAGGATTCCTGCGTGGATGTAAATTTAGCCTACAGACCACCAAAGAAAAGCTTGATATGTACTATACCGCAAAAAATGTACTACCTGAGTTGCTGAAACCAAGAGATATTTATTCAACTGAAATTCAAGCAATTTTAAAAGCGGGGTAATATTTTAAAAATTGTAGTAATTTTATGCAGTGCGATTAATGAAACTTATTTCAGCGTGATTCTGCCATTACCATATTTTAAAAATTACATAGGACCAAAAATGATATTATTCCGATATGACAATTGCGATACCAGTTTCATGAGCGTGGAAACTATTACGGCTTTGTTCTTTATGATTTTAAACATCTTAATGATCGAAGATGATAATATAATTGTGTCTGGAGTTTTAATTTGGATGGATATGGCACAGTATCCCATAGGTTTTCTACTACAATTAACTCCAACTTATCTGAAGAACTCAGTTCATTGCATTCAAAATGCGTTTCCTCTCCGAATTAAAAAAAATTCTCAGCACTGGATCCCCCGCAATAGCTGAAAAGGCGATCGGCTTATTTAAATTTTTCTTCAGACAAAAGTTAAAAAATAGAGTAAGTAATTTTATTAATTATTTAAACCGAATAACTAAAGGTTAAGAGTGCTTAAACCGGAACTGGAAGAATTCCTGAGAAAAGACATATTTAGGAAGGATTGGTGACGGTTCGAATTCCCGGATCGCGATTTTTACCATTTTTGAAGTGGATTATGAAAGATGAGGGTCTAATTAGCGTATAAAAAAAATAAAATTTGCGGAATATTCACACAATTTTGAAAAAAACGGCTTTAAAGTTAATTTGGAATGCAATTTTATCATTGGCTCTTTTGAACTGTAACCCCGCCCCCAAAGTTGAAAGAGGATGTGGCGACAGTAAATATACCAGAATCTCGGTTTTCACGACGAATTATGATAGATAATGGTGTAATTAGCTAATAAAAAGAATTAAATTTGTGATCGGACAACAAATTTTCGAAAAAAAATCACTTTTTGTGTGAATTCGTTTCTGAGGTGGTTGCACTGTCAAAACCTATTCTCCGCACCCGCCCTCGCCCCTCCGGGGCTCGTACGGGGCTCCGAACGGTTTTGACACGTGCTAAACTCATTAAAAACATCCCTTAAGCGGCTCCAACTCGAAAATTTTGAAAGTTGACGCGACGGATCTCTGAGAGCGACTGGTATCTCCCCACCACTAGTCACTGTCGACCCAGGCACAGCACACGTACCGCCAACAGAATGAATGATACCTTTTCATTTTAATACACTTACATGTATTTCTTATGGGGAAATTTGCAATTTTCAAAATTAAATTGTGGCCTTATTACAACTCCGACAAGATTGATCCTCACCTTAAAGAGCTTGTATTTTTGTGTTCTTTCGTTTGGTATAGCCATTTCTATAGGGAAAAGTGTATTTTCGATTCCGGGAATTCGAACTGCTACCGGAAGGATTAATTACAAGAAACAGTTAACAAAATTGTTTGTATCTATATTTTGCTATTTACGGGTTACCTAAATAAATACACTTAAACCTGTTTTTGTGAGAGGAATAGGAAACGTATAAATGAAATTTCATAAAAAATATCGTGAAACATAACTAAAAATTGCTTACAGAGTTTAAATAAAATATAATAATGCATGTACATATTATGTAGCGCTACGTAGGTTCCACCACATCTAACGACATGATACAATAATAGTTATACACAAGATATGATATATCCGAGTTTTATTTTGGTAATTTTTTGCCCATGACGTCTCGTGGCTAATGGTGCGTATATACGTCACGTGATTACTGCATAATCTGCGTAATATCATATCTTGTTATGATTGTATTATGATCTTACTAAGGGAGAGGAGGAATTCGAATTTAGAAAAAAACACCTCACGTAATCAATAACGTCCCCTATAGTAAAACAATCAAAACAAGACAATCGTGTCAACGCGTCACTGATGCAAACAGACAATTAAATCTACAGCAGATGCAAATAAAACGTGCATTAACGCAATCATCATTCAATCGTCTTGCATTTTAATATGATCCAGAGATAGAATTCATCACATTCTAAAATTATTATTGGCGAAATGGATAAAGAATATGAATATGGTCCAGTAATTCATCAATCAGAGTAACAATGCATTTAAATGAAGATGGTGCGGCATGGTGCTTAAGTACGTAAATTACCAAACCGAGCACCTCGGTTCGAATCCGAGCCGGATGAAAATTGTAGTCTGACCGTCTTTATTGACTTTATTGAGATTGATAATAAATGTGTAACCAATAAAGTTAAATTTCAAAAGTTTAAATTTTGAAAGAAAATGTATAAAATATTTCTTCCATATGTTAATCAAGAGAGTAATAAATTAAAATAATATGTAAGTACAAAATTAATGTTTAGTTGCAATTTGCACGTTGTACTTTTAACTTGAATTATTTAAATATATCGAAATGCATTTATTTATAATTACTACGCATAATATATTGCGTACTGAAGCGGTTTTCAAGTTGAACCACTTTAAGTTTAAAGTTCCGAATTTGAATTCAAATGATAGTATTTTAAAAATAAATTTAGTAGGGTAAGATGGGGTCAAACGGACATGGGGGCAAACGGACATTTTTTGAGAAAAAAATTCGTAAGTTCTTTCAGAAAAGGCGCCGCGTTATTATTGTAGTATTACTAGTGTCGTTGACATTTGAGGTAATTAATAAGAAAGTAATTTGTTAAAATTTTTCCAATCTAAGGCTATTATTGCATGTTAAAAGTGAGGAGTGATAGGAAATGTAAGTAAAAATTAACGTGTTGTTATATTTTTCTTAGAAATTATTTAGAATCTAAGTATTTTAGTAAAAAATTTAAAACTTATAGTTAGGTCAATTAAAACCAAGTGTCTTTGGAATTATTGCCAGGTAATTTCATTGTTCTAATATTAATATTTATTTAGATTTTGAATTAAAAGAAAAAAATTCCGATGCGGGGCAAACGGACATATTGATTGAAATTGATATTGATTGATTGATATTGATTGAACCGGATAGTACAGTATTTATGCTTTTTTAAACAATGTTTACAGAAAATTAAGATCCATTAGAACTACAGAGAGGAGCTCGTGGAATCAAGAAAATATGAATCTTGTCATAATTGTTGTAAATAAAGATAAAATGGCTCTTAATTCAGCTGATAAGTTGAATAGCGTTCTTATCATCATTCATTGCGACTAAAAGTGCGAATTTAACTATTTATAACGTATATTAAACCTTATGTCCGTTTGCCCAGGAGTGTGGGGCAGACGGACATTTTCACTATGTTTGTTTTAGGTTAAGTTCTCAAAACTGTTTCTATTTTTCAACTTTAATCTCATCATTTGTTAGCTTAATAATTGAGATATCAAACCAAATAATTAGTTCTTAAATATTATGTTGCTTTTATTAAATATAACTATAAAACCCCTTAGAGTGTCCGTTTGACCCACTCTTACCCTATAATATGCACAAATTTTTTTTATAATTATTTGAAAATATGACAAAATTGCACCCAAGATCTGCCAAAATATACAATTTTCTAAATTACTTTCTTGAGAAATTACTTTATGTAGAAATCACACTAAATAATTTTATTGAATTTAAAATAATAAAATATTTAAGAATAATATGAAGCTATGCCAGTGGTAAACAAGCCACTGTGGGCATATTTGTTTAATATTAATTAGATTTTCTTACTTAAGCTTTTCTTCCCTTGGGCTTGCGTTTCCTGACAACAATTTTCTTAATTTTTTTATAATAATTACATACATACTATAAATGAAAAACCTTCAGGTTTTTGGATTGACGAACGGTATGGTTTCTTGGGTGCTTCGCCAGATGGTAATTTTGAAAATACTGTATTATACTTTTTTGTGTTATTTACATTTTCTTATGCAGGACTGGTTGGTCAAGATGCAATTATGAAGGTGAAATGTATTTACATATGTTCCAGACAAAGACGCTCACAGTATCGAGAACTTGATTCCGATTCTAAAAAATTCCTTTTTAATTAAAAATATTTATTATATTTATTATTATTTATATTTCATATTTATTTCGTTAATCTCAAATTTATTTCCGTAACTGATTTGTTACCATAAATTCTAATTTATTTCAGAAATTATAAATTGGTCATCCCGGATTAACTATCGGAATTACGGATTTATTTTGGATTTAATTTAGAAATTTCGGGTGTGTTTCCGTAGTTTCAGATTTATTTTCGAAATCTGCATTTATTTCAGTAATTTTTTCGCTTTTATATCGGTAATTTCGGAATTTTACAGTAATCTCGGATTTATTTCCGTAATCTTGGATTTATTGTTGCAAATTCTGAATTATTTCCGTAATTACAAATATAAATGCGTAATTTCAGATTAATCTCCGTAATCCCGTATGTATTTCTGTAAATTCGGATTTATTCCGGAATCAGCAGTGTAAATTTATTTTTGTGTTAGTTTATTTTGGTAATCTCGAATTTATTTGCGTAATTTCAAATTTAATATTGTAAATTCTAATTTATTTTAAAACAAGGTGGAACTCGGATGACCGCAGTTCTTAGGCTTCTATACAGCTAGGTACCTTTTTGGTTTACAATTATATAATATTTTGTAATTATTTTTAATTTAAATTTATAATTTTTGCTTTGCCTGCACGATCATCAGATTATTTTTAATTTTTTTAGTTGGTAACAAAAATTTTCTATATAAGAAATTGATTTGCATTTTGTAAGTGTTATTTTTACGTTTTACGTAATTTTTACTTTCACTCTTTCGCACCTTTAATTGGTTAGTTCATTTATTACCCACCTACAAAAAAGTGTAGGATGAATAAAATAATCACATAAACAATTGAAAAAGCGTCCACAACTCTGTGTGTTTGATCTCAATTAATTATTTTGAATCTTGTTAATCCATTCACGCGTTTGTCCATCCACCCACATTATTAAATTAAAGATCATACAACCAGTTCTATAACAAAACATAATGTATTTATAAATATGTATATAATAATTATAATCTAATATGAAATAATTAGATACTATGCACTAATTAAATAATGCGGTTGGTATTTATCATTTACTATATTTTTTCGTATATGCCAAACTCATAAAAGTTAAAAACCCAAAATATTACGAGATCTGGTTCTGATTTAAGAAGAAGAAAGAAAGGTCGGTCGTGGTATCGCGGTTATTGAGGCCATATTCTGACATGGCGGAGAGGTTTTACGTGAATACGTCTTTTACCCGGTACATCCATTTTGCCCGGATTTACCGATTGGAGAAAAATTTCTGGTGACCATTGAACGACTTTAACATTGGTCGTGCATATTTTTTTACACACCTACACACACTTTTTGTTACATATTTATATTAAATTTATCAACATGCTACCGACTTTATTTAGTCCGGACATCCGGACACCACCCACCATCCGTTACACTTTTCGTTACATGTTTATATTAAATTTATCAACATGCTACCGACTTTATTTAGTCCGGACATCCGGACACCACCCTCCGTTACACTTTTCGTTACATGTTTCTTTTAAATTTATCAACATGCTACCGACTTTATTTAGTCCGGACATCCGGACACCACCCTCCGTTACACTTTTCGTTACACGTTACCGATTTTAAAGACGTATTCACGTCAAAAATCTTGATAAATGTTGTCTGGGGTTTAGGTTGGATTATCTGGACTCTCGAGTCAAGTATGTAAATTATCGAAATTTGAAAAATACTGTTGATGTTGCTACGGTCCCCTTAAAGTTGTGGGCCCGACGTATTTTGTGTGATGGCTAGTAGATAGTTACCTAAAATCGATGAAACGTAAATCAAAACAAAATTAATTTTATTAATTTAAGATGGGCCGAATGAGAATTATTTTATTTAATTATGAGACCGACCACAAATGAAAGCATATAATCTTTTTTAATTTTTTTTAATATTTTAGATTTTTGTCTATAGTCAAGATAATTTCGAAGACGTATTCAATAGTGTGCCTAAAGAGTGTATGCCGAAAGAGTATGGTGGTAAAAATAGTAATTTAAAGGAAATAACAGGTAAACATTTTTAATAGAAGAATTAGTTAAACAAATTTTCTTAGTGAGAAACGTAAGTTTAAACAAGAAAAGTTTTTGATGGTGTGTTTGAATCCCAAATCCACCAATTGGTGAGCTCAAAATCACTTAAAAAAGTTGTAAATAGTAATAACAGAACTAGAACTTATCGAATCCAAGATGATTTATTAAGCAAAAACCATGGATCGATCAGAGCAGCGTATTCGGTGCGATCAAGAATAAAGCAGCAGTTTTTCTCTTGTTTGCTGTACGGTTGCAGAAATAAAATTATTCCCTAACAAAAACCTGCGGTACTGAGAAAAAATGTTTGCAATAATTTTTTTAGGCTAGTGCTTATTTAGTAATCTACTCTATGTTCAATCCTGAAAGTTAAACTTGAGCAAAATTTCAGATTATTGGATAAAAAAAGTAGAAAGTTATTCAAAGTGGTTTGAAGAGAGTCACCAATATGGTACAAACGAAGCAATGCGACCAGGAAAGTCGGCATCGTTTGACAATGTAATTGGAATAGATGGGTCTTTCAGAAAATTAAATATTGATTAAAATGCAACATATTTTAGTATTGGATTAATTTAGAACAATAATATACAAGCATTAAGTCAAATAAAATTAATAATTCAAGATTGTTTATTTTTTACCTCAATTTACCATTGCATAGGTTTTACTTTTGTCGAATTTCTTTAATTTAGTTTTCGTCTTATTCACTAGGAGTCTCATATTCTTAGCTTCTTCCAACATTCTGAAAATTTCTATTAATTTTGTGATGGATCTCGATAATGTTACTATTATCATCCCCATTCGCAATCAGTTGGGTATCTTT
Organism: Lycocerus yunnanus; assembly: GCA_036346125.1. Classification (NCBI taxonomy): domain Eukaryota; kingdom Metazoa; phylum Arthropoda; class Insecta; order Coleoptera; family Cantharidae; genus Lycocerus; species Lycocerus yunnanus. The sequence continues at coordinate 1,020,430 of JARFIX010000105.1, forward strand.
ATTTATAAAGGTCCTCTACTTTAGATTTTACTCACTATTCCTAACGTGTAATATCGAAAAGTCGTTCTTTCTTATCTCTACTTTCTTTCTATCTTGGTTCTTGCAAAGCTGCTATATTAATTCCAATCTCTTAATTTTGTTAAATACTTCATCCATTCTTCTAGGTATCAGCATAGTTTGATGCTCCATGTTGCATCAACTTTACTGCTTTCATCTTTCATCTCTCCCTTTTTTTTTCATCGGGTTCTGTTTTTCATAATTTGTTTTATTTTTAATTTTTCTAGCTTGGGTTGGTATATTATCTGAATTGGTATTTAACGATTCGTTCTACATATTATGTATATTTTCTTCATGTAATTTTTGGTATTATTTTTCTAATTGAGTAAATTGATTGATTAAAACTAATGCTTAATGATTTTACGAGCAAAAAATATGTTGGAATATTATTTTGATGACGTTAATAACATTTTTATTTTTTTATAAGTTCAAGCATTTTTCTAGTTTTTATATTTAATACGATAAGTTTATTGCATTATTTATTGCATTTTCATTTCATTAAATAGGTTACCAAAATCGTCTTAAAATATGCTGACGACTGAGAGGTAAAGGCCGAAGATGAATTTTTTATGTTTTCTGAATTTTTTTTGATAAAACAATTAAATGGTAGAATATTCGTAAGAAGTAAAGTTAAGGTAGGGTGATAAACGTTCTAGCATCTGTCAAGTATAAATTCTACAAGTAAACACTTAAAAATTACTATTTTCCAATGTGATGTTAAACACGAGATTTTGTCTTAAATGGCCGATAGTGGCCGAGGGAGGATTTACCTTATCTATAAGGTACTTATACAACGACAAACAATGTATTTTAAAATTTCCTTTTTCTAATTGACGTCTCACGTCATTATCTAAAATGACGCTATGATAAAACCGTTCACAATATTAACGCAGTAACCATTGATTATATGATGCATGCAACATAAAAATTGGTATAAGTTTCATTGCTCATCCCGACTATACAATATTCCCATATTTTTTACCTATACATTCAATTGCAAGAAACGTGTGTTCTTTTGAGTTACCTCAGAGCGAGCTGTTTGTAATATCTTGACGTTCCATTGTATTTTTATCATATTGATCGATATGGGATGAAGTAAATTAATCCCCGCCATGTTGGCCTATATCGTACTCGATAGAATCTAAATACTTCTATCGAAATACAATATTGCCAATTGGCAGGGATCAAATAGAGACGTATCCATTAATAACTTGCGTTGATTCCAAAAATTTTTTACCTATAATTGTTGCTGTGTGGAAAAACGACAACAAAATTTTAGAATCTAACCAAGATTTCCAACAGTTGTGTTGTGTTTTTTCACAAAAGATCAACTAAAGATCACAAGTTTAAGATTTTTAAATTTGACAGGATTTTCATCACCCCACCTCCGCCGCTTCTGCCGCTACGGGCCGTTTTGACAAACGCTTTACTAATTAAAAATATCTCCCTAGACCGGTCCTACTCGGTAAATTGTGGATGATAAGCGACAAGCGAGCCACTAACCTTTATTATACTTTACCCTTATTATACTCTTGACCCTATAACTTTAGTTTACCATTGGTGGAAATTACATGTCGGATTAAAAATGATTTAACCCACCGACCGGTTGAACTTATGGGCGTCCAAACTTATAATCGCCCTTTTATTTGACTGAGCAATATTTATTGAGACCTAAAAGGAATAGATTACTGGATAGTCAAAAAAAGTAATCGTCAAAAAATAACTATACCATGATGGTACGCAACTACTAAATATTCAAATTATTTAGAATAATTCAGTACAGAAAATGAATAAAAAAGCAGCTATAAAATTAGGTTATATTATAGAGTAGTACTTCGAATAGTACTTTATATAATTAGTACTAATGCAGTACTACTAATGTAGTATAGATTACGATATTACATAGTTGGAAGCCTAATAGTAAAAACAAAAATTTTCAATTAGGATTGTTTTACCGTAGATTTTCTTTCTTCAATTATTTTTCCGACTACCGAAAGTCGTTTGGGTACACCTAGCAGCCTATAATTTGTGCAATCGAATTAAATAAAATTTAAAGAAAACATATTAATTGAATAACAGCGGCGATGCCTATAGAAGAATGAGCCTTTTTTTTGAAGTCCGGAACTCCAACCCCTAATTCTAAGAATTTACACCTGTAACCTGTACCTTACTATTCCTTTTTCACGGATACATAAGATTTAGAAATAAAATCTATATTCGGTGTTAATAAATATTCAAATTCCCTATCCTAAAACTCCAAGAAGTGATAATATATTGAATTTTGATATGCATTCCAAATATCTGTCTAAAAAATGATTGGTGAAAAATATGTAAGCCAGCAATATCAATATAAGCAAAAGCAATACTGATATACATATTTGCAAATTCAAATAATATACAAGGTGTCTTCCTGACTATGATAAACCTTTAAGATGACGATAGAAGACACTTTTCTAAGAGATATTTAAAAAAAATTTGTTGTCCTAATTAAAACCTTTTAGGGTCCCCTCTTTACAGCAATTTTTACACTGACTTATATGGTTAGAGGCTGTTTCTAATTTCTCCGTGGTAGCTACTTCGTATTGGAGGCCTTCTAGCTCGGTTCTTAGTGCACCAGTCCATCTTTTTAGGCACCCTACATTTCACTATTTCCACTTTTTTGCTCTCTATATCAAATGAAATAGAGGCGTGATCGGAGAAGGATACCTTCTCTAGCACTTTTCAATTTTTTAGAAAATGACTTATAAACGAAGTGGCCAGTGTAAGGTCGATTACCTCTTGCCGAATCGCGTTTATAAAGGTGGGCTTTTTACCTTTGTTTATAATGTCTAGATGGTTAGAGAAAATATATTTAAGTAAATCCTTACCTTTGTTATTGGTGTCTGTGCTGCCCCAGATCTTTTTATGTGCGTTCGCATCGCAGCCCAGAATAAGATATTTGTTTCCCTTTCAACACCAGTTTATGAAGCGTTGTACTTCCTCTGGTGGTACCTCGGTGTCATCATCTGGAAAGTAGGCCGAGGCTATTACTATACTCCTCTTGCCCCTCGCTTGACAGTTCAACCACGGCAGATGCCAGGTCTTTGGTGTTAAATTCTGAAATGGAAGCAAAGTTAATATCTCCCTTGGGCATTAGTGCTGCTCTTGGATTACCATACCTGTAGTCGCCAAGGACGTTGGCCGTCCTTTCAGGAAGTCCTCTAATTTTATCTCCATTTATCCAGGGCTCTTGTATTAGCTCTATGAAGAGATTTTTCTTAATAAATCTCCAGTATAAGGCACTTTAAGATGTCTTCGAGTGGTGGTCGTTTATTTGGATGCACTTCGTGATGTAGAGGTCTTCTTCTTTGCCCCTTTTTCCTCCGATTTTTTGGGGTCTTTTCTAACATTTCTCGCCTGGTAAGGCGGTTTGCTAGGGTGTTTGTATGTGCTCGGCTTACTTCCTCTGCCTGAGATAGGCACTTGGGTACGCGCACCGGAGCATCACTGTTGCTTTTCTTGAGTGGAGTGGAGTCGACCTGTACTAGTGCTGGGCGCACTGGATGTTGGGGCATCCTTGCCTGCACTTGTAGTTTGGGCCTTTTCTTATTTGCCCTTTTTAGACGGAATTGTATATGCCCAAATCTGTAACCGATCTTAAAGTTCGGCTTTTTTAAATCCCAGGGTTCAAGCTCTGCCTCTAGGCTCTTTACCCATTTGGCTGTAGCTGCATTGGTACCCGTAATACCAAGTCAGCCTGGCTTTTTGTGGATTTGATGGAATTGTAGCTTTACATATGTCAGCTATTTTCCTTTTCTCCACTATTTTATCCAGAATTGCTTCTTGAATGGCTTCAAGTTGTTCCACTGTCAGAAGCTCTTTTGGATATAAGGATCAAAGTATTCCTATCTTTACCCCGGTTAAGGCTTGGCTAAAAGTCGGCTTCGTATCTTTGCCACGTGCAGCTGCTATCTCATCAATCCTTGCCCGCTTTTTGTCACGGGTTTCCGGGGTACTGCCATCAGATCTATTTCTTTTGACAGATTTGTTAGTGTTGTAACCTACGAGGGCAAGTTCCTGGCTTTGTCAGCCGGTTGACCCTTTTCGATGAAATGAAGCCTCCCTTTGTGTCGTTATTTTTCTCCATGTTGTTCCCACGAAGCTAGGGAACAAGGTCACTTCAGTAGAGCCTCGCATACCACAAGAAGGTATTAACAGACGCTTGGCGTATTGCGTCTGTAGCTAGGGTACCTCGGGTGCGCTATACCCGTACTTAGGTTATTTCAGCCTAAGTCCCTGAGGGCTCTGAGACCAATGTGACTGCAGTTAGCTGATTCATTATGTAAGCCGGCGATACATAATAAATAGATTATTCAATTTTATAATCTAGTATGTCGATATAGGTTTGTCAAAACACATGTCAATTAATTTTATTATAAAAAATGTTCCAATATAGTTTTTGATTTTAATTTTAATGGATTTTAATCCATTTAGTTCATTTAGGGATAGTTTAGCTGATGATATCTTGAAAAGACGAAACCACTTTTACGTAAAAGGAGGTCCTAAACTTTAATGTAAGTTAGAAAATTTACAAATTTTATTAGAATTGTAAAAATTTTTTTAAAATTATAAAATTTTTTTAATTATAAAATTTTTTTCAAATTTCATTAAACTTGAAACCTTTTAAAATATTTTATATAACATATATAATACATAAGATAGGAATTTTTTTACATATTTCATTGCAGAATAATGGTGTTTGGTAGAAAGGAACTTAATTTGCGGTTAAGTTATTAAGACAAGTTTTAAAAGTTTATACAGTAGCCTTTACAATTTCTTGAAATTTTAGTGTACATTAAATTCTGGTCCTCCTGATCGATTGTTGATAGCGTAAATCAATCTCCGCCATGGCTGGGCACATCGTGTTCCACAGAATTACGAAACACTGACAAAACACCATGTAACCAATTTTGGCAGAGATCAAGCATTCCAAAAAAATTCTGTACATGCGAATTAATTAATTCCTAATTAAAAAAAACTTACAAATATTACTACTAAATGTATATAAAACTAAGTATTGTAATATCAAAAATCAACTATTAAAAATTATAAAACAGTCAATTTTGCTTAATTGGGATACATTGAGCAAAAACATTTTGGATTAATGAAGCTGTTGACCCAAAATAGACGAAGTTCACCAAAAACTTACAAATTAATGTTTGAATTTTACCTAAAACATCATATTAATATTATGTAAATAATAGAAAAATAATTATGCTTAAAAAATAGAATAAAATTAAATTAATTAATTTTGCAAAAATGTATCAAGAGCAGTTTGTTTATTGTTGCATGTACTATGTATTCAATGCTATTCACGACAGTCTTAATAATTATTAATATTGCAAATTTGACATATAAATTAAAGAAATTACCTTTTTAAGGAATCTTAAATTAAATAAAGTAGGTACTTATTTTGCTTGTTTCACTATAAATTTTTCAAGAAAAACAAAAGAAAATACTTTTAAGTTACAATTGTTGTTTTTTTGGTTGCTTAAATGCCTAAAACACCAAGTTATCAGTTCTTCATTATTGACCATTATTAATCTTGATAATCAGCATAAAAGTTATATCAATGTGTGGTATGAATAAAAACCAACAAAATGCTTCCAGTATACGGTTTAAATAAATTCCTCGTAAATAAAAGTAAATGCTAATTTTAAAGTTTATTCTGCATAGCAAATTCTTAAAAAAAGACGGTCATTGGCCTGGTTGTTAGCGCGATCAACTGCTAACTATGGCCGTCTCGGTGCTTATCATATGCTTAATTTTTTTAAATTTTAGTATTTACTAGTTTTTATTCACACCACCCATTGATGGTTAGCAAATAACAAATACTTTGATATTGCCAAGAAAATCTTGATAACACAGTGATAATTATTAATCTAGACAATTATTAAAAAGTTTGTAAATAAAATGATGATGGTAATTCATTAACATAGAAGGATCACCGGGTTTACGTGCCTTCCAAAGCACGGAGACGGCCACAAGAAAGTAAAGCTTTGCACGGATTCGAACTGGGCGCATTAGCGCTAGCAGTTGATCGGGCTAACAACTAGCTAACGACCGTTTCAAATTAAAATTATCAATTACTAATTTATAATCAAATGTAATTTAATTTCAAGTTATTTTTTTCAAATCTTACTCGATTTGTTCAAGTTAGTTAATAATTCTTAACAATACAATGGCATATTTAGGGGTGGGCAAGGGGCAATTGCACCCCTACCCAAAAATAACGCGGATTGTATCTCTGGTGCTCTCGGTGATAAAAATAACGTTTTAAAATTTAAATAAATTTTAGTTTGAAATAAGTTTTGAATTTTTTCAAATGTTTCGATTTTTGGAATTTGTTAGTTATCTCTTTACCACGGACGCGAATTAATAGATTCACGAGATTCTAAAATATAATGTGGTTTGCTCCCTCCATAAGCATTTTTTAAATACGCCACTGAAACAATATTATTAGAAGAGTACTTCTAATGCGATTGGGGTTGCCAGATTTATTGGCCGTCACGATATAGTCGTCACAATGATCGGTTATAAAATAAAACAGAGAGAGAGGTAGTTACGTTAACAAACATCAAATTATTGCATAGAATACGTTTATTATGAACAAAAGTAAAGCAATCTCAATAATTAAAAATCACATATTTAACAATAATTATATTTAAATTGAAGACGGTCGCGGCCTAGCGCTTAGTGCGTCAACTGCTAAACCGAGATCCCCGGTTCAAATCCGGACGGAGTGAGAATTTTCTGATCGTCTTCCTCGGCAGGCAATGGCAAACCACCGAGGTAGAATGCCAAGAGAACTCTAAAAATAGAGTCACCAAACCCTCTTTAGGGTAAACGGACTGAGAAAGAAGGAAGGATATTTAACTTAATAATTGTAACAATTGCATTGGGATTTTCTGAGTTTCCGCGGCGTATGTAGATATTAAACCTCGCTAAGACAGTTATATTTTCCACATCAGTATTATATAGTCCTGATGTGAATAAAATAACCTCTTGGCAAAGCTTGTTTTTCTATTGAATTGAAAGTGACGGCTTGAGTCCATTAATCCCGCCATGACTAGCCACATCATATTTATCAGAATAATTATAATACGAATTGATAAAATACAATGTGACCAGTTGGCAGCGATCAAATATACAAAACCTGCGCACGTAATGGCCTAACACAGTAAATTTTAGAAACAGTGTTGCAAACAAGTTTAGGTGAGAGTCGGTTAACCCTGATTGCGATTTTCAACATTTATTTTATAATTTATGAAAGATAACAATGCCATACACACATAACAAAAATAAAATTTGCAAAAACGGTCTACAAATTTACTTAAATAAAATAAAATAAAAAACTTTTATTAAATTTAATACAAGTTTGTGTTCTTCTGCACCACTAGAAAAATTATTTTCTTTTGCTGGATTAATACATTCCTCAACTAGAAGAACATTGAGCGATAACAATTTTGAAACGCTTCTGTTTTTGAAAGGAAATCACTTATTTAGAAATTAGATTGGTACCGTGTATTAATTTTTTTTTTCTAAATATGTATACTAAATTTTTGAATAAAGAACGGTTTTTATTTATATTACTTGATTTTCTTTTAAATTATTTAATATGTATTTTGTTTTTTTTATTAAATATTTATTGCCGGTTCATCAATACAATTGTCATTCACAGCAGTGTTAATACAGTTTTAAAAAAAAATTAAAAAAAAGGTAATTATTCTGATATGGAAGTAAATAATTTTTTCTCTTTCGATCTGAACCGTGATAATTTCTACTTTCGGGGATAACATACAATAAGATATAAGATGATATATGTACATATACAATAGATATATATATATAGGAAAAAGATATTATAATATATATACATATACAATAGATATACAATAAGATAATATACAATAAAATTACTTACACGTATAATTTTCTTCTAACGAAATATGGTTCGAATCAAATTTAGCCGGAATCCTCGTATACCAAATTCCAAATCCTTATTCCATTGGAAAAAGAACTTTGATTTACCGCACTTGAGAAGTAAATACCATTTTTCTTTAAATTATTAATTAGAAACCGTTATTTAAATGTAAGAAATTTTAGTATATAATTTCTAATTAACCGACAAAAATGAGTTAGCCCAAAATCAAAAATTAAAATAATGATTTAATTCATTGTTAAGATGTTCACCGTATAAACGCGACATAGATAGTAATTGATATTACTTTTATTGCGTTTATAACGACAGTGCTGCAGTCAAGTAAATGGGTGGAGACCCCCCACTTTACTCCACCCCACCCCCCACTTTTTATCAATAATTTTAAATGATTTCTATTTTATAAATTTATCTCTTTCTGAAACGATTGCAATCTTTAGAAAAATATTATGAAATAAGGTAATTAATTTTAAAGATGAGTTAAGCTTTGGAAACATTTTCTGAATTAAATTTTTTCCAGGAAATCCTCAAAAAGGGATTCTATCAAATAACTTGAGTTATAAAATTTCAAATTAACAAAGTATTTTGCGATAGAATAATGAACCAACTCAAATAGTACACTATCAAATAACTCAATGATCGAATATTTTCCATGATCGTGACGTGTATGATGAAATTTTACCTATGATTTTACTGTACATAGTTGTTTATGAGTAATAAACTATAATATATAATAACCAAATCTAGATATTAGTGTCTGGTAATTTAAACTTTGATTTTATTTATTTAATTTTTGTTAATTATAAATATGAGTTTCTTTAGATATAAGGAATTTTTGTTACAGGAATTTGATTGTAATTTTGTTTGCTCTTGTTAGAATAGAGCAGAAGGTTTATGTCTAGCAGTGGGCAAAAATTATTCACTTAATTTAAAAGATTTATTTTTGCAATTATAAAGAAATGGCGCGGCCTGATGCCGCTCTATTATTTTGCCGTTTGTGGGCACCGTGCAATAAATAGTAAGTTACGCCCTGTATTTATCGGTTTGTTATCTTTCGTTATAAAGGGAAAACCTAAATTTGAATATTTTTTAAACAAACTTATTAATAAAAACATTCAGTTTTTATTATAAAAGTATCTTATTTAAGTTTAATTGTGTTATTTCATGTTCATACAATTTGTGCAAATTGGCTGGTACAAGCTAATTGTATCATAAACACCAAAATCGTGCAATTTCACAATTCAGAAAATTTGATTTGAGCAAAATCTGGCCGGTTTGATATTTTGCATGTGGTAGGTGCAAATGTGTGAACGTGTAATTAAACAAATACCAGATTAATGCTATTAATTCGTCTTCATATAGTTCATCGTCACGTTTTGTTCATACAATGCCAATCTCAACTGTACTGTAGAACAATTTGAGCAAATTAGACTGACCGTTAACACGGATACAACAATTCAGTTTTAATTTACATTCAGTATAATTTTTGGCCATGGAAAATTTTTTTAATGGTCATCCTCTAGCTTAATAGCGTTAGTTCCCATTAAATAAAGTAGTTTTATATTAAAAATTGAATATGGTTATTGATAAGTTATCATTTTTATGTTTGTTATTGTTATTTTCTGGGATTCAATTTGAGTCACTATATGTTTATATGTATATTATAAATAAGCAATAAACTAAATAAATAAATTTATAGTCGATTGCTTCGTAATTAAAATAGTGGAACTCAGTGGCGGTTTGTCAGGATTAAATAATAAACAAATATAATTTGTTTATAAATTTTATAATTGTATGTAGGTACTTAAGTATAATTTTCATTTATTTAAAATGTTTTTGGTTTGATAAAAGATTGATTAATTATACCAGCTCCGATCGTTAGTTTTTGCAAAATGCGGAAGTATTTGAAGAAAAAGGATTAAAAATTGACCATCTGAAGATGTCAGGATTTAAGTAACTAATCCTAATAGTTAAAAAAAAATATAGTTTTAGTGATCGGCGATCTATGGGGAGAGAGGGGTATGGAATATACCCCAGCTATACTCAAATCGTAATAAAATTATTTGCCAATTTAGGACTTTTAGTATTAAGCGATTAATAGGGAAACTTTTTAAAACAACATAAAATGCAAAATAGGAACAGGAGTGAAATAGGGCATAAAATACTGCCCAGTGTACATATTTATGCCTTTTTCTTAAAAATTACTGTAGTATCATAAAATTTTGCATATATTTTCAATATTTAATGTTTTGTCTTCCAATTTTCGAGCATTAGAGATATTCCATACCTCCCCCCCCCACCCCCCAAGATCCGACAGGTATCTCTCCACCACTAGTCACTGTCAACCCAGGCACAGCACACGTATCGTCTACAGAATGTTTCCATATTTGGCGTTTTATTGCGCAATAATACATTTACATGTCTCATGGGAAAATGTAATTTTCAAAATGAAATTGTGGCCTCATTACAACTCCGACAAGATTGATCCACACCTTAAAGAGCTTGTAGTTTTGTGTTCTTTCGTTTGGTAAAGCCATTTCTAAAGGAAAAAATGTATTTTCGAACCCGAGAATTCGAACTCTCACCTTCTAAGGCATTTAGATAAATAAATTTCCATATTCACTAATCCTGTAGTTACGAACGATTTTCATTTTAATTCACAAGAACATATTGCTTGTCAAATTAAACAGTTTTTCGGAAATTTAAATATTTTTTAAATTTTATTCTTTTCTGCTACGTGACTAAGACGTGCTTTAACATAAAACTCCTGTGCAGGTGGTTAGTATATTATTTAATAAAAAATTTTTTTTATTTGTTTGAATAATTTAAATCTCAATTAATTTCTTCTGATAATTACGACTTCATACATATTTTGGAAAAAATGTTAAAAAAGTATTTTACTTTCAGCTATTTTAAAGTCAATTAAAAAGAAAGAAAAAAACTAAGACTAAATGTTGTCCACGAATTTCAGCATTTTTGCCACTTGTAAATCTTAATATTATCCTATTAGTATTTTAGATTATTTTGATATTTTTTATAAAATATGTAACTAATAAATAAAAAAAAAATTTAGAATATGGATGACTCTTTAGAATAAAAATATTTTTTTAAATAAATATTATTCTGTTTTTAGAAGTGTTTTAATATATTAATACCAAAAATCTAATATAAATAAAATCATTAATAAAAAACACTATCAATTTGATAGTACTTAAAAAAAATCTTTTAAAATATAATCGCAATCTAAAAATAAATTTTTAAATGTAATTAAAAAATTGTGGTTTTAAGGCGAAGTGGTTCTGATTTAATTTTGACAAAACTACGGCTTTTATAAAAATTGGCTTAGTTGTAAAGTTGCTGATAATAAATTTTTTTTCTAAAAGCTATCAGTAATATTAAGATAATTAAAAAATAATAACGATTACAGTGATTTCATAATTTTCGTTCTTTTTTAATAATTTATAATTTCACTCAAAAATTCGTACTTTACATAAAAGAGAATAGCAACTACGAAATTCTATTTCCGGTGATAAAAATAGGTAGTACAATAAAATTACTTACCCTTGTTTTCTTCTTCTTCTAACGAAATATTGTTGGGATTAAATTTTAATTGAATTTATTATTTCATTGAAAAATGAATTTTAATTTACCGCACTTCAGATGAAAAATTAAAATTAAAAAATCTTTAATTCATATTGAGATATTTATTGTACGAACCCGAGGTGAATACTAATTGGAATGAGCTTTATTGCGCTAGTATTTAAATCGTGCACTAAAGCTGGGCAGAGCTGCCAATCATATTACGCGGAAATAGTGGAAAATTCCCCACTATTTACTAAAAATGTGCCATTTATTTAAATTTATATTTATTTAAATATTTGTTTTGTAAAAATTGTACCACCAAAAATAACGTAATGTACCATTATAAATTCATGTACCTACCATAGTAGTTTGAGAAATCCTGCATTATACTATTGTACAAAACTAATTTTATGTTAAAATTAAAAATACTATAAATATGAGTATAGCTGTATATAGCTAAACCGATAATAAATTAATTATAAGAAAGAATTTTCTGTTTTTTTTTTATTTTGAATGATAACAGAGGGCGTTTTGATTTACGCCAACGGAAAAGAAATTTGCAAACATGCCTAATTTTGTTTATACGTCTGTTAAGAATTCAATATTAAAAAAAGGAAAAATATTTAGAAAATCATGCCCTATCGATTTGCACCATATTCGTTCAAAAGAAAAAAAGATAAACTTCAATTGTGTCTATTAGAAAAATACTACTCTCTGCATAAATTATATTTCGACAGGTCGTTTTATTATTTTATTCTTTTTTTTAATTTTAATTTATATCAAGAAAGTTTAAATAAAATAATAAACTTTTGAAGTGGTATAATGTCTACCAGCTCCTCGGCTATATCATTTTATTATTTTAACTTTTTAGTAACGCAATGTCAGATGATGTTAATTTTCAAGGAAATCTGATCATAACATATCTTAAGTCAAATAAATAAAATTAATTAACTTAATGAATAAACTTTTAAAGTGGTTTAATTTCTGCCAGCCTCTGAACTATATATTTTTTATTATTTTTACTTTTAAGTAACGCAATATCAGGTGATGTTTATTTTCCATGAAATCTAATTATAACATATCTTAAATCAAATAAATTAATTAAAAAAATTGCTCAAGTTAGATTTGACAAAACTACCATCATCTCTATACTATAGGTATACACAACAGTGTATTAGTATAATACACTAGTTGGTATAATGCAGATAGACTTAAATAATAATATGTATGTATAGATATTATTATATAATATAATTTAATTATGTGGTTAATAAATTTATAACATACTATAACTCTTTAATAATTGCAAATGTTTATTAACTTGTGAAATTATGTGTTGAATAAAATATTTTAAAAATTGCAAGTTTAGTGAAGTTTGAAAATTTTCCAGCTTACATTTTAGTCTAGGACCCCGATGTGCATAAGTGGTTTCGTATTTTCAATTTTAATGGATTTTAATCTATTTTCATTTATTTAGAGATACTTTAGCTGATGAGTTCTTGAAAAGACGAAATCACTTATGCACAACGGGTTCTAGACTAAATATAAGTTGGAAAATTTTCAAATTTTATTAAACTTGTAATTTTTAAAATATTTTATTCAACATAACTCTTTAATATATTAAACAAATATCTTTAGTACTATGTGATAGATTATACAAGTATAGGGGTATTACTGCTTTAAAATACAAACTATACTACAATATAAATATGGTATACTATTATACTGTTATAGTATACTATAATATATACATAATAATACTAAATATATTATATATTTCTAGTACATCTTGATAACTTAATTTAATTGTTATATTGTATAATTATAAGAATTCGATTCAAAAAATATATATTTTTGCATTAAAAAATTTAAAAAATATATGAATACATAATATTATACACTTTACAGACATCTCTCAGAATAGATATACTTAATGTACATACTACTGTACCCAATGTTAGATAGATAGAAGCACACATAGTTTATTTTAGGTTTGTTTCATCAAGCAGTTCTCGTTAGTTCTAGTGCTATACGCATGCGCTTTAACTAAAATCTGTTTCATCAAACGTTAAAAGAAGAACTACTAATTCTATGAACTACTAGTCCGTTGTTTCATCACCCTTCTTGGGAGTTCTAGAGTCGTTCTGAACGGTTCAAATCAGTACTTGCTCGTGAGCAAGAACTACTAAGTTCTTGAAAAGGTGACCGCCCATAATATCTCGACTGAAGACGAACTCGTACGAATTTTAGCATCGTATTTGAATAAGTAAATTTTTCAAAAAATGCACAAGAAGAAATTCTCCGGTGATTAGTAAGAAGGGCTTAAGCCAAAAATTGGAAAATTTTGTTAGCTATTGAAATTAAGTACATTTTGTATGTTCTTTCGATTTGTACTAAGGACTTAAGTGTAATTCCTGTCATTAATGAGATATAGAGTGGTCTCAAAGTATTAAGTCAATAAAATTACCTTTCAACGTAACGTTTAATTTTCAACGTAAATATTGCTTTTGTTTTGGATATTCGGTTGCTTCAGCTTGTAAACAAGTTAGGTTAGGATTTATGGTTTTAATAAAATAATTCGTTAAATCACGAATGAGTCCGAGCAATCTCGAAAAATTATAACTGTACCGAAAGCGTTTCATCACGATTATTTTTTGACTACTAGTTCAAAACAGTTATTGCTCACGCGTGCGCTTTGAAAATTCTGAATTAAAACTCGGTAGTTCTAGAACTGTTCAAATTATGCTCGATGAAACAAAGCTTTTATTAACAAAAGGTTGATATTTTCTGTAAAGTGTGTTTGACGATGACAATGTAAGGTTAAAACGCGTTCCTAGTAAAGCTGTAAACGACAAAAGTTCATGCAATTAAATTTTATTAAATTTATCAACTTGTAGTTTTTCTCTATTATGAACTTAAAATAATATAATCAATAAAAAGTAAACGTACAGAAAATTCTAGCTGATCTAAGCTGAACTTGATAAACAATAGGTTTGTTCCTTGTACGTGTTCTGAACTATTCCGAACAGTTTCCGATTACGTCACACTGACAACTTTTCAGAGCCGACATCCGACGAACACTTTTAGAACAACTTATCGTTGATGTAAATAACCTAACCACAAAATATTTTGTAAATAAGTTGTCATTGCATTGTCAAATATGAATAATTTAAGTTATAAGATATTACTACTTAAATTGCAATATCTTGTAGCTTAAATTATTCATATTAGACACAACAGTTACAACTCTTTTATAAAATATTTTTAGGTTAGATTATTTATATCAACAATAAGTTGTTCCAAAATGTTGGCTCTGAAAAGCTGTCAGTGTGACGTAATCGGAAACTATTCGGAACAGTTCAGAATACGTACAACAAACAAACCTAATATTACAAGTTATAAGGTGATTGCACATTATGAATTAAAAGACCTTCGAAATATGTCCTAGTAAATACTAAGACGAAAGGTGTAGTTTGCACGAAACGTTCATTAAAATTACAATGGTACATTCAGGTTAAAATTTGAAGAAAACGGTTAGGCACATGTAATTATATCACAGAAAATGATAGGGACGCCCAGAGAAAATTCAAGGTCACGAATGACCTTTCCGATATGGAGTGAAAATTTCCGAAATAACAAGCTTTTGCCAATCTTTAAATCAGTATTTCATCGCAAACAATCATTTTAATTTTTTGGCAATAGCGCATTTTAATAGAAAATGTGCAGTTCAGTAAACATGTTGCCATTTTAAAATTTCTTAGTTTTGATGATTGTGCTGCGTTGTGGTAGTGTTTTCTAAAAGAAAGATTTAACTATTCGCTTAGGCTTAAAATAAAAAAAATCGTTTTTTACGTTAGCCCCCCATTTTTGAAGAAATACAATTTTTTAAAAAATAATGTACAATCTATCGAAAAGTACCGTAAGCTTAGTAAGAGGGAAACATTATCCACCATGCATATTAAATTAAACAGAAGAGAGCATACCATGTATGTAGTCATAAAATATCTTCATCCTACAATTCCTATTGAAGCTATAAAAAATTAACTCCCAATAAATGGCTTTCAAACTAGAAATAACTTTAACATAAGAAGAAGATGAGATACCAAAAAGTGCTTCCTTTATTTTTTATTGATTTGGAACACGCAGATAGCAATCGAGATATATTTAATTTAAAATATATTTAATTTAAAATATGTACCTGCAAAATGCATGTGTTCCCGGTAATGTGCAAAACGACTAAGTATTCCACAAATTGACTAATTCATTAGAGATTATGCAAAATAACTGTACAACTTTGGGTGATCTGCAAATTTACTACACTATTTTTGGCAATCCGCAAAATGCCTGATGCAGTAGTCAATCTGAAGCAAGAAATACATTTTATTTTTAAAATTTTAAGAATGTACCAAAATAATTTTATATTTTAACTAATTAAATTTTTTAGAATCAATTAAAATTATTGATTATTAATAGAGTAATCTTAACTTAAGGGGTAAAACCACTGTAACAGCTTGAAAAAAAAGCGTTTTTTGCCAATTTTTTTGGGATTGAAGAAAAGGTAATACTAAATTTTGATTTTTCTTTATTTGCCAAATTGTTTTTGTATTTCAATTTAGGTAGATTGAAACTATTTATTTTTTGTCTTCTTATTTGGTGGATTGCACAGTTTGAAGTTGTATCGAAGTTCTTTACAATAACTGAAGAGTAAATACGGTTAACTTCTGATATTATAATTGCTTCTTTAAATTTTTCGTTATTCGTTTCAAAATATAACTGCATGTTATAATCGACTGCAAAAAATGGGTTTAAAACTCCTGCCGGCCAATATAAATTTTTTTTTATATTCAGAGCGCCTATAAAGCAATATGAACGTCTCCAAATTGTTTTGCTATTATATATATAAATTTTGCGAAAAATTGAAAATTGAATCTAACTTAAATGTCCCATCTGCATAGCGTGCGTGAATTTAGCCCTTCATTTTTAAAATTTTTTAGTTTTAATGATTGTGCTGAGTTGTACTAGTGTTGTGCCAACTTGTGCCGATCGAAGAAAAAAGATTTAATTATTCGTTTAGGCTTAAAATAAAAAAAATTATTTTTTACGTTAGAACCCATTTCTGAAAAAATTAAATTTTTTTTGTTGTGCTAAATTGTGCTATGTGTTCTAAACATTGTGCTAAAATTTTAGTTTAATAGGATTAACCGTTTCCTTAAAAAATACAAAAAACAATTTCAAGCCAGCCCCCCATTTTTGGAAAAATGATATTTGCATCTTTACCAGTCGAAGACATCACAATAGGAAACAAAAATATTACAAATGAAGCAAAACTCCTAAAGCTCCACCTTTATTTATCCAAGGTGTGGTAAGTTATCCAAATATGATGAAAACCTTAGCAACGCGCCTAAACAAGAAGATTATCTATCAAAAACAATAAGAGATAACGTGGTAAAAATTAATGTACAATCTATCGAAAAGTACCGTAAGCTTAGTAAGAGGGAAACATTATCCACCATGCATATTAAATTAAACAGAAGAGAGCATACCATGTAGTCATAAAATACCTTCATCTTACAATTCATATTGAAGCTATAAAAAATGAACTCCCAATAAATGGCTTTCAAACTAGGAATAACTTTAACATAAAAAGAAGATGAGGTACAAAAAAAAAAAGTGCTTCCTTTATTTTTTATTGATTTGGAACCCGCAGATAACAATCAAGATATATTTAAATTAAAATACCTGCAAAATGCATGCTTTCCCGGTAATGTGCGGAACGACTAAGTATTCTGCAATTGACTAATTCACCAGACATTATGCAAAATAACTGTACAACTTTGGGCGATCTGCAAATTTACTACACTATTTTTGGCAATCTGCAAAATGCCTGTTGCAGTAGTCTATCTGAAGCGAGAAATACATTTTATTTTTAAAATTATAAGAATGTACCAAAATAATTTTATGTTTTAACTAATTAAATTTTTTGGAATCAATCAAAAATATTAATTATTAATAGAGTAATCTTAACTTAAGGGGTACGACCACGGTAACAGCTTGAAAAAAGCGTTTTATGCCAATTTTTTTGGGATGGAAGAAAAGGCAATAGAATAATCGGGGGGTTGACTACTGACCAAAAATGTGTACACCAAATTTGCATTTACAATAATTTGCAAAACTTGGCAAAAATTTGCAAATAATTTCAAAATTTGCGAATAATTTCAAAATTTGCAAACAATTGCAAAATTTGCAAACATTTGCAAAAATTTACAGATATTTGCAAACGATTTCAGACATTTGCAAAGATTTACAGTCATTTGCAAAAATTTGCAGCCATTTGCAAAGATTTACAGGCATTTGCAAAAATTTACACACATTTGCAAAAATTACACATTTGCAAAATTTGCAAACATTTTCAAAATTTGCAACATTTGCAAAAATTTACACAGATATTTGCAAACAATTTCAGACATTTACAGACATTTGCAAAGATTTACAGGCATTTGCAAAAATTTACAGGCATTTGCAAAAATTTACACACATTTGCAAACATTTGCAGAAATTTGCCAACAATAGCAGAAATTTGCAACAATTGCAAATCATTTACAAAATTATGTACACCAAATATACTAGGTGGTCAATCCCTCGAGAATAATAATATTCAAGGAAGTTATTAAGCAAATATTTATGTATTAAACAAAAAATTATTGTTGACAAATATTAAAAAATGAAATTGGCGAGTATTTGAATAAAAAATTTAATTTTTTACACAAAAAAGGGTAATCATTTGTTAATAAATAATGTTTAAATCAACTTATCGAAAATCCCGTACGTATTTTTCTTCAAAATGTTATTTTAAGATATTGTTAAAAATTCGAATGAAAATAATGAAAACTGTTGCTGCGTGCCGATTTGAAAAATCGTGTTTCGAGAAAAACGCATATAAAGTTTTGAAATGTGTTATAAACATGAAAAATTTGACTGTTTAAATTTTTTTACTATTAATCTGCTACCTCAGAACCATAAAACTGCCCTTCCAAGTTTAAATATTTTTCCTCATTTTCTTCTCTCAAAGATTTTATGCTAGCGCGAGCCTCTAATAAAAAAAAATAAATAATAAACATAATATTAAAAATAGAAGAAAAAATAAAAAAAATTCTATAATACAGTAAATAAAATACAATAACAATGAAAATTTAAAATAATAAAAAAATATTAGGGGTACATACTTATATACATATGAATTTAATCGTGTTTATACTGAATTTACATAATAAACTATCAAAATTCGTTTCGGAGCAGTCCGACGCACTTGATGAAGAGCTCAAAACTTCTATGAAAAAACTTTCTGTCCTTTTACCCCATATTCTAGAATCAAATTCTAGGTTCAAAGCATTATTTAAGCCAATAAAATAAAAAACGATTTTTTGAAAAATTTACAGTGGTCTTACCCCTTAAATAAGGCACTATATTTTAACCACAATTATCACGTTGCAGACAAGTACATTCGAAATACAAATTTTTGAATAAAAATTTATGCCTACATAATATCTCCAAAACGCTGGTGTATGTTTGTTTACATATTAAATTACATTTTCGATGTTATTTGTTTATTTTATCGTAATGAATCTTATGCTCTTCAAACGTGAAAATAATTATTTATTTTTACTCATTTCAAAAATATGTTTATTTTGTCATGATTTGAAAATTCGACAATTGCGAATTTGAATTTAAATTTTTAATCACGATATCAATATCAATGCATATTACTTTTAAAGAATATATGGATTAATTTATTGAAATATTGTAAATTTATCAAAGAGATAATTATATTGTTCGGAAGAGCCTTGTATTATATCTATTATATAGAAATGAAAGTTTGTTTGTTTTGAGTTTGTTTGAGATATACAATGATTGTAAAGGTAAAATAGAGGGAAAACTCGGACCGGGAAGAAGGCAGATTTCGTGGATAAGAAATATTAGAGATTAGACGGGATTCAGTGTTAAAGGACTGATAAGAACAGCAGAAGATAGAGAAGAGTTTTTCATAATTATCGCCAACCTCCTTTGATGAGAAGGCACCGAAAGAAGAAGAATGAACTGGTACTTTTCCATTATCAAAGTTTAATAACTAATTTGAAAATGTAGATGACGTATTACGCTGCAGTTGTACGCGCATATTGGTCTTTAATGTTAGTTTCTGCATATGTCTCCAAAGATGCGACGTTTTAAGGCAATTGTCGAGTTCATCAGCTGGTGTTGATTTTCGTATGACTGGTAAAGTCTGTCGGAAGTCACCAGCTAATAAAATGACAGCTACACGAAATGGGTTTGCATTTGCTCGTAAATCTTGAAGAGTTCGATGAAGCGCTTCAATCGATTTCATGTGTGTCATGGTGAATTAATCTCAGACAATTAGTTTGCAAGTTTGCAGCACTTTTGCCATGCCAGAACCTTTGGAAAGATTACACGTTAGAGCTTGAGCAACTTGAATATTTAATGGCAATTTGAGCGCGGAATGCGCTGTTTGTTCACCATGCAATAATGTAGCCGCAATACCAGATGACGCAAGAGTCAAAGCAATTTCATTTTAAGAGCAAATCTGAGCCAATAGTAAACCGATTAGGAACGTTTTTTCCCGGGCCCCCGGGCGCATCAAGGAAAAAAATACCGCCTCTACCATTATCTACCGCATTTGTAATTGTGTCGTAGGCGTTACAACGTGAACGTAACGTATGAACGTTACAAATTTTGAAGATATTGTCAGAATTTTCAACCGTGACGACACGGAAGTAGTTGAATTGCTTCAGGGCTTGCACTACTTGCCGTTGAACATGCGATGCAAAGGCCGGAATTGCAGATGATACTGTAATGTGGTACGGGAAGGAAACTATTTTTTAAAGCACTGCTTTAAATGTCCAGGTTGCAGGAAGAAATACCGCTTAACCGGGAATACCTTTTTTGACGACAATATGCTTCCTCCGAAGACTGTGTTCCACGTTTTGTGGCTATGGGCGTGAAATACTAGGACAGGGTTAGCTGCGCCCATAGTTGGTCTTCGTCGTCAAGCTGTGTATCAGCTATACCAATCATTCCGACGTATTTGCGCTTGGACGCTGATGGTAAACCCAATTCTCCTTCAAATCGGTGGTCCGGGGTAGGTTGTACAGATTGATGAGTCAGTCATAACAAGGCGGAAAGCTGGTGTCGGTCGGATACCACCCCGTCAACAGCTTTTTCGGACGGAATACCACACCTATAAATTCAAACGGGATAAAAGCTTCAAAATCGAACTCAAAGAATTGTACCCCTCTTCATCAAATGATATCTTAATAAAAATAAACCTTACTCAAAGCTGGACACCAAATGACAAATGTGTGGAACATTAAACACAGTGAAACCAAAGACCCACTACTGATGTTCTTTGTTGACCAATTATCGGGGATGCATGGTATATGAACAACTGCAGCATAAAATGTATCCTACACTCCAAAAGAAAAGAGACGAACTCCAAACTAGAGATAGCCTAATCCAGAAATCACAACGGACGATGACATTCTTCCCAACAAATAACCATTGTAATAATACAGATAATCAACAAAGCCAACCACAAACATCTAATGCTCAAACTAATTATGATCGTGCATTCCCCAAACGTCCTTCTGAAGATGGCAGATCATATGCTCAAATATCAAACAACACTCCGCAGCTAGAAAATCGTTTCGCATCGTTTTAGAAGATGGTTTGGGTAAATGTACTATTACAGCTATATATTGTCCATCAAAGTATAATATCAAAAAAGAAGATTATGATGAATTCTTCAATGCACTAGGAAAAAGATTCATAGCTGGTGGAGATTATAATGAAAAGCACCACATATGGGGTTCACGATTAATCCCGAGAAAGGGCAGAGAACTGTACAAAGCTGTGCAACCAATAACCTTAAGTTTATATCTACTGACACACCAACTTATTGGCCAACTGACAGAGAGAAAATTCCGGACGTAATTGACTTCAGCATTACGAAGGAAATTGATACTAAGAAAGTCATAGCGAATCCTGCCTGGACCTTTCATCAGACCACTCACCAGTTATTGTTAGTGTGTTTGCGCAAATAATAAATAAGAAAAAACAACAATTTTTAAACAGCAAGCTAACTGACTGAGAAAGGGTACCAAGAAAAGCTCGACAAACAAATTACACTGGAGAGATCTCTGAAGATTGAGCGCGAAATAGAAGAAGCAGCTAATGCCCTTATTGTAAGCATACAACAACCTGTGATTTTACTTATGAAATCAAACAATATGTACCGCTTATAATCACACATAAAATATCTAAAAAAGCGAAAGGATGAAAAAAAAAGAGTGACAACAAGCAAGACATCCTGATGACAAAACCAACCTCAACAAAGCTACCAGAGAATTAAAAGAAATGTTAACAGATATAAAAAAAAAACACACAAAACTATTTGGAGAACTTTACTGCAACACAGGCTACTAATTACTCCTGTGAAAAGCAACTAGAAGAATGAAAAGACAATACCAACTATCAAAGACAAAACTAACAAATGGACAAGAAGTGATCAGGAAAAAGCAAACGTTTCTGCAGAACACCTGTCTGATACTTTCCAGTCTAACCCATGTGCTACCACAGCTGAAGAAAAGAACAAAATAAAACAATATTTAAAAGCCTCATATCAAATAGACGTTTCTATTAAAACTTTAAAGTCAAAGAAGTGAAGAATACAATTCTAAAAGAATTGAACCCAGCGAAGGATCCCGAATTTGACTTGATCACCGGAAGAGTGCTTCAAGAGACGACAGAGAATTGTTTTAAGTCAATTACACAAATATTCAACTCAATCATACGAATTAATTATTTTCCCAATCTGTGGAAGGTGGTTCAAATTGTGATGATACCAAAACCCGGTAAAAAAACTGAGAACGTTAAGTCGTATAGACCCATTAGTCTGCTTCCTATATTACCGAAAGTTTTCAAGAAGCTACTGCTTAAACGTTTAAAGCCCATTATAACATCGTAAATGCAATTTTCATAAAGCTTGATGTTGCAAATATTAAATATTTGATTTATTTAAATTTAATGCCTGTTGGTTAGGCAACCAACCTATCTTAGTTTTGTTTATGATTTTCGATTTTTGTTTTGGAAATTTTTAAGTTGGGAAAACGGAATAAAAATTAATAATCTTCTGGTCAGAAAGATAAGCGGGCGAATTATAATTTTTGCACGCGAATTAAATTTGGTGATTGAAAGAGTGCTACTGTTTGAAATTTCGCGAAAATTGTGAATTTTTTTGTAGAAATTGCTTTGCATTGGTAGATTGGCGAAATTTTGAAAAATTTGTGAAAATTCGCATTAATATCGAGTAATTTGTTGAGACTGGAGATTGTTAGATGCGATTGGAAATTGGTTAGACGTAAATACATATTTATGTTATATGGCAATCGTTGGATCCTTGCTATTTTAGAGATTTCCATCGATAACCGTAATTAGCCCTCACGTTGTTTCGACAATCCAAGAAGTTGGTGAACTTTCCCACAGCTGGTGTACCTTTCTCACCCGACCATTTTTGCTCCTGTTGACGACCACCTTCCAACATTGACAAAAACTTTGCTGATATTTTATACCTGTTATCACTTAAACCGTTAGTGAACGGAATAGCAGATTTAGTCGTTTATTTTTTAGATCGCTCATTAGAGCTCTTAGAAAGCGGCAAACAGGTAGTAGATAATTTTTTTCGGTTTCACCGATTGTTTTAGATCATACTACGTCCCAGGAAGTTGACTCTGGCGGATAGTTCGAACTACGCTGTTGGAGCCACCCTGTTCTTTAAAGAAACGTTTGCCTTCAGTACCAACTAAGGGTGAGTCAATCGGTGCGATTGAATTTTTTTATCATAATTATTTATTTGTGCTAATTTTTTTTATTTTTGCTCTGTGCGAAATTGGCACAGCAATACTAAATCAGTTAAATCCGATTCCACCAGTAACGGAAGCGATAGAGCAGTCAATTTGCCGCATCTTCACTTATTGTCAACTTCATTTTTTTGTTTTGAACGCCATCAGAAAAACAACATTGTTTGGAGCTGCGGCCTGCATCAACTGTGTAAAAATTTTGGTTTTGTGCTCTACCCCTATTATTTTGAGTTTTATTGCCGGACTGGCGCCCGATTCTTTTTCTATTTTTAGTTTGTGTCATCTAAGCATAATAGAGTAATCGACGCAGGTAAGGTGCTATTACAGTTTATTAAGAAACGGTCATGGCTTGGCGCTTAATTGCGCTTGGATTGCTGGGGCTCGGCATCAAACTCCAACCTGTAAATAATTCAAAGATTTCAAAATAAGGTGCTCCGTACAATTATTGTTGATGTACCAAGATTCATACCCAACAGCGTTATACAGCATGCCTTTCTATTACCTACAATCAGAGAAGAGATTGAAAGATTTGGCGTGAAATACCCTGAGAGACTTTCTGATCACCCCAATGTACTGGAAACGGGACTTTTTATGGACAACTATGGTGAGATTCGTAGACTACATAGATTCATACCTGAAGATTTGACTCATTTTATAAATCGTGATTAACATATGGACATAAATGGTAGAGGAACTGGTCTGAATATGAGCATTGTATTTAATATGGGCCCTATGTGTTTCTAGATATTAACATGTGCCATCTCTGATTTTATAGATTAATGATAAACCTACAATAGCCACTACGTGTTTGTTTTACAATTATTATGATTCATTCATAAACATGGTTGGTGTAAAATTAATATAGTGTGTTTGTGTAAATATCGAAAACTATTTTATGGTAAGTTAACCAACTTGATTTTCAAACAGATTAAACGCCAGTCTATCTTGTAAGTGATGCCTATAGATTTGCTTTTTTTGCATATCTCTTGTTTAATTTTAATATAACCTTTAAATTTACTACTGTGATTGTGGAATATGGTCATCGTGCCCATATTAGGATCGTAATTTCTTCTTTTCAAGATCATGAGTTCACCAAATTCAAATAGAAAATTTGTATGTCGTAATTTACGAAAATTATGGGATAAAGAAAAGATGGAAGAAGCAATTGACGCTGCGAAACAAAAAAATGAGTATAAAAGTGCCGCAAAGAACTTAAAAACTTAAACCTTAATCTGCCCTTCAAGATATTGTAAATACAAAATTAGGAAGACATAGTGTTCTAGGGAAGAAATTGAAAAGTATTGGTTGATTACATCTTTATTTTATTACTTTGAGTATTTTATGAATAAAAACGTTCCATATTAGTGTTTTCTGAAAATTTTTGAAGGGCCCATATTCAAAGCCTTCTCATTCAATTTCGAAAACCAGTAATAAGTTACATAAAGAAAGAAAACACTACTTTAACACAATTTTTGCAAAAATCTTTTGATGGTGAATTCTAGATGATCGGATAATATATTAGCACTATTATAATTGATCTATTTCCAATTCCTAGTCTGTTAAAACCAAAACAAAAGGTGTCCATATTCGGTCAGTTCCTCTAATGATTGTATTATAGTAGAGGTTACTTGCTGCAGTAGTACTCTGTATGCTATTTCGTTTAATACTTAATATTTAGTATTTTGTATCAAAAGGAGCTTATTACAATTTATGGCTAGAGTCCGTTAACCCTGACTCGAAAGTATACTTTTCCTGTAGAAATGGCTATACCAAACGAAAGAACAGAAAATACAAGCATTTTAAAGGAGGAGAAACTTTGTCGGACTTGTAATAAAATCACAATTTAATTTTGAAAATTGCAATTTTCCCATAAGAAATACATGTGTGTATTATTGCGTAATATTACGCAATAATTTTATGCATTCTATTTACAGGACGTGCACATTTATACTAGCGAATCTACCTTAAGGCGGGGCTAATTGAGCAGCGTTAGGAAGGAGTCAGTCGCTCTCTGAGATCCGTCGCGTCAACTTTCAAACTTTTCGAGTTGGAGCCGCTTAAGGGATGTTTTAATAAGTTTAGCGCGTCTCAAACCGTCGAAGCGCCGTTCGAGATCCGGATGGTCTCGAACGGTTGCGGAGAGTAGGTTTTGACAGCGCAATCACATCAGAAACGAATTCACACAAAAGTGACTTTTTCGAAGATTTGTTGTCCGATCACAACTTTAATTTTTTTATTAGCTAATTACACCATTATCTTTCATAATTCGTTGTAAAAACGAGATTCTGGTATTTTAAATGTTGCCACAACCCA
The DNA here is from genome assembly GCA_036346125.1 of Lycocerus yunnanus. NCBI lineage: Eukaryota > Metazoa > Arthropoda > Insecta > Coleoptera > Cantharidae > Lycocerus > Lycocerus yunnanus. The sequence goes on from JARFIX010000105.1 coordinate 1,046,287, forward strand.
TTTTAATTACGATGAGAGGGGTTACAGTTCACCAGAGCCAATGATAATTATTGCATTCCAAATTAATTTTAAAGCCGTTTTTAACCAAATTTGTGAACAGTCCGCAAATTTTATTTTTTTATGTGTATCTGGCATTGTTATCTTTCATAATTTGCAAAAAGAATGGTAAAAATCGAAATCAGGGTTAACGGACCCTCGCCCAATTTATTACAGATTGCTTGTATCTTACGAGATGAAAAAAAAATTGGACCAAAATGTCCTTGCTTAATGTGTCTTGATTAAGCGGAATTGACTGTAGTAATAAGGAATATCCACTGATGGACGAAAAATATTTGATGGGTAGATTAGGTCAGAGACGTTATTTCAAAAAAAATTTGCTTTATGCCCTCTCCCTGGCCTTCGCAAAGGGCGCCCATGGATTACGTTACTTTCTTTTCATTTATTCACCGTCGCGGGTGTGTTGGTAAATACAGGTAAATTTTTATTGTAATTGTTAGAAGGGGAGGGTCGCTAAAGTAGATGTTTTTTTATTTTGCCATAGAAGATCGCGATTCAAAACAGTTTGAAAAACACTGTACTACCTATCAAACTGGATGAAGTGCGGCCTTCAATTATTCGGAAATAAACCACACATAATAAACAACATCATAAAACTTAATTGAATAAGATTTAATTAATATTACACAAATTTCTAATTTAAAGCAAGACGAAATCACCAAGTTAATTTTGCTGATGTAACTGAAACGAAGAATAGTTAATGTGGATCGTCAAATAAAATTAAATAAAAGTTGAATCGACTTTTCGAGGCTGCTTCTAGGCATAAAAGATATTATATATCCATGCCTTTATCCAGGATTTCATTTGGAGAAGAAAGGAGGAGAAGAAGGAAACGAACGGTTTAGATTTAAAAAAAAAATTGTTTTAAATAGATGATAAAAATATCGAATATACCGGGTGGCCGGCCGCACACTTGAATATAGGAAATAGTTTTTTTTATAAATTCCTGCATCAATTATAACTGATTTTCATCAAATGATTCAATTACATCCTAATCTTAAAAAACTTGAATTTTTCTGTTCTTTCGTTTAGTGAAGCAATTTTTAAAGAAAAAAGTGTATTTTCGAATCAGGGTTAGTTAACTCGTGCCGAAAATTTATATTACCAATGAAAAAATACAAGATTATCTTCTAACCTTGCAGATTATGAAAAGCCATGAAAACTAGGTTACAAAAAACCTAGGCATAGCCAAAGTCAAGGATCTGTTGAGCAAGCGAATAGAAATATCGAAGATATATTGAAAGCGTGAATGAGTTTAAGAAAAACCGTGCTTTGCATTCTAGAATTGGAAGATGCCCATATGAAGCAATGTTTGGATGCCCGGCTAGAGTAAGATTAGCCTCAACTGGAATATGGAAATTTTAAATTTATCCACGGAAAAAGATGTCGAAACTCTGTTACAAGAAATGGAAGGAAGGTTTGAAGAACTAACAGATAAAACTTCAGATGAAGAAATGCCAGATAACAAATCAGATGGAGAAATGGAAGGTAATGTGGAACTAACAGAGACGGTGGTGACGATCGAAGTAACAGAGATGGTCTTGGCCTAGTAGTTCGAGCGATCAACTACTGATGCAAAAGCACCCGGTTCAATCTCGAGAGGAGTCTAGAAAGGAAAAATTTTCTATCTGACTCTCTTTCTATCTATGACCGTCTCCCGTGTTTCGGAGGGCAAGCCGGCGGTCCCCCTGAGTTGATGACTGCCAGCATCAACAATGAAAAGGGTTACAGGCACATTCCCCAAACCCGGACTTAGCAACCGTGGGGTCTTAATGCTTAAATCTTTCTCTTAGAGAAAGAGGTTAATGCCCAAAAGCGGGCGGAGAAGGCTGTAACGGATGGAACTAATACTTGAAACTGAAGAGAACATTAAAAACTTAGAATAGTGATACGATCAAAAATGAGATTACTCTTAGACGAGCTGCAGCTCAAAGCAATGTTTTAGAAGGACAGGGTTACAAGCGTTGTCACTGCAAGGGTGGATGTAAGATTCAAAAATGTGCGTGTCGCGCTAGCAAACAAATTTGCAATTCGAAGTGTCATGGAACACTCCCATGCCAGAATAAAAATAATTGAATTTAAAAAATTGTATTTAATTATTTTTTAGATTTCAATTTTTTTATTATTTTTGTTAATAAATGATTATAATACAATAAATACAACACACCTAAATGTTACTTGCTACTTGGCTGTTAAATTCAAATCGCTATTTTGCTGTTCCTTATAGTATTTATTCTATGATATCATCATTTTCCAATCCTTTCGGGCCATTAACGTTATTGACTGGCCCAAGACGTAAATATTACAATCAGATAAAAATATTTACATTATTGGCCATCGTTAACGGGCATTGACGTCAATAGCCGGACAATGACGTTAATGGCCTGACGTTAATGGTCACCATAATTGGGCATTGACGTCATTGAGCGGCCATTGACGTCAATGCCCGATTTACATCATTGACCGTAACATATATAATATATATGTCCCCGTGGTCCCGGGGAAAAAGGGGATAAGTCAAAAATTGTGCCAAAATGAGCTAAATGGTTAACTGACTTCTAATTTTAGTCAACAGTCAACAGGAAGTGTAGTCATAAGTAAAAAAATATTATGTGTTCGATTTTAACCTGATTTTTAGCACGTTTCTGAACTTGAATTAATTCTACTGAAAATTGTTCAAAATGAACTTATCCCCTTTTTCCCCGGGAAGAATATTATGTATATGGGGCATTCTGGGTCAAATGTCCTGGCCATTTGCCTGACCCCTTTGGGTTTGTTTAAGGAATTTTTAGGCTTTTTGGGGGTAATTTGAAGATTGAATTTTGTTAAAATTTTTATCGCTTTTTTTAACCGACAAAATCGAGGTTTTTAAATTCATTTTTGGAAAAAATTAAATTCATGAAATTTTGTGTGTGAAATGAGAGACTCCATACTCCGTATATTCATCCTAAAAACAGAGCGGGGAGAGATTATCTTCTTTTTTTTATTTAAAAAATTTTCACCACATATTTTTTTCCAGAATTTTTATGTAAAAATAGATATTAAATTGAAATTTTCAAAACTAATTGGTTAATTAAGCAATAAAACGAAATAATTATTCGTGAGCTTACAGCAATTGTTACTGCCGTCATCAAACGTTTAAAATACTTTAATATTAATTTCAGAGGTTAATAATATTATAATTTCTATAAAAATAGATGTCTCATTTACTTTTCTGCTGATTTAATCAAAATGTTTTATTGAATATAATTAAGACTGTCGTTTTATTAATAGTTATTTTATTGAATTATTCACTAGGAGCTTTTTGCATTATTCGATTTAACATGGACATTTTTCACTTTTTACTTTCAAAATATGAAAAAAAAATCAAATTTTACCAAAAATGTTTTATTTTTATTTTATTTTATCTATTAAAAAATGAACAAAACAATTTTTTTGGATTCTGTGAAAATACAATTTTTTTTAATTATAAAAAATTAAAGATAATCTCGGACGTGCGTGAAGTTGGCCCCCCATTTTTTAAATTTTTTAGTTTTGATGGTTGTGCTGAGTTGTGCTAGTGTTTTCTAAAGAAAGATTTAATAATTCGTTTAGGCTTAAAATAAAAAAATTGTTTTTTACGTTAGTCCCCCATTTTTGAAGAAATAAAATTTTTTGCTGTGTTAAATTGTGCTAGTTGTTCTAAACAGTGTGCTAAAATTTTGGTTTAATAGGATCAACCGTTTTCTTAAAAAACACAAAAAACGATTTGAAGTCAGCTTCCCATTTTTAAAAAAATAAAATTTTTTTGTTGTGCTAAATTGTGCCAGTTGTTCTAGACATTGTGCTAAAATTTTGGTTTAATAGGATTAACCATTTTCTTAAAAAAGCACAAAAATCGATTTGAAGTCAGCCCCGCATTTTTGAAAAATGAAATTTTTTTGTTGTGCTGAATTCCTATTTGCTCTGAGGAACATGCGTCAAATTTTGTTTTTACTTTAGGGTCACTCTGTTGTAAATTTTGAGTTTACTCCTTAAGAATCGATTTTCATATATAAGGCGCCCGGTATGATAAAAATATGAGGTGTAAAATCTACTGATGAATGACCTCGTTACTTTTTAGTGCGCACCTATGGTGCGCAAGATAATATTGCCGGAATATCTAACAACCACGTGGGTAAAAAGGGACGTTTTAAAACGAAAATGAGAGGCGTATCTTTACATTAGCGCAACCGCACCAAATCCTGCCCGCTTTTTGTTATACATATCAATAATTAATATTGTTATTGTGAAGTTATAATTTTATCATTATATTTCGATATTTAATCCAATTTAGACAATTTCTAACCTAACCAAAAATTATTTTCGATGTCTATAAATTCCTCCAGGTTATTATGATTTATTTTATGAATAATTTTAAATATCAATAATTCAAGTCAATAATTCGATAATATTATCTGAAAAATCAACAATATTTCTTTATTATAATGATGATTATATATAATAATGTTTTTTTAAAATTTTCTTTCGAAAAGTTATTTTTAGCATACTTAAATAATTTTCATGTACTATTTATTATTGTACGTAAAAGATTTAGTGACAATTATCTTTTATAACCATATTTTGTTAGTTATTAAGATAATATTATATTTTAAATAAAAATAATTATAATAGTTTTAAAAAATGTTTATAAAAACATTTTTTATCAATTTTCTTAAAGTTGGTTATTTTTACTGGAGTAAACTCCAGTCGTGCGTCGGAGCTGACACACACAGTTTTTAACCAATAGAACGGTAGCAATTTTTATATTTTAAATTTTTGGAAATTTTGTACGCATGTTTTTAATATGTTCTAGAGTTTCGATAAAAATACACGCGAATGTAGTTATTAAATAAAAATTTGTTTTAAAATGAATTAGTTTGCAAGAATATTTATGTACCAAAGACATCTTTGTAAAGAAAGTCTATCGGCCATTACACTGATATATTTATTAAACTAGACGAAAGATGGCTAAAATTTGACGGAGATTACAAGGTAGGGAAGTTATCTAGGGTTGAAAATTATACAAAATTCATGCGCATATACAGGGTGTCCCGTGACCGTGGAGAACCTCTTAGGTGGTGATAGAGAACATTTTCTAAGACATATTTTAAATAAAATTTTGTCCAAGTCAAACCCTTGGGGGTACCTCAATGTAAAGCAATTTTTCAATTTATGATTTCAAGCGGCCATTGCACCGATATTTTTGATTTTGGGTTTAATGGATTAAGCTTTCTATAGAGCATTTAAATATCTACAAATTATGTTATAACCCCTTATTACCTAGAATCAATAGATTTCGAGTTATGAATCAAATTAAGGAAAAATGTCAAAAATTCCGTTTTATTTTTTACTTTTCTTGCCAACCCGTATCTTTTAAACGAAACGTCTTAGAAAAAACTAATGGCCCTAACCGAATAGGAAATTTAACGGGCTACAACGTTGGTCTAACAATTTTTTGGAAAACCAACCGTTTTCACATAAATTACGAAAATAATGAACAAGGTGTGGTTAAATAACCAAATAAATTCAAAAATTTATTTTAATAAATTTTCAAAATGGCCTTCCTCATTTCAGCACACATACGTGCTCTTTTCAAACAATATCTCTTTAACAATATCACGTATGTGTGCTGAAAATGAGGGAGGCCATTTTGAAAATTTATTAAAATAAATTTTGTGAATTTATTTAGTTTTTAACCACACCTTGTTCATTATTTTCGTAATTTATGGAAAACGGTTGGTTTCAAAAAATTATTAAACCAACGTTGTAGCCCGTTAAATTTCTATCCGGTTTGGGCCGTTAGTTTTTCTAAGACGTTTCGTTTAAAAGATACGGGGTTGGCAAGAAAAGTAAAAAAATAAAACTCGGAATTTTTGACATTTTTTCCTTAATTTAATTCATAACTCGAAATCTGTTCATTCTAGGCGATAAGAGGTTATAACATAATTTGTAGATATTTAAATGCTCATAGAAAAGCTCTAATCCATTAAACCCAAAAATCAAAAATATCGGTGCTATGGCCGCTTGAAGTCATAAATTGAAAAATTGCTTTAAAGTGAGGTACCCCAAGGGTTTGGACTTGGACAAAATTTTATTTAAAAATATGTCTTAAAAAGTGTCTTCTATCACCACCTAAGAGGTTCTCCACGGTCACGGAGACACCCTGTATATATTTATACAATTAATTAATTATTTATTTTTACTTTTACTTTTTTGATTTTGTATACTAATAAAAATCAATTTTTTGTCACAAAAATTTAATTTTTCGAAATACAATTTTTTTATTTATGATACAAGGCAGCATAAATCGACCACAACTCAGCACAACCTTTAATTTTTTATTTTTCAAAAATGGCACGGCTAACTTCCACCCTCAAAATACGCGATCTTTATAAAACCGAAATAAATAAAATAAAATAAAAAAAATTACGGCACAAAGCAACGCAAATCGAGCACAACTCAGCACAAGTTTTATTTTTTTTAAATGGCACGGCTAACTTGACGCACATCACAATCCAGCACAATAACAAAAATTAAATTTTTCCAAAAATGGGGCTGACTTGAAATCGTTTTTGGTTTTTTTTAAGAAAACGGTTAATTTTACTAAAATTTTAGCACAATGTTTAGAACAACTAGCACAATTTAGCACAGCAAAAAATTATTTTTCCAAAATGGGGCTGACTTCAAATCGTTTTTGTGTTTTTAAGAATACGGTTAATCCTATTAAACCAAAATTTTAGCACAATATTTAGAACTAGCACAATTTAGCACAGCAAAAAAAAATTATTTTTTCAAAAATGTGGGGCCAACGTAAAAAGCGATTTTTTTATTTTAAGCCTAAACGAATAATTGAATATTTTTTCTTTGATCGGCACAAGTTGACACAACTCAGCACAACCATCAAAACTAAAAAATTTAAAAAATGAGGGGCCAACTTCACGTACGCTAATCGCGACCTACTCTATTTTTTGTATAAATTTACGTGGTTTGATTTCCTGATTTCACACAAAAAATTTCATGTATTTAAAACGGGTGGGAATTGATGTTTTCTAAAAAATGAATTTAAAACCTTCAATTTTATAGGTTAAAAAATTTCAAACAAATTCAGACTTAAAAGTAACCCAAAAGAAGCCAAAAAAATTCCTTAAACAAATCCAAAGTAGTCAGAAAGATGACCATGTAATTTTATTCACAATAGCCCTATATTATTTTATTTGATCCGTATTTTTTATACTTTTGCAAGAAAAACGTTTATAACATCGCAAGTTGTATTTAAAGAATTTAAAAATAACAATTTTTTAGAATTAAAATTTAATAAAGTATTATTAAATTTGAATTTATGTTAAAGCAAGTTCAAGTTAATTCCTTTTCAATTTCAAAAAAATTTAAATTTTATATTTTGATAATATTAGCCCACGGCGTTTAAATATTTCGGGACGGCCCTGACTATTGTTGGGGGTAGTTCTTTACTATTTACAAATAACTCTGATAATGGACTTCTCTGTTTTGTTTTATTATCTTTGTTAAAGGTATTGCCTATTGTCAGGAGTTGTGACAATTCATAAGATAGAGATGGACATACATTAAGCTTATATTCATTTCGCATTTGCGTAAAGAATTTGATTGATGTTGGCTGGGTTTTTAAAGTTTATTTGCTAATTCACTGCTGTTTTGTTACAATGCTTTTACGAAGTTTTAATCTAAAAAAAATTATTACGTTTAAATATTTTATTACGATTGTTATTAATACAAGAGTTATGGATAAATTAAATCGTAAGTAGAACATTTTACATCCTTTTATAACCTCAGTTAATATTTTTTTAATTCGTTAAAATTTTCTTATGATTTAAGTGGTTTCATTATGTGCTCAATGCAGTAATAGTTATTATTCAACTGCTTAATTATGTCTTATTATTTTTAGTTTAATGTGTTACGAGATGCTTAATTAACTATATCGTAGTCTTTAAATATTAAGAAAATGGTTGAAATTGGTTCGTCTAGTTTATTACATTTGGGGGATATTGTCTCAATATATGCCGAAGGAAATGTTTCTGGATTTTTAAGCACTCTGGGGTAAGTTTAAAATTATACCTAGTACTTTTGATTATTTTTAACTTGAAATCTTTGACATTTACATAAACAATTCATTCGACATGTTTCATACTGCTTTAATAATATCTTTCAGCCTGGTAGACGATAGATGTGTAGTATGTCCCGAGGCAGGAGACTTGAGCACTCCACCAAAGAAGTTTCGAGGTACAATAATTTATTTATTTATCCTCTTCTCTACAAAATAGTTATGTTGTAAAATTTTAGATTGCTTGTTCAAAATATGTCCTATGAACAGATATTCTGCTCAGAAGCAATTCTGGAAAGCCGCAAAACAAAGTATGGGTTCCAATACCGATACAAGTCTTCTGAAACGATTACACGTAAGTAATGCTTTAAAACCTTATTTTAAACAATTAATTTTTTGATTTATAAAACCACTATCTAGTTTACCGTTTGAACTATTGTTCTTTGTGGTTTGGAGGTGGGGATTTTTATTCACTATTTTTATCAGAAAATACCAGAATATGTATTTGAACTTCTAGAAGAATACAATAATAAAATTAATGCTGTTAATGTTTCCAGTGCTGCTTTTTATAAATTTTTAATTTAGATCTGTTTGCACATGACTTTTTCCTCATGACGACTTTTCATATCTAATTTTCAAGTACAGTAGTCTGTTTTTGAGAGCCGTACTTTAAACAAATTAATGATCACGGTAGGGTATATTGCAGTTCCGGATTAAGCTTTTTTGGGCCTTAGACAAATTTCTTAGAAAAGGTCCCTTTAATTAAATAATTTAAATAATTATTAAATTATTTTAAATAAAATTTATAATTAAAAATAAATTTACTAATCTAAGGTGGGATACAGATAGATAAAACGAGTTTACTAATATTAATTTATTAAAAAACTACTAGATTACCAAGGTTGTATAATAATTACAAATTAATATGTGTTACAGATAGAGAAAAGAAATTTTTTTGCATAATTCCCAAATAGTATATTACTGATTTAAACAAATATTATAAAGGGTAGTAAAATAAATCATACAAAATTTTTAAATATAATCAAAAGTTATTGTTCCATTAAATTTGATTTTTTTAATCTCCATAGCTTGTTATGTATAATAAATTTATCGCACTTACAACTTCTCAAATTTACAAAATGTATCAGTTATCCTTGAAATAACTTCATAGCATGGCATTAGATATGAACATTCCAAAATAATTTAAATAATTTGCATTGTCACAAAAATTACTTTCATTGGTTGACCTCTTATCAAAAATTAAAACTATAACTCCTCACTGCGTGTATCAGATTATGTAACCAAATATGATTTAAATTTTTATATCCAATTATTTACAAATTTACATGCCGAAAACAGCAATTCATAAACACACGGGGGTCGATAGCTTTATGTGCCCTCTGAAGCACTGAACCGTTTATAAGGAGTGAAACTCCCTTGGAATCTTAGCATTAATGCCAATCTTGGATTGTGTTTACCAGGCCAATGACAGTCTTAATATTTTATAGGCCAGTCAGTAGAGGTATTGTGTGTTGCAAAAGGTGGTATAGAAGTTTTTATTTTTTAACATTTATAAAACAAAATTGCAAACATGGACGGCTTCAGGAGAACTTTTGGCAGCTAAAAAACATGGAAATTTTAGGACTTTTTGGTTTTTCGGCTATAACTTCTAAACGATGCAACCTAGTGAAAAAATTATAACAAATTAATAAGCATTAAATTCTGTGTCAAATGAATACTACAACTTAATAATTCGGTCGAGTGGTATGGTCAAAAACCACCGTCAAAAAACGACGATTTTTTCCATCTTGTTCAAAAACTGAGATATAGTACTATAATATGAGTCTGCAGCTTGTAAATGAGTACTTGAAGAGAAAAATTCATAAAATAAAAGTTGTAGAGCATCAAATTCTGCTTCTACTGAGAACCAAAAGTTTTAAATTCGATCAAGTGCATAGAGACGGTCTTGGCCTAGTAGTTAGAGCGATCAACTACTGATGCAAAGGCATCGATTCGATCCCGGAAGGAACCTAGTAAGGAAAATTTTCTTTCTGGCTCTCTTTCTATCTATGACCGTCTCCGTGCGTCGGAGTGCACGTAAAGCCTGCGGTCTCTCTGCTTTGAGGGCAAATCACCCCTTGGCTGCGTGACACTTGGCTGGTTGGGGCGTTCAGTCAAGTTGGTGGTCAGAGACTGACACTGTTGGGGTGCGAATCGTAAGTTTTCTTAACTCGGTCCTCCAGTGAACATCAACATGCTGCAGTTTAATACACAGCATTAGCTCGGTGTGATCATTGGGAGTCCTTTGTTCGGAACACCTACCGCGGTTGGGGGCATGAGTCGATGGGGAAGTCAGTACACCTAACATAATGCGAGTTCGATTGCGAGTCAGGGGATGAGCAAAGACGGGGCACAATAAGCTTCAGTGCAAGTAAACCTAGAGCCACACCCGTAAAGATTAATAAAAAAATAAGTGCACCTCTCGAAATTGGCAATCTCCAGCAATTGGCATATGAAGATACCCATGAGTTATGACACTTCAACAGTACGGGTGTATATCTTACAGAGTTATTTTTGCTTTAGTATCTTGCTTTAAAATGTGAATCAGTTCGGAGACTCGCCTTTTAAATGTTTCAACCGAGAATTGTTCTACTAGACGTATCATACCTTCGTCAAGCATGACTGCATTGTTATGAGTAACAACCATCATACCTCATACGTATGGAAGGTTCCATTGCCGTCAAGTGTCCTGATATTAAAATCCGCGTTGTCAAAAACAAATTGGCAAAATGCTTCATCTTTTATTTGCGTTTTTTGAGGCTGAAGGACAGCAGAGCTTTCCAAGAGTGAAGCTTCACCATAGGAAATTGAAAGCCAAAGTAGGATAGGATTTTGATGAGATGTTTGGAACCGAACTTTCTGTATAGATACTCTCTGATCCATCTGAGAATTAACGACATAAAGATCATGGTCTGGCTCTGCCTTTATTACAGCATGTGATACAGTTGTAGACGTTTTTTTCCTCTTCTCAAATGAAGTTTTTCTGTTTTTCAGTATAATGGTTTCCATCAGTAGTTTCAGAGATTCCGGAATGATCAATTCAGCTTCATCCAAAAAGTTATCAAATGGCGAATACCTTCCAAAATCACACACTTGTGACCTTATGTCTGATAAAATGATGTCAGTCCCAGCTTTAACCACACGTAGTCTTTTCTTTTGAGGATCCCTTTCCTAATCGCTGTACCATTTGTCACCGAGAATTTTGTGGCCAATATTTCGAAAGCAAACACTTATCAATAATAAACTATCAATTTGAACACCGGGTAATTTTATGACAAAAGAATAAAAAATTGCAATTATTGACATTGTTTAACCCAGTAGCTAGATTTTAAATGCTGACTTTTAAAATTAAGTTTGTTGTAATGAATTAATTGAATATTACTTAAAAGGAGTGGCAGTAATAAAATATTTTTCCTACAAAACTTTTTTGTTTTGGACATTCTGGATGTTGAGATGCTTGGGTTACCGACCTTACCGGGAAATAATATTACCATTCGATTCTTCATTATGGCTTTTATAATAAATTTTTTTTATCTAACTCTGATTAACCATTTTTGAAAAAAATTACTGATACGGGTGGTTTCATTCACCCTGTATAGTATTATATCTCAGTTTTTGACAAAGTTGGAAAAAATCGTTGTTTTTTGACCGTGGTTTTCGATCATAGTACTTGACCGAATTATTAAGTTATGATACTCATTTGACGCAGAATTTAATACTCTTTAATTTGTTTAATTTGTTATATTGTAACTACTTTACTAGAATGCATCGTTTAGGAGTTATAGGCGAAAACCCAAAAAAGTCCTAAAATTTCGAAGTTTTTGGGCTGTCAAAGTTCCTCGGTTTATGCCGACATCAATTTACAATAACTCTGCTTTTTTGAACCGGCTTTTATAGAAACTGAACTGCGGTGTAAACCGAGGCCTACCTGTATTTTTAATCAGAAACATGATAGTTTTTTTCCTGACATTAAAAATTTTATTGTTTTTGTGTAATCGTCATGCTGGTAGTTCAAAATGATCATTATTTAAATTTTATTGCTATTGTATCTGTTTATTTATTTTACCAATTTCTAAATTAGTGACCCCGATGGGTACTTAAACTGCTGGTGGAAAAGAGAAATGGTAAACTAAAACTCAAAGAATCTTCAAGTGCAAACTAACAGTGAATGTAGATCAAATTCCGTGCTGAAGACAACAATTATAAGTATGGTTTCTACAATTTGAAGCTTGAATATCTCACAGCGTACAATCAAATATTTGGAAACGGAAATAAAAAAATTTGCCATATTACAGGAAAAGAAGCGTTGACGCTTATCTATCATTTGATCGATAACTCCAGACAAATAATATCAATTCCACTAGGAAGGGACTATTGTGACAACAATCTGTAAATCAATTATTATTCAAAATCATTCTCAATTATAATCCAATATATAAGCACTAGGAAATACAATCTTAAAAATTATTGTCTCAAAATTTTACAAAACGTTTTAAGAACATGCTCATAGGACCAAGTTCCTCAGGACCATCCTAATACGATGTGTAATATTTAAACTTTTAGCATTATAACCAATCCATTAGGGAATTAAGATTCTAAACCGTTCGAATTCAGTTTTTCTTGACGATGCTTTCCGAATTTTTGTCAGTGGACTCTACCTTCACAACAACCCACTTGTCATATTAAACACAATTACATGCACTAATGTACGGTGCATCTTGTTCATAAAAACTTAAAATAGAATTCTAATTGTGATATTCGTCATTCGGTTACTAGTGTCTTGCTACCTTACGAAAATGTGCTAATAAAATATTTATCTTAGTTAAACTTGGCCTCGGGAATATGTAGGTACCAGTCTCTCTATTGAATGAAAGATGTTGGTATTTTAACTAAACCACATGGTTTATCTAAAGTTCATAAGCACACTAATTGTTTTCGACCTCTTTACCTACTCCTGAAATTTATTGCTCCATATCTTATACAATTTTTACAAGAATAATTAGTATGATAATATGTTAATAGATTACTCAAAACGTAGGAAAAATTTATTTATTTATTTTTTTTTATTTAGTTACAATTTAGAATATACACAAAATGCGTGCTTCAACATAGCAGTTATTAGCACTAAAGAACTAGAATATGTAACAATAACAAATTAAGTAATAAAATTATAATGTTAGGAAATAGTATGTTTAAATTTTTCTTAATAAGCCAGATGATTTTAAGAATTATTTTATTGTCTTTATTGACTCAATTATAATAATTATCCATTAGATACCCAATACATAATACCAGAAAAAAACATGTAATTCTAAAACGATGCTTCAGATTATCACGTCTGTATTCATCGAGCTTTTCATATTCGTCATATGAATTATTATCAGAATCCGAAAAATCGCTCTTTTGCTTCGGTGTGAGAAGTTATCCATTACATATGTTTTTTTTTAGTTATGTTACGCTAATTATGTTTTACATAATTTTGTTTATTATATCTGTGTAAATCGCCTGTGTAAATATGTGAATATTAATTGCTAACATTATTTTTCTATCAGTATGAATTATCTAATAATTATACAATTAGATTTATAGAATGCAAAAATTGAAAATTTTAACAAACACAAATTTGCTGCTTGAGAAAATTTTAAATGCTTAATTTAATTAAATTATAAATCAAATTGCAAAGATACATGCATAAATGTTCTTCGTCTTGAAGTCTACTTTTATTTAAGTGTATTGAAAAAAGGCTTTCATCCAAAATATCTTCACTATTTCTGAGACTCACAGATTTTCTTTTAAATACAGTAAGACCTTGTTTAATACTTAGGATGAGTCCTAAACAGCGTTAAACGAAAATAGCAATTAAATATCGCGAATATTTAAATCTTTTTTTTTAAGTTTTAAGTAGACCGTGTTATATCGAATCAGCGTTAATCAAGGAAGCGCTAAACCAGGTCTGACAAAGATCATGCGCTGTAGTCCTTGAACATAGTTAATTGGTATCATAATGGTCAATGCAGGCAAAATTATATTTTTGTCCAATAGGATACAAAAACCTTTTTTTTTCAAAATTTGCATAAATTTGATTCTTAATTCTTTTTCCAGCATTTAAACCTTTTTCGTAATGTATAACATACTTAAAATATGGATTCTTGATCCAATATTTTCTCAGTTATTTGTATTATTGAACTTTCTGTAGAGAAGTAAGTCGTGGGTTTGACAGATTCGAATAGTCTATAACATCTTATTTTTTATTTTTAAATTTAATATAAATGTCTAATTAAGAAATTGATATTTTTATTAGCATGCTGCAGAAATAGAAAAAAAGCAAAATGACAGTGAGAATAAAAAATTATTGGGATCAAATGTGCAATATGGAAGTGTTGTTCAGGTTAGTTTTTTATTTTTTTTATTAAAAATTTAAATCAGTGTTTCTCATGCTGTATCTTTTTGTATATGCCCGCACTCTTGACTCGTGTATTTCTTAAGCTGTATCCAGATTTGAACGGTTGAGAACAAACCAATAAATGGGTTTAAATACAAACATTTAAAGTAGAAGCGTTTGCATTTACTATTAGTTTGCTCTCAACATTCACACTCTGTTTACAATTCGATGCTTACGTATATGGTCAACGCTTATTTACTTTTGAATGTCTTCCAAGGTACAAAAAGGTTTGGGGATCATTGTGCTTTTATTTTCTTGGTATGATCTGTAGCAGACCTATGCTATGGTAAGAAATAAACGCATTTATTAGTTATTTTCACTTCCGTGATTTTAATTGAAGTAATTTGCAAAAATTCTTATACATATTCGACCTTCAAATTTGTAAAGATCACTTGAGATTGTGATATAAAAAAGAACTTAAACCAAGAAAAAACTCATCAAAAATGGGAACCGGGGAATATTTCTGAATCAAGTATTTTGTTTTATAAAAGAAAGCTTGGGAAACACTGCATTAAATGAAATCAAAATTTTAAAATGGTTTATAATATTTGTTAGCTTCTTCACTTAAAATCAAATAAGTACTTAACCGTAAATAAGCGGCTACCGGCTTTATTGGAAAAAAACGCAATGCGAGTTTATTTAGATGGAAATGGAAACGAAGGTTCATGGTTTTACATTCTACCTTTTTATAAACTTAGATCAACTGGTGATAACATTGTTTTGGGTGATAAAGTTATATTGAATCCAGTAAATGCTGGTCAGCAAGTATTACATGTAGCTGCAAATCATGAGTTACCCGATAACCCTGGATGTAAGGAAGTAAATGTCGTTAATGGTAGTACATCTTGGAAAGTTACATTATTTATGGAACATCGAGAAAATGCAGAAGATATTTTGAAAGGAGGAGACGTTGTTCGTTTATTTCATGCCGAACAAGAAAAGTTTCTTACTATGGATGAATATAAGAAAACACAACATGTATTTTTAAGAGCTACCGGAAGAAGTAGTGCAACATCTGCAACAAGTAGCAAAGCGCTGTGGGAAATTGAGGTTGTTCAACATGCTGCTTGTAGAGGAGGTGCTGGTCATTGGAATTCTTTATTTCGGTTCAAACATCTTGCTACGGGACATTATTTAGCTGCAGATATCGATACAGATGAAACAATGGACCAAATGCGTGCCAAATTACGTGCAGATGTAGGATCTGGCGATTCTAATGTGTACCATTTAGTACCCGTTGCGTACGCAAATGAAATTGCCTCTCTGTTTGAACTTGACCCTACTACGTTAACAAGAGCTGATTCCTTAGTACCTCAATCAAGTTATGTGCGTTTACATCATTTATGTACGAATACTTGGGTTCATTCCACATCCATTCCCATTGATAAAGATGAAGAAAAGCCTGTCATGTCAAAACTTGGTTGTGCACCTTTAAAAGAAGACAAAGAAGCTTTTGCTTTAATTTCTGTATCACCGGTTGAAGTACGTGATTTGGATTTTGCTAATGATGCTTGCAAGGTTTTGTCTTCGTTATCTACTAAACTGGAACGAGGTACCATTTCACACAATGAACGCAGGTAAGTCATTATAAAATTAAAACAGCTGAGGTATTATAAGAAACGTTTTTGTAATAGAGCTGTGACAACTTTACTTCAGGATATTGTATACTTTGTTGCTGACTTGGAAACGGAACAAAATAAAACGGAAGCCCTCGATCTTATTGTGACCAACCCTAATCGTGATAGACAAAAGTTGTTAAGAGAACAAGCTATTCTTAAACAACTTTTTAAAATACTTCAGGGTCCATTTACAGATTCTTCAAATGGGGAACCTCCATTTTTAAAAATTGAAGAATTGAGTGATCCTAAACATGCACCATACAAATATATTTTCCGCCTGTGTTACAGGATTTTACGATTAAGTCAACAAGATTATCGAAAAAATCAGGTAAACAAATTTTTGGGATAAAAACTTGATTTGCTTTATTTTGGTTTAAAAAAGTTTGTTTTTTGTTTTACTGCCAGTCTAAACAGAGGTGCCTGTTGGTGGTACAAATTGAAATTTCATGTGTCAGCTAGTGTTGCCTTTTCTCAGGAAACACCTGAACATAGCACACTATCCCTGGTGTGTGGAAACAGATAGACGGCCACATAGTGTATGAATAAAAAGGGAGAAAGCACGCAGTTTTTTTTAAGCTTTACTTTTAATCAAAATAAAGCAGTATTTTATGATTTCTACTAATTAATACGAATTAAATATGATGACTGAAATTAAAAGTTTGAATTTTACAGGAATACATAGCAAAACATTTTGGTTTTATGCAAAAACAAATTGGTTACGATATATTAGCGGAAGATACTATTACAGCATTATTACATAATAATCGAAAATTGTTAGAAAAACATATTAAAGCTGCAGAAATTGAAACATTTGTTGGCTTGGTGCGTAAAAATATGCACAATTGGGAATCTCGTTTTTTGGACTATTTGTCTGATCTTTGTATTTCTAACAAAAAAGCCATTCCAGTTACTCAAGAATTAATATGCAAGCGTGTATTAAGCCAAAAAAATTCAGACATATTGTTGGAAACAAGAATGATGAAAACTCAAGTGGAAGTTCAAGAAATCCAAGACGATACTATTATGGAAAACGACGATTCGGAATTGGAACCTCTTATAACTGTTGTCGAAGAACAACAAGTTGTTTTATTATGGAATAATCGTCAAACGTCTATGTCTCTTAATGATTTATGTCGTGGTTTGAAGATGGGAAATCGTGATGATCAAGCTATATTAGATTACTATCGTCACCAGTTGGATTTATTTTCCAATATGTGTTTAAATCGACAGTATCTAGCTCTAGATAATTTATCACAGCATCTTGATATAGACTTAATTTTGAAGTGTATGGCTGATGAAACAGTAAGCTATGATTTAAGAGCTTCATTTTGTCGTTTGATGTTGCATTTACATGTTGATCGAGATCCACAAGAACCTGTAACTCCTGTTAAGTATGCCAGATTATGGTCAGAAATTCCATCCAAGATGTCTATTGTTGAGTAAGTTGACATATTTAACCCTTATATTATGTTACTAGATGTTAATAGACGTTAAAACTTGAATATTTTTAATAAGTACGAAGTACTATCACTCCCTATGGGTTCATCAATCATAGGGGTTAAATAAACAAATAAATTATATTTAAATTAATATTCAATTAAAAGTTAACATGCTAAGCAATCAATCAAATTAAAATTATTTCATAAGCTTTTAATAATAAGTTAATGCTTTTAATTATTACTAATTTTTAAAAATAACATTCTTGTTGAAAGTTGATAAAATAATATTTTTGTTTATTTATTAGCACTTTCAATGCACCCCTGTCACGAATCCGTGACTTAACAGTTTCGATCTGAATAGGCTCGACACGGATCATGACACGTGTCATAAATGACTGAAAAAATATTAAATTTACAACATAACCAAATCCAAATAACGACATTTCTTTAACGAAAAAAGGTTTTCGTAAATAAAACTTCCTGCTTATGGGTGTGTAGTACCTTCAGCTAATAGCAGTGAAAGTGTTAAACATATTATGTACATCTAAGTCAGCGGTGCTTGTAATTTTATTTTATTTTCTTAGCTTATTAATTTTTTAAATTTTAATTTTATGTAATAATATTTATATATTTTAATTAATTTAATTTAAGTTATGATAGCAACAAAACTCCAGATCCAAATAAAGAAGTGGTAAGAAGTCGATTTTATTCAACTCGAGCATTTGTGGAAGATTATTTGTGCAATGTGGTTGCAAAAATGTGGTCATTTGGTGACCAAGAACAAAATAAGTTAACTTTTGAGGTAATTTTACTTATAATTGTAGTTTATTGAATAATATACCACGCATTTCTTAATAGGTGGTGAAATTGGCTCGAGAATTAATCTATTTTGGGTTCTACAGTTTTTCTGATTTGTTAAGATTGACTAAAACTCTGCTAAGTATTTTAGATTGCATTTCAGAAAACGATTACATGGATGGAAGAATTCCTCGAGGAGAAGTTGATTGTAAGTATTTTTTCGTTTCCTTTTTTTCAAAATTAAAAAATAATTAAACTGAAATATTTTTATTTATGAATAGCTGAGGAAACGCCAACTGAAGAAAGAGGTACATGCATGTTAATTGTGTGCATAATTAACTAATTTTTATATTTTTTTTTGTATTTTTCTTGCTTTAATGTGAAAATTTGTTGTGCTGATTGTTGTGTGTTTTTAAGTGTATTTGAGTGTTACATTTTTTAGCTGAAGGTGGAGTATTGCGCACTATTGGTGATATGGGAGCTGTTATGACATCACTTACTTTAGGTCCAGTTGGTCGCGTTGTTGTTTCATCAAATACCAATCAGAATAAAGTGTCGCAGTTTTTAAAAGAATATCCGTTAGTTATGGACACCAAACTTAAAATTATAGAAATTTTGCAGGTTTACAAAACTATTTTAGATTTATATTTAGATGCTCATACTATTTTTTTAGTTCATATTGGATGTACGTTTAGATTATCGTATTAGTTGTTTACTTAGTATATTTAAACAAGAATTTGATGAAGCTGAAAAAAATGCTGTGGATGCATTAATTTTGGGCCATAAAAATATTGATTTAGAAATGATCGGTAGCCAAGCTGAAGGTATTTTTGGTAGTAGTGAAGAATGTGCAGTTTTGGATCTTGATGGCCATGGTGGACGTACATTCCTACGTGTTTTATTGCACTTAACCATGCACGATTATCCATCATTAGTATCTGGTGCACTCCATCTACTTTTTAGACATTTCAGTCAACGTCAAGAAGTTTTGCAAGCTTTTAGACAGGCAAGAAACCAAACAACTTTAAAGTTGTCAAGTTTAAGTTACATTTTTATAGGTTCAATTGTTAGTGTCAGACAGTGATGTGGAGTCTTATAAGCAAATTAAAGCTGATTTAGACGTTTTACGCCAGTCTGTTGAAAAATCCGAATTATGGGTTTATAAATCTAAATGTGTAGAAGAACATACTTCATCAAATGGTAAGAATTACATTTATTTTCATTACTATTAGCTATTTTTCTTTAATTTTTATCTTAATTTATTGTTCTTATGAAGAAAGTACAATGACTTTATACATACAGTGGTCACAATAGTTTCTACCTGCTCTTTTTTCAAGAAAATTTGACCGTAAATAAAATACGTGCTCTAGTGTAATATATTCTTTAAATTAAAAGGTTTAATGTTTTTCATGTCAATAAAACTTTTTTAAAAATTGTTTTACATTAACTTCTTCAGAGGCTTTGTTTGAATTGTCTAGTCTCACAATTCTAGAGTTTTTGTTTGGTTGTCTTTAGTCTTAAACTATAGGTTTGTTTCATCAAGCAGTTCTCGTTAGTTCTAGTGCTATACGCATGCGCTTTAACTAAAATCTGTTTCATCAAACGTTAAAGAAGAACTACTAATTCTATGAACTACTAGTCCGTTGTTTCATCACCCTTCTTGGGAGTTCTAGAGTCGTTCTGAACGGTTCAAATCAGTACTTGCTCGTGAGCAAGAACTGGCAAGAACTACTAAGTTCTTGAAAAGGTGACCGCCCATAATATCTCGACTGAAGACGAACTCGTACGAATTTTAGCATCGTATTTGAATAAGTAAATTTTTCAAAAATGCACAAGAAGAAATTCTCCGGTGATTAGTAAGAAGGGCTTAAGCCAAAAATTGGAAAATTTTGTTAGCTATTGAAATTAAGTACATTTTGTATGTTCTTTCGATTTGTACTAAAATTTTATAACTGTAATAAAAATTACAGTTATAAAAATAACTGTTTTTTTATAATTTACTACCTACAGTGTTCTTGCTTAGCAAACAGTGTTTTATTTTAAGTTACGTGGTTTTTGGAAGACCTTTTAATAAGTATATTACGGTTTTATACTAAATTACTAAATTACTAAGACGGCCATATTTGAATGCGCAGTACATGACGAGATTTAGTTCACCATTAGATCATACCCATATTTACCTTGGTTTTAATAAAATAATTCGTTAAATCACGAATGAGTCCGAGCAATCTCGAAAAATTATAACTGTACCGAAAGCGTTTCATCACGATTATTTTTGACTACTAGTTCAAAACAGTTATTGCTCACGCGTGCGCTTTGAAAAATTCTGAATTAAAACTCGGTAGTTCTAGAACTGTTCAAAGTATGCTCGATGAAACAAAGCTTATAATTCTCACAAATTATCGCTATATACAATTTTATTAAATTTCTTACACTTTTTGCAGAGTTTCGAGTATCTCGTCGCAATGTACTATTGTGTTATTGTTTTTTTTTATACATATTATGGAAACTGATATTTCGTGTAACTTTTTTAAAATTTTAATCAAATTTTATTTTGTAACTAATAGTTCAGGTTTGATTGAATTTTAACTAAGTATATTAAAATTACTTCTATTTAACTAAAATAATTAAACTTATAGTTAATAAAAAGAGTAAAGATGAAGATGACGAATCTACTCAACGCAAACCAACTCCCAGTTTAAGTAACATCGAAAAGAAGGGATCGGCTATAAATTTAGATGTTGGTCCTCCTTTACATCCAGAACAAGCAGATGAATACAAAAAAATTCAACAAATTCTAATCCGAATGAACAAACTTTGCACACAAGGTTCATCAAATTTACTTAAACCAAAAAAACACGAGCAACGCTTACTCAGAAATGTTGGGGTTCATACAGTAGTTTTGGATTTACTTCAAATACCTTATGATGAAAAAGAAGACGTTAGAATGAACGAACTCATGAGATTAGCACATGAATTTTTACAAAATTTCTGTTTGGGCAATCAACAAAATCAAGTACTCTTGTATAAACATTTAGATTTATTTTTAAATCCAGGGGTAACTTAGTCGTGTACTCTTTTATAAAAAAAATTTACCGTATTTTTTGTAGATACGAGAAGCTCAAACTGTTTGTTCAATATTTCAAGATAATTCTACTTTGTGTAACGAAGTCAACGAGAAAGTTATTCAACACTTCGTTCACTGCATTGAAAGCCATGGTAGACATGTACAATACTTGAAATTTTTACAAACAATCGTGAAAGCAGAAAATCAGTTTATTAGAAAATCGCAAGATATGGTTATGCAGGAGGTAAAATACCTTGGACGTGAATGTACTTATATTTATTAAATTTTAACTTTTAGTTGATTAATGCAGGAGAAGATGTTCTTGTGTTTTATAATGATAAAGCTTCTTTTAACCACTTTATCGATATGATGAGGTCTGAACGACATTGTATGGATGAAAGCAGTCCACTTAGATACCATGTAGAGTTAGTTAAATTGTTAGCGTGTTGCACTATGGGAAAAAATGTTTACACCGAAATTAAATGTCATAGTTTATTGCCACTAGATGATATTGTTGCTATGGTTACACATTCAGATTGTATTCCTGAAGTGAAGGAAGCTTATGTAGGAGTTTTGAATCATTGCTACATTGACACAGAAGTTGAAATGAAAGAAATTTATACATCGAACCACATGTGGAGTTTATTTGAGAAGTCTTTTTAGTTGACATGGCTGATATTGCAACAGCACCTTTGGATAGAAAGCATCCGGATAAAGCCTTAGAATATTATGTGACTAATGGAGTGATGAACATAATTTCAACGTTTTTCAGTAGTCCATTTTCAGATCAAAGTACCACTGTACAGGTAAGATTAATATTAACTTTCACTTCTTGTTATTAATTTGCATGATTTCAATGGTTTTAAATTATTGGATTATTATTTGCAACATTTTTTGCTCATTTGTTTAATTCTATTAATAAGCTTGATTGTATTGATGGTTTTATGTAAACAGTAACATATTAATTTACTAAAAAAATTTGCATTTTCTTTGCAATTTACAAAAACTATCAATATTTGCAACATCTTCACAACTCTGCTGGTGGTATTTATATTGGTGACGGGTAGAAACATCTGCATGAGGCTCGAGTATATTGGAGTGATTCTACTTTGGATGACTACGACAACGTCTTGGTAAATTCACCTTTAAAATATTCACCTATAGTTGGTAATGTAAGTATAACGGTTATGCTATTGTTAGATTTAGTATGCAGATAGCCGCATATACTTTGACGCTTTGTTTTGGCTTCTTATGCAAAATTAAATAGGTTTCGTATAACTTAACAAAAATAAATGTTACTATAAAAAAGTTTACAAAAACAAAATAAATACATTTTTAAAAAATTCTAGTAAAAATTTATAATTTTAATCAAGTTTCATCAAAAATGTTCGATAGATTCACAAAACATGAAATTTATGTACATGGGAGAGTAATGGTTAGAGTGCACTTATAATTTTTAACAGCACTTTTGGTTAAAAAATATCCCTTACAAGTTTGCATGTATTGATAACATATAGGCCAATCAATTGAGACATTTTTTAATTCTAAAATCCAGCTAATTTTAATCTCAATCAAACCAGGACCACTTGATAGTAAATAAATTTGCAAGTGAAATGCACAGTCATGGCAAACACTGCAATAGAAAAGTGTTTCAGATTTTTAGAACAGAAGCTGTTTGATGTTCTACCACCTTACCAAGGTGATGTGCCGAAAAAATGTTCCCAATTCGTTAGAATAGGGTCGGGTGGAGTGAAAATCCCACTTTTCACTTTCGGTCAAATATTTCGAATATGCATTTCTTTAAAGAAAGTCTGTTTGGTTTTCAAGCGCCCACGGCGTACTTGTTTTCCTGTTAGGTTTAAGGGTCATTTGTGCAATTGTGGGTTAACTGACATGCAGTCATTTTAGATAGATCCGGAGGCACTAAGGTAAACAATATTTGTACCCAGTTTCAAGTTATTAGTTATTGAGACAATTTTTTGATATTTTTCCGATTTTGCAGTTTCTTAAGTGAAAGTTTACTTGTACATGTTTTTTTACTGTTTATTTTTGTATCTTTTTTGGTTGAAGTTTGATTGAATCTAAAATTGGTTGAATTTCTGAACTTGAATTTGATTGGTCTTAATACTCATGTAAAGTTTACTGGATCACAGCAACACCCATTTTCGAATAAATAATTTTGTGAATTCTTTGATTCAGGAAGGTCTCGCGGCTTAGCGCCTGGTTACAATTGTGTAACTTTAATAATACGCATGTAAAATGTTAATAAAACTTAATACTACCTCGAGCTTAATGAAATAATTTAATAAATAAACTTAAAAAAAAAATTAATTTTTTGTGTTATTCATGCATCTGATTTATTTTATTGTATTTAATAGACACGACAACCAATTTTCGTTCAATTACTCCAATCATCATTTCGAGTGTCACAGTGTTCGTGGTTGACACCACCACAACGTTTTAATGTTGAAAATTGCATTCGCACCCTTTCCGACGTAGGTCAGTGATATTTTTGATTCAAAAAAATTTTTACTAAAGATTTTATCTCACGGTTTTTAGCAAAAAATCGAGGCATTGCAATACCTTTAGACTTAGAAAGCCAAGTTAATGCAATGTTTAATAAAGCAACAATTTTAACACGACAAACCAGCAAATGGTTACAAGCTTCTAAAACACCTAAAATGGAAAGGTCGCAATCTCAGGTATTTTTTAATTAATAATTTTGTAACATAAGTTTTGATTTACTTATTTTAGCTGATGCGTTTGGACAGAAGCATAATAGAAGGTTTACAAGATATCGTGTCATTATTAGAGGATCAACTAAAGCCTTTGGTTCAATCTGAACTTTCGTTGTTGGTAGATGTTTTATACAGACCTGAACTTTTATTTCCTCCCGGAACAGAATCTCGAAGAAAGTGTGAAAGTGGTGGATTTATTAGAAGGTAAATTCAAATCCTACCGCATTCAAAATTGAAACTCCAACTTTTAGATTGATAAAACACACTGAACAATTATTGGCAGAAAAAGAGGATAAATTATGTGTTAAGGTTTTAAGAATACTCAGGGAAATGATGGCCATCGACTCAGATTATGGGGAAAAGGTAAGAAATTTCTTTTAAATATTTTAAAGCTAGGAAGTTTATGTAGTAAAAACTGACAAATAAAACTTTCCAAGAAACTTTTCTCTACCCCTTCAATATACAATCAAACACCAAATGTCTATTCATGAATTTCCTAGCTTTAGCTGATAATTTTCAATTATTAAATATGTTATGCTGCTTCAAGAACGAGGATAAGGCTAAAAATACGCCGGTATGATTTTATATCTCAATTTGATAAAAATTTATTTTTTAAACTAAATATTAATTAGGGCGATGTCTTACGCAACAGTTTACTTGCACGTTATTTTGGAAAATCGTTTCCTCAAAAAGCCGATACTGTGGGGTTAGGAAATATTCAATTAACCCAGGTGATGCATGGTCCTGGAGCTAAGTTACTTAGTAGAGCTGGACGAACTCTACATGAAGTTCAAAGTCATCTAGATAAAGAAGGAGCTTCTGATTTAGTTGTGGAGTTGGTTATAAACTCTGTACATTCCACTTCTATATTTGGCGAAGCTGTTCACTTGGGTATTGCTCTTTTAGAAGGAGGAAATCCAATTATTCAAAAGAGTATGTTTAGCAAATTGGTAGGAGGAGAGTTAAGTCAGTCATTTTTTAAGGTGTGTTAAATTTCTCAATTATCAAAACACTTATTACTAATTTTGAAAATTTAGGTATTTTATGATAAAATGCGTGACGCTCAACAAGAAATAAAGTCAACCGTTAGTGTCAACACTAACGATATGGCTGCAAAAGCACACGAAGACAAGCAAGACGGCAAAGATACTGATAAAACCACAAAGAAAACTGAAACTAAAACAAATGGAATTTTAATAAGTGAAGAACTTCAAGAAGAATTAAACAAGGCGGCCGAATCGACTTCTCAAGCGTATTCAAACATCAGGAGTCTATCTGCTGGCGAAGATAGTTGTCCACTAAATGTTGGCGCTACTTCTGCTTTTGAAGACATGCTTGCCGAAAAGTTAGAAAAACATAGAGAACGAGATGAACAGAATTCTTTATCAACAAAAATTTTAATTATGCAACCAATTTTAAGATTTTTACAACTTTTATGTGAAAATCATAATCCATCTCTACAAAATTTATTAAGAAATCAAAATAATAAAACAAATTTCAATTTGGTGTCTGAATCTTTGATGTTTCTTGATTGTATTTGTGGATCAACAACTGGTGGTTTAGGATTACTTGGGTTGTATATTAACGAAAATAATGTTTCACTGATCAATCAAACTTTAGAGACTTTAACTGAATATTGTCAAGGACCGTGTCATGAAAATCAAAATTGTATAGCTACTCATGAATCAAATGGCCTTGATATTATAACGGCTTTAATATTAAATGACATAAATCCTTTGGGAAAGACTCGTATGGATTTGGTGTTGGAGTTGAAGAACAACGCTTCTAAATTACTTCTAGCAATTATGGAGAGTCGAGGTGATAGTGAAAATGCTGAACGCATTTTATATAATATGAATCCTAAACAGTTGGTCGATGTTGCCTGTAGAGCCTATCATCAAGAATCTACAGACGAAGAAGACATTGATGATGACGATAATACCACTTTTGATGATAACGTTTCTCCACGCGAAGTAGGACACAATATTTACATTCTTTGTCATCAGTTAGCTCAGCATAACAAAGAATTAGCCGCTCTTTTAAAACC
Organism: Lycocerus yunnanus; assembly: GCA_036346125.1. Classification (NCBI taxonomy): domain Eukaryota; kingdom Metazoa; phylum Arthropoda; class Insecta; order Coleoptera; family Cantharidae; genus Lycocerus; species Lycocerus yunnanus. Next base: position 1,072,652 of record JARFIX010000105.1, read on the forward strand.
CTCAGATGGCACAGATCCAAAAACACATCAAGCATTGTTATATTATGCATCGCACACCGCACAGATTGAAATAGTAAGACACGATCGCACATTGGAACAAATCGTTTTTCCGATTCCAGAAATTTGTGAATATATCACCAGTGATACGAAATGTAAAGTTTTAAACACAGCCGAGAGAGATGACCAAGGCTCTAAAGTTACCGACTTTTTTGAACGTGCCGATCAGATGTTCAACGAGATGAAATGGCAGAAAAAATTACGAGGTAAGACAAATCATAATTTTAATATGTAGGAATTAAGTGGGGATTGCTAGGGACAATTCAACATGGGCGGAACACTCGTGAGTAAATCTGAGAATTATTTTCAATATCGGTTTTTTGATAAATATTCAATATATCAATATTTTCTCACTATAGCTCAGTCTTACTTACGGCCGTTTTACTTTTTATCTTAATTTTTGATCTATAGTGTCAACATTAAATAGAAAACCTAGGAATTTAACCGATTCTATGGTATCTTCTCTTGTTATGGAGAGCCCCACCCCTCGGGGAGGAAGAATTTGGGCGTATCTCTTATCTCCTCTTCTTTTCTTCTATTCTTTCAAGGTCACTTAAATATTATTCAAATTTTGAGTGACTAATGCAGCGTGTTATTTATTTATTTCAATAATTGAACCTTTTATTGTTTAGCACAACCAATGCTGTTTTGGGTTAGCAGTTACATGTCATTATGGAGTAACATTTTGTTTAACTGCGCCGTTCTTATAAACCTAATTGTGGCATTTTCTATCCTTTCAATGACACTGTACCAAGTAAGTATTCAAAATAGCTTGTGTAAGGAACATTTTTAATTAAAATTTTAGTAGAACTGGGTTCGACAATTTCTATTCTAATTTGGACTGCGATGATGGTTGCAGTGGTAATAGTATTAATGGTTCCTAGGGAGACAGGAATTCGGACTTTAGTAGCATCAACGATACTAAGACTTATATTTTCTTTGGGACCTGAACCTACATTGTGGCTTTTGGGAACACTTACTGTTGTTCTTAAAGGAATTCATCTAGTCAGTATAATGGGGAATCATGGAACAATAACGAAAACATATCATCAAATACTCACTGATGCTGAATTGTTGTATCATTTAACTTATTTAATATTTTGTTTGTTAGGAATCATGATGCACCCATTCTTTTATTCCTTCCTGGTGAGAATAAACAAAACGTCACAGAAATTTTTATTTAATCTTTTATTTTTAGCTTTTTGATGTTGTTTATCGTGAAGAAACATTGCTAAATGTCATTCGTTCTGTAACCAGAAATGGGCGTTCCATTATTTTAACTGCAGTACTAGCAATAATATTGGTTTACATGTTCTCCATTATTGGGTATATGTTTTTCAAAGACGATTTTCTTGTTAACGTTGATGAAGATGTAGTAGGTAAGATTTCTCAGTTAATGTACTTCTCTATGTTATTTATAATTGCAAATTTTTAATAACAGGTCAACATTTTTTACAAAATAAGGTAAAATGAGTGATTTTTCAAAACTAACTTGAGTTTTTGTTTGATTGAATTTAAAAGTGAATGCAGTTTTTTTTGTAATTCTATATTAAAATCTTAAAATATTTTTATTTTTGCCAGAAGCTACAACGGATGTTGATTGTGGGACAATTCCGGATACTTTGGGCCTGAAGTATCAGAATAATGTGGATCAAGAATCTCAAGGTACATGCCAAAAACCATCTGTTCCTGCTGCTGTGGTTGTGGGAAATGATGTCAAAGAGAGAGCTTGTGATTCCTTAATTATGTGCATTGTGACAACGCTTAATCAAGGATTAAGGAATGGGGGTGGTATTGGTGACATCCTGAGAGCTCCAAGCAGTTCAGTAAGTAAAGATGTTAATATTTGGTCAATAATAAGTGTTTTGTTTAAATTTATTGCATCTCAAATCTTTCTCTGAGTTCTTGGCTCATAAAAGGACAAGGCCTGCTTCATTTTTTAGAACAGTTTTCTTGGCATTCAAACTTCGGTGGTTTGTCGTTGCCTGCCGAGGGACGGTCAGAATAAATTCTCATTTTGCTCGGATTTGAACTAGGGCACACGGTTTAGTAGTTTTAGTGCATTTAAGTACCAAGCCATGACCGTTTCTGTCTGCATCTCAAATATAATATAAGAAATAAATAGTATACAGATTGAATATCAAAATTTTTTGTAACATTTATTGTTTGTTGCAGGAAGCATTATTTGTTGCAAGAGTGGTTTATGATCTCCTATTTTTCTTTATTGTTATAATTATCATACTTAATCTCATTTTTGGTGTCATTATTGACACATTTGCTGATCTCAGATCTGAAAAACAACAAAAAGAACTAATATTAAAGAACACTTGTTTTATTTGTGGTAAGTAACAATTTGAGTTTTGGAATACAACTTTAAAGCGTGTTTTTTAGGTTTAAATCGTACAGCTTTTGACAATAAGACTGTCAGTTTTGAAGAACACATCAAATGTGAACATAACATGTGGCATTATTTATACTTTATTGTTTTAATAAAAGTAAAAGATCCGACAGAATTTACTGGACCAGAAAGTTATGTTTACGCCATGGTGAAAACCTGCAATCTGGATTGGTTTCCACGGTTAAGAGCCATGTCTTTATCAGCAGTTGAAGGGGATGCTGAACAAATTGAGTTTCGTGGGTTACAATTACAATTAGAAACGACCCAAGTTCTTGTTTCTAATTTATCTCAACAACTTTTGGAACTAAAAGAGCAAATGGCTGAGCAACGTAAACAAAAACAAAGAATTGGATTGTTAAATTCAGCTTCTTCTTACTTACATACTTCTAATATACCTTAAAAATTTCTTCTCTCTTTTTCATCAATTGGCAATTTGTATTGACATCTTTCTTTGCAGTTTCAAGATTTATGGATGGATAAGAAATGAAATGATTATAAATTTCTTGTGCAATCGATTGAACACTTAATAGTTTACTAGTCATTTTAATTTTGATTATATAATAATCAAGCATTTTAAAATAAGACTCAAAATGATAGTGTATAAATTTATTTACTTATTATTTTTTTCCAGAAATTTTAAAAACTGTTATTCATTTTCAAAAAATTTAATGTAAATATTAGTACTTATTTTTATTTGTTGTTGTTTCACAAAAAAGCACTAAGCATTAACTTCATTATCTTTAAATATCTATCTAGCAAAACTTAGATATTTTTAAATTAAGATGTTGATTATAACTTTTAATAAAAAGCTTTTTGGTTTAATGCTTTGAATTGAAAAAATTGTTTTTATAATTTTTGTATACACAAACTAAAAACTAAATGTTTCTATTAAATTAAATAATAAATAAAATATAAATGACACACAAATTTTGTATGTCTAGCCACAATTCGTTTTTTAAATACTAGGTTAAAATAATGATTACAAGTTAGAGTAGTTTTTTTGAAATAATCTGTATATTGATGATTTCATATTTTTGCTGTTGTAAAATTTTTTTAATTGTCTGCAATTATGTGAAACGTTTTGTCTTATTATAATATAGTAGTATCAGGTTTTTTATGGTTAAATTTTACAATTTAAACTGTTTATTGAAATAAGTTGAGTGATTACTGTTACAGCTCTCTGTTAATTTTCTAAGCAATATAAGGTCTGGATATTATTGGTTGAAATTTATAATTGGAAGAGGTCAAAGTACTTGCAAAAAAATTGTAATGCAGGCTGTGATAGCTAGCAAAAATTGAATTTAATACAAATGTCGAACAAGTACAATTTCAAGAGCATTTAGAATTCTTATTTAGTCAAAAAAATTAAAAAACTTACAATGCTCAAGTTAATCTGTTAATTATTAGTCAAACTGTGAACAAATACTAAGCAATTAAACCTAGATAGTGAATCTAGAAAGTTTTGTACAATTTTCTGTTACACCATTAAGGTTTGTCTGTTTCGTAAATTTTATTATTTTGTAATTCTTTACAAATATTACTAAAAGTGATAAAAGTATCTATGTATGTTGTTGATCTTAAATTAACCTTATCCTAATAAATCTTGGGAATAAATTTCTGTTTTTTATTTCAAATAGAACGAAAGTGATTTTAGTCCAAAATTTAGTATTCCATAAACTTCATGAACACAAAAGGCTTTACTAAGATTATAATCCTAATGTATGCCTGAAAATGAATAATAAATGCAGAATAAAAGATAAAATCGCAAGAAGTCTTAAGGAACTATCTAAGAAGTTCAAGAATTTTAAGACTTGAACACGTAAAAATGAAGAGATAAGATGCAGAATGGGAGCCTAGACAAGGTTTGGTTGCTTGTTAAGGATGAAACATCAGAGATGGCCAAGGATGATTTTTAGGTGGACCCTCCAAAGAAGCATAAGAGAGGTTGGCCGAGAAAAGCTTGTTGGAATGATGGAACAAAAGGGAGAATGATAGCTTATCATTTAAAGGAAGAGGATGCACTAAATCGTGAAATTTGGCATTTGCAAACTGGAAACCTAGATATTACTATATATATTAGAACTAATGTAATTTTTAAAAAAGATTGAAATTGAGACTTTCAAAACTTCACAAGGACTTCATGCAGACTAAATTTTCCCTGTTCTGAAAACTTCATCTAATGAGTACTCTCTTGGTTATTTTTATTAATTATTTATCTATTCATGTGAATTCGTCATTTCATTCTTCATTAAGACAAGACTTGTAATAAAAAGTTAACCGTTTTCTTAAAAAACACAAAAAACGATACCTAAAATATGTACAGAGCCTGACTCCAAATCGTTTTTTGTGTTTTTTAAGAAAACGGTTAATTTTTTTAGCCTAAAATTTTAGAACTAGCACAACAAAAAAATGTATTTTTCCAAAAATGGGGCTAACGTAAAAAGCGATTTTTTTTTATTTTAAGTCTAAATGAATAATTGAATTTTTTTTCGAACACCACAAGTTGGCATAACACTAGCACAACTACTATACTCTCTTATCTATAAGCACAACTATCAAAAAATGTGGGGCCAACTTCACGAACGCGCTTTCTTTCTTCCTACTCTTCCATTTTTGGCACCGTTGCTTCAGTAATAGCAGATGTAACAATGCAGAAATTTTCTTTCTTTAACTAAACTATTGATCATCTTAAAGCAATGCTGTGTAAATCCAAAACATTTTTATTTTCACCAAAAGTAAAATAAATAAATAATTACTTATTAAATAATTAATTTTAATATGCAATAAAGTAATTATTAAAAACAAATGAACATAAAATTGATCAATAAGAACGTAATAAAATTTTTTAAATACAATTTTGATTTTTTTTTGGAAAATGTTTTAATTCTCGGTTTGGGTGCTTTTATCAAAACATTGAACTTTCGTTCTGAATCGCAGAAATGGCGGTCTAAGTTCATGGATCGGTTTACGACATTCAATACGAGAAAGTTTCATCTTCTTCCTTGCGGGACTAATAAACGTCTCTGAATTGGATCTGGGTCTTTTTAAAATATTTTTGCGCCTGCTAAATTTTCTGATGATGTGAAGCCGTGTATAACCGTTTTTACTAAATTTGTCATTGAAGACCAAATTCCTTCTGTCTTAGAATAACCCTCTGCAATAGCTAAAAGAAGAGTAATCTTTAATAAGAATTTATGAACTCATTTTGGTATATAAGTATAGGTACGGACCTACTTGGGGTTCTACTTCTGCTTCATTTTTAGATTGAATATTACCGGTAAATAAGTCATCAAAAAAACTGGATAATTCTGAACCCGCCTCTGGAAATTGCATTTTTTGGTTTACTGATGCAGATAAAATAGAAGAATCTGGGTCCATTAAGGCACTCTTCCAAGTTAAATCTTCTTCTTCAACAGGATCTGTGGAGCTCTCGTATAGAAATTCATCTTCTTCTTTTGGTGACTGTAAAATTTCTACATGCTTACTATCTGATGCTGTTGCATACGTTGTATTTTGACTGCTACACAATGCTAGAAAATAATTGAATAAAATTTAATAGATTAAGTCAAATATCCTACCTACAAGCAATGGAGTTACTGTTGTGGATTACTCGACTCCTGCATTTATAATCATCTGATAAATTTTTGTAATGAAAATTTCCAACTAAAAAAAAAATATTTAAAATATTTCTATAAGGATTATAGTTTTTATTTGTTATTAATTTTGAAATTATTTAAGAAATTAACTAATTAAGCTAGTTTTTCTTTTGGACTTGTTTACAAACTCGTAATTGAGAGAGGGGGGGGTTAAAATTACGTGACTCAATTGTTGTGTCGGCTATTTTAGATAGTTAGTTATCGCAATGTAAAACGCTTTGTTTGGATCAGTTCTTTATTGAAGTTAACATATAAAAACGATACAATAGTGAAACGATGGAAAAATGCTCAACTTCACCAACATGACGCCTATATAAAGAAGTCACTATTGCCAGATTTTAGAAAGCTGAGGCGTCAACTCGAAACCAAAAAAGCGGAACTAATTGATCATATGGCGCCAAAATTAAATTTTACTAACCTTTGTAAAATCGGACATTAAATATAAGTAATTTTAAATAATTAAATAATAAAAACAAATTACATAGAAAGTTAAGTAATTAACGTTTTTATACTATATTTCATTTTCTCCAAACGTCAAGAAAACTTGACTTTATGTCATTCGATTATCAAAGTGGTAATGTTGATTTTATTTTATTTCCTAATAATGTTTTTAATTTTTGTTTTCATTTTTAAATCATTGAAAAAATCCAAGCTAGTTTTCTTCTAGAAATGTTTACAGACACATTTATTCCAAAAAGATGAAGGAGGAGGTTATAAATTGCTTAAAATTACGTGACTCAATTTATGGACAACCCTTATAAGATATTATTTTCTGGCCAGCTAAGTAACACCTCTCCCCCTATTGGATTTAAAATACATCGAACATGTTTTGAACTACAAATTACAAAATGAAAATGTCTTTCCACAACTTTAGAAAAATTTTTAATTTGTTTGTTCATACCATTCCAAATCAGGGAGAAATCCACTAGGGGGGAGCTAAATTGGTCTAAACCCTTAAGCATGACGTTTAGGACATTTTTGTTTCTGAGGCATTAAACCTCCCCCTCATTACAAATTTCTGGGTACACCTCTGTTCCAAAATATTTCCGAACTAGGTTACATGTTCTAAAATTTGTTAAACTTTGGGTCATAATACTTGGATTTTTTCCCTTGGATTATTATTCTTAGAATCTTCTTATGTTATGCAAATTTCAAAAAGATTCTTTTAAGAATCTTTTGTCCAAAGATAAAATAATCTACGGTAAAATAATCCAGGTAAAATAATCCACGGAAAGAAAATCCAAGTAAAATAATCCAAAAGTAAAAAAATCAAGGTAATTGAAAGTTTTTGTTTTTAATTTTAGCTTCACACTATATCGTACTATACTACATTACAAATACACAAAGTGTTACATAAATTTAGGCTTTATTAAAATTTAAAAAAATCATCCAATCCTGTCAATTTACCGAACCTATTTCTCCAAATGGTTAAAAAAACAATATATGTATATATTGTATGTATTTTCAAGTTGAAATTTTTACAAGTATTCTGTAATCCCCGAAATGAAATCCTGACTATGAGTCTGATTAGGTGTACATAAAGCGGCTTTTATTAAGTACACTATAAGTATTTCACTAAGTACTATCTCTGGCAAGCTACCGCCGGTGGAACTTACATGTTTTAGTCGGGTACATTTCTAACTATCCATCAGTAGAACTTACATCTGTCCGTGTAACCTAATTAAAAATAACATATATATATTAAGGACGCCCTAAATTAAGTACCCCAATGCCATAATAGAGTACTTAACAACTTATAGGCTTAGCAACCAAAAGATTAAATTTTGGGTCATAACCGAAACCGGTGCAATCTTCATGTTGGATTAAACCATCGATGCAGTCTACAATCGCCCATTTTACAGTGGATTTTTTTTCCTTGGATTATTTTTCCGATTACCGTCTGTCCCATAAAGTTCTCCCCAACGGAAAGTTCTAAAGGAGTAAAATTTTAACTGGCGATTCTTATACAAATTCGTAGGTCAACGCCACTGTTCTCAGCTCTAAACACATTTTTAAAAAGATTTTATTAACAAATCCATAAATTTCATCGTTAATTTTTTTACCCAAGTACCAAAAATCCAATGAATGGAATGTACTATGGATGAAGTCGATATTTCCAATAATAACGCTAAAAATCGATTTTAAAAATTACGAAATGCGCGAAAATTTCCATTCTGTTGACAGTACGTGTGCTATGCCTGGGTTGACAGTGACTAGTGGTGGGGATACACCAGTCGCTCCCTGAGATCCGTCGCGCCAACATCTATACTTTTTCGAGTTGGAGGTACTTGGGGAATATTTTTAGTAAGTAAAGCGCTTGTCAAAACCGATTTTAGCGCCCAAAGCGACCCAGAGAGTCGCGTAGGGTGCGGAGAGTGGATTTCGATAAACGCAACTACGTCAAGACTCGAATTCACTCAAAAATTATTTTCTTTAAAATACTGGGGCCGTTCATAAAATACGTTCGCATACAAGGGGAGGGTCTTGCTGAGTGTGACAAGATGTGACAAGAGGGGACGGGGATCTACGGCAATGTGACGTTCGCCGTTTATTAAAATACTTTAAATTAATATTTTTCAATAAATACTTTTTCTCAATTTATATTATGATATAAAGTCATTCATTTTATATTTAGTAAATATATAGACTTTTAAACGTATATAGATTTATTACAATACATTGTAACTTGATATATCGCACCCCAGAAAGAAAGGGTTATAAGTCCAAAAAGTGACTTTTTGAGTTAGATATAGCACAAAATTCGTCTCTTCAAGCTGTATCTGTAGAAAAAAAATTATTATCGATAATCGAATTATTGCCGTTAAAAAACCGCCAAGTTCCCTTTCCATCTGATACACTTGGTACTTTTGTTCAGCTAGAAAGGGGTATAACTCCGAAGGTTCAGTTGTAAATGGTTATAACTCTTAACATTCGCAATAAACAGCTTATTACTTGTATTAATATTTTGGTTAATTTTAAATATTTTTAATTATAATTCCTTCTATGATAATGTTTAATAAAAAAAAAATTAATGAACATAAAATAATAAAAAAAAAACTCTTTTTTCTTTATTAAAATTTATTTCAGCTTATCTATGTACTTCAATTGGTAATAATCACTATTATTAAATACTATATAAAAGAAACATTTTTTCAACATCAACAATAATAATTAGGATACAAACCAATAAAACAAATAATATAGTAATAACGCAAATAGGTAATAAAAAATTCAGAATGACAACAAGAGGGAAAAGAATGGTCGAGCTAGCTACGGCTGGAACAGTTAATGAACCTGTCAAAAAGAAAACTAAAAGCATGAAGAATGAAGAAAATGAATGCAGATTCATTTCTCTCTCTCATTTCATTTTCTCAGATTTGAAGAAACTAACTCGAAGTATGGGCCATAACTTCACTATCAATGAAAAGGGCGAAAAAGTTCCATGGAACAAAATGGTGACCGTCAAGGTTGACAAGAATTTTCCGCATAAATTGATGTATAAATTAAATTTCAGTGAAGCTGAATATCAAGTTGTGGATTTGCAACGTCGCCATCGTCCTCAACGTGGGCGTCCAAATAAACCGTCTGTACAGCTGCACCCAGCGTACGTCACTTGTCCTGGAATATCGGAAATTAAGAAGCGTGACCTTATGTCTTTATGTGAGGCAAATTTAATTCCGTCGGTTTACCATGATTTCTACAAAGCATTGGTAACCAGCGCTAACGTTGCACAGTCTCCAGAAGATGATGATGATAAAGAAGAAGATTAATGTAGATTATTGTAAATTTTCATTATTTTTTTGTTTATTAATATTATTAACATTAATTAAATGATTATTAAACAAATTTATTAAAGAAATATTTCAATCTTCATTCTGTATTCTCAATATCTAAATTGATATTACGAGTTAGAACCTTACAATACAAGAACAATTTCAGAAAGAAAGGGGAACAAGTCAGAAAACGCGTAATTTCTCATTAACCATTAATAAGTTTTAACTGAATTTGCTTTTGATACAATAAAATAATCCCTAACAATTAATATTATCAATTGTTATTATCTTTTAGATAAGTGTGATTTTTTTATAAACATTCAAATATTCGAAACGCTCTAGCTCAAAATGGCATTTTCAGACTTATAACCCTTTCTTTCTGGGGTGCGATATATTTACTTATGTTTATTTTTCGGCGCATTTACAGAATCCTTGGACTTCTGATAAATAGAATTATTCTTTATTTGTTCTTTATAAAAGATTTGTATTAATTTATTCAAATTTTATTATAAAACTAAATAAATATTTTAATTCTCAAAATTTGTGTACTATTCATTGAAATTTATTATATTCAGGGGGAGGTCTTAGTTTTGTGACGAAATATTTACAGGGGGTCACAGAAAGTGTGACACAGCGTGACAATAGGGGGAGGAGGTCAAAAGTTGGTGGTAGCGTGACGTATTTTATGAACGGCCCTTCTTAAATCGACGCAATTCCATGTTTTATTTAAATAACAGTTGGCATATGTAACGGCTGCATCAAAATTGTGATAAAACAGTAAAATTGCTGCAAAAAATTTAAAATGGGCGGGGCTTGAGGTTCAAATTTAGTCTATCATGGATACGTATTTCAATTTTTGAGTTTTTAATGCCTAAACGTGAAAATTTTTGTATCATCCATAGTTTATAATATTTCTAATTATATTCTTTTTCATATCATTTCTATAGGAAATTTGTAATTTTCGACTTCGTGTTCTTGTACCCTGCCCATCTTAATATATAAAAGTGAATGTTTGTATGTCCATCCCATAAAATTCTCCCCAACGAAAAGTTCTAACAAAGTGAAAAGCTATTTAAGTGGCAGTTGTATAACAGAAGAACACGCTGATTCGTGGATCAAGTTTGATCATTGGTTAGATTTTAAATTTTCAACTAATCACCGAACTTGATTCACGGATCAACGTCATCCGAGGATTAACTTCTGTTATACAACTGGCTCTATGATATGTAATTATAAGGTGGAAATGAATCAAAATTGAACCCACACCTGGATAGAATTTCATATAAATTTAAACACCGGGCGAAGCCGGGTATCCTGCTAGTTTAATATACATATATAATGTTTATTAACTTGGATTATTTTACCGTGGATTATTTTTTCGATTACCATCAACCGAGAATAACGCCGGTTCAGTTTTTGCAAACAATAAATTAATTTAAATTAAAACTCAATAGGTAAAAAAAATTTTTATTAATGGATCATTAATGCCCACAAATAAAATTAAAAAAGAAAATTTGGTTAATAATTTTATTTACTTAAGAAAAGGAAATTTGGTTAATAATTTAATTTTCTTTTTAATGATTCTACATTACCTGAAGAAAATTGTTTTCCTAACATTCCCGAACCTTGACCATGTGTTGAATAAGTTTTTTTACCAGTAGAATATTCGGTAGGAGTCTCTATAAAAGTAACTCTTCGTTTGAGGGCCCCTTCACCAGCCTTAGATTGTTCAGTAATACAAGGTGTAACTCCTATTTTGATATCCGAGTTTAGATTCTTTACATTATCGTTGTTTTCTATTGCGTCTACGGGAGTTATCACCTCTTGTATATTATCTAATATCGTATCGCGATCGTTGTTGTTTTGCATTGGAGTACTGGTAGTAATATCACCACCGCGGTTGTAATTGGACTTACTGGACATTAAAATACTTTTGTACATACAGGCCGTAGTTGGTGGAGTATCGTAGCTTATTTCGCTTATTGAATTCAATTTATCTACAACAGCTTCTTTTCTTTCTATTTTGATTATACACATATCATGGGATATTAAATCAGTGGTCGAAAGAAATTCCTTCTTACAGCGCAAACAATGTACAGGCATATGCTTTTCTTTAATATGTTCCACCAAAGAATTACTAGGATTATTTAAATTAAATCTACCATAAACACAAATATCACATTCTGGATGCACACTATGTTTAACGTCCTCATGCTTAAATCGACACTTCTTACAACAAAAACACTGACCACAAATCCTGCATAGATTCTGAAATAAATGTTTAAAAAACTTATTTAAGTATTTACAATGTTTCACTTACATTTTTCATTTTCTGTACTAATAAAATTTCTAACTAAATGTGTAGTCCAATTATCGCGATATCTGATTTGCTTATGCACCTACTCAAATTTTCCAAAAAGAATAATTTTGTCAATTTATAAAGTTCAAAGTAATTAAAAAGGTTTCTTTCACTCATATTTGTGTATTGTGCAAAACATTAAATGAATATCAACAATTTTTTTATTTACGTTGGTAAAAATAAAATGTAGTGCAACCTTAGTAATTTTAATTCTGTGTAAAAATACTTTAAGAAAAAATAATTTTAATAAAAGCATTTGAAAGAAAAGTAAAAGAAGAAAGTATTCATCGCCTGAAATAAGGAGCGATGATTTAAAATACCAGGAGAATATAATAATTAAAAATACAGAGTAAACTTAAAGTGTTTTTCAAAATTTTTATTAATTCAAATTTTTTTTAAATTATAAGGTTAAATGAACAATAAAACGAAACATTATTTGTAAGCTTTCAGCAATGGTTACTGCTGTCATCAGACATTTAATAATTAAATTAGAATCAATATTAATTTCAAAGGTTAATAATATAAATAATTTCAAAATTTATAAACTAAATAAATTCTAATATTAGTATTGGTAGCTCCCCCACTCAATCGGTATAAAAATGTTTTTAACTTTTAAATATTTTTGAGTGTACGCTCAATATAAATGTTTAGTTATATTTTTTCTTACAAAGAAAATACTTTTGGTTGCATGCATAAATCTATTCGCAAAAAAATTTATTAAATGGGTGAGCTCACCCAAATACTCCCCCATCCCGCTTTTCTATTTGCACTGCTGGGCTCTACGAATCAAAATACGTCGTACCTACTAAAGTGTAAACGGGTATAGAAATTTTAAATATTTTAACCTTTACTATTGATGGAAAAGAAAACGTAGTTGAGGTGATAGGCCAATAAGAAGAAAAGAAAATATAGATGAGGTGATAGGCCAATAAAAGTCTAACCAGTAGACACCTTTTTCACAACACATTGCTCTGCTTTTTTGAATGTTTACGTTGGTAATGTGTTGTGAAAAAGGTGTCTACTGGTTAGATTTTTATTGGCCTATCACCTCAACTATATTTTCTTTTCAAATTTCCAAAATTATTAAAAAAAAATGTTTAAACTAATTTTTCTAATTTCTCCAAATTCAAATTTTGGCGTTGCTATATATCAAATTAATCAATTTGTTATTAATAAAATGAAAAACCTTGCCTAGTTTTGCAAAAGTGACTTGCACTTCGTCATGTGAATGCAGAACTAGCCTAACTGACATTTACAAAATTTTACAGGAAAGCACTTAAAAGGTTTAAATTTCTCATAATGTTCTATGAAGATCTATTATATAAAATTGAATGTTTGTTTGTTTGTTTGTTTGTTCGTCTTTAAATAACTCCTAACCGTTCGACCGATCCCAACCAAATTTTGCACAGTTACTCTCTAAGACCCTAAAGAGGTTTTCCACTAAAAACCGGGACCGAAAAGCTTAATTTAAAAAAAAAAAAAATTGCGGACGAGCATGAATGGATTAACGAGATTCCCATCGCCAATACCTGTAATTGATATATGGTAATTTTACGTTGGTATATTCACATTCAGTACCTACACTATTATAAGTGATTTGAAATACTGGAGAAGAAAAGCTGTAGAGAAAATTGTAGAGTACAATATAAACCGTTCTGAAACACTCGACAACGGGAACACTAAAAATCATTCTGAAACGCTCTAGCAACGGGAAGCAAGATTTCGTCGAGAAGAAAACCGTCTCGGGAAAATCTAAATACTTCACACAAAGGCAAAGTATTTTAATTATAGGGAGACCCCGGGCGAAGCCGGGTATCCAGCTATTCAATCATTCAGACAAAGGCAAAGTTCCACCTTTTTAATGAGACCCCGGGCGAAGCCGGGTATCCAGCTAGTTTCTTATATTTTTATTAGGATTTTGGACTTGGGGTTTTTCTGTTTTGTAAATAATATAACATACAATAATTTTCTGTAATAAAATAAAAATCAAGAATTTTGGACTTAGGTTCTTTCTACATTCGCATGACGACTTTAATTTTGATTAAAATTTTACAATAATGAATTTATTAATTGTTTCATAATTTTTGATCATAAATTAGGTTTAAAGTTACAAAATTTAAAGAACACTCATTTGAGTGTTCCCCTCCACGGAAATCTTTGGGAAAAGGCGAAAGATTTATTCGCTATGAAGGGAAACCAGAGTACTTTTGACAGACACAGACAGATCATCTCCTGACTTGGGATACCAGGGCTTAGTCCCATACTCCCTGTCTTTCTCGGGTCGCTATCTAGGCGTTTTTTATGAGGGATCGTACCCATTTTGATCCGCCAGGTCTGCGCTCAGCCATTGATCCGCTATCGCGGATTTAGCTAGGCGAGATTAATTCTAGCGGATTTATCATTTCTCGCTCGTTCTCGACTTTCCCCCGTCCCCCCTCTTATCCATTTTCCGATTAGAGCCGCCATTTGGTACAAGGGGTTTTGCTTGGGCCGGGATCTGCGCGGCGAGTCACCGTTAGGTCTGGAACGGCCGCTACGTTTTACCGTGCTTACCGCTCCTAACCTTGTGATGACCCGGAGCTTGTTGTATTTATGCATTGACCTTGTCTTCTTGGGACTGTGCTTTAGCGACAGTCGCAAAGTTACAGAATAAGCCCCCTGTTGTCGTCGTCGACCATTGAATTAAATCACAGAATATAGGATTACAAATTAAATACACAAACACTGGTTTTGACGTCCCGACAGTGGCGTGCTATAAATATTTTATTTCACGGGCGGATTCGTACTTTTATATTATTATTAAAGCTACATAGTGGCCAGTTTCACAAACGATTGGTAAGAAACTTAATCATTGATTAGAAAGATAATCATTGCTTAAGTCGAATTTTGGTAGCAGAAACTCTAGTATAATATTTAACCACTCAGTGTTCAATTTAATTAGAGGTTAAATCTGTTGTTAAGTGCCTATTTGGGTTTTACAAACGATAATCAGCGCTTAACGCTTGTTAACCACCCAAAAGATTTAATCACTTGAGAACCAGTGATTAACGTAACAAGTAATATACAGGGTAAATGAGACCATCCGTATCAGTAATTTTTTTCAAAAACAGTTAGTCGTAAAGAGTTGGATCAAACAACATTGTTATAAAAGCCGTAATAAAGAATCGAATGATGAAATTATCATTTCAAAGGTTGGCATTTCCAGTAGTTCGCTCCAGAATGTCTTCACCTGATGCCAGATTTCTTCACCTAGAGATATCTATTAGATAAATTAACAAAGTAACCAATTTTATTTCTGCTTTTTTTTGTTTTGCTGCTGTCTGATTGGTTACTTCATTAATTTATCTGATAGATTTCTCTAGGTGAAGAAATCAAGCATTAGTGTTTGGCATTTAAAGGAATAAATATTACCCCCCCCCCACAGCTTAGAATGAAGCAAATTATATTCTTTTGAGCATGGAAATGCTGAAATATTACATGATTTTGAATTGAAATTCTAGCGTAAGCCCCTCCCAATTTTTGAAAAACTAAACCACCAGGAGTTAAATACATTATTATTTAATTTAAAATAAACAAAAGCAAGGAGTACTTTTTGCCAAAAGTTTAAAATTGTATAAGAGTGAATAATCGTCGTGGGTCTCATTAAAAGGTGGAACTCTGCCTTTGTCTGAATGATTGAATAGCTGGATACCGGCTTCGCCCGGGTCTCATTAAAAGGTGGAACTCTGCCTTTGTCTGAATGATTGAATAGCTGGATACCCGGCTTCGCCGGTCTCCTATAATTAAAATACTTTGCCTTTGTGTGAAGTATTTAGATTTTCAGTATCCTGCTTCGCTTAAGGTTTTCTTCTCGACGAGAAATCTTGCTTCCCGTTGCTAGAGCGTTTCAGAATGATTTTAGTGTTCCCGTTGTCGAGTGTTTCAGAACGGTTTATATTGTACTCTACAATTTTCTCTACAGCTTTTCTTCTCCAGTATTTCAAATCACTTATAATAGTGTAGGTACTGAATGTGAATATACCAACGTAAAATTACCATATATCAATTACAGGTATTGGCGATGGGAATCTCGTTAATCCATTCATGCTCGTCCGCAATTTTCACTTTTTTAAATTAAGCTTTTCGGTCCCGGTTTTAGCGGAAAACCTCTTTAGGGTCCTAGAGAGTAACTGTGCAAAATTTGGTTGGGATCGGTCGAACGGTTTAGGAGTTATTAAAGACGAACAAACAAACAAACATTCAATTTTATATAATAGATTACAAAATAATTAGAAAAAGAAATTTATATACACACGTTATCAAAAAGATAGACTGCTAGATCGTTTTTATGCAGTTGACTTGGAAATGTAAATTGTATACTTTCCATTAAATGGTTTATGCAATCCTCGTATTAAGAATAATTAATTTTTTGCTTTTATATCGTATAATTCAAACGTTTTTATTAGCAGTGCAGCTTTTTGAAACTTCAGGTTGTCTTAAATAGTGTGATGCAAACGAGCAAATTAATTAAAAGTTATTAAATTTTAATTTGACGCTGTCATAGGAAACTTAAGTCAAAAACGGTGCAACCAGGCATCAGTGTTTAAAGCAACGATTTTTCGAATTATTGTAAAAAAAAATAAATATTTGGATGCGTTAACCTTCCCCGACTTCATATTTACCGTTCCACTTTTCAAGTTTCCAATTGTTCAGTCATTACAAAGAATTCCGAAGGTAGGTACTAAAAGATATAATTTGTTTTTACTTGGTAATATTATGTAAACTAAATTCAAAAGCGACCATTTTCGCGCCTTGAAGGTTGGCAACCCTTCCTACGGCATTCGACAAAAGTCAGTGCGTGACATTCGTTTTTATATTTTAATAAATTTATTTATATTAAATTTAATAATATTTTATACGAATTATTTGAAAAAAATTAATCAATATATTATTTTTTAAATTTAACAAATTTTATATATGTTTTATAACATAAAATCTTTCGAAGCCAGTGATTTTCGCGTCGCGTAATTTACATGCTCGAGTTTAATAAATTTTGAACGTTTGTTGAAGTCGTTAAAGTTACCACAGTTTGAAGACCTCCGATATACTTATGCTGATGGCAGCACTGGCCGACTCGCTAAAAAAACGTATAGTTTTTCTAACCCTAGTTTTATTAACAGCAATTTTCGCCTTTCTTTGAAAATCGTAAAATTTGTAGTGAAACATTGACATTACAATGAAAAGTGAGCTTAAAGAAAACGAGGGACAAGAGGTAAAATTTTGGAATTTTTATCTTTTAAAAATAATCTTTTAAACTTTTTTTTGTAACAGGTCAAGATTGTAAAAATCAAACAGGAACCATTCAAAGCATTACAAACAACACCCCACGACAATAAAGGGAATATTGCTGGACCTGTGATGGTAATCAAAGATGAGAAGGGTAAAGAAAAAAAATTGTCGCGTCGCAAATCAGACCTTCGGCGTGGCAAATATGTGCACAAAGCAGTTCAAGCCGGGGAAGGACTTATAACGGCTGAAGATTTGATGACTGAAGAGGAACTTGATGCTGAATACTGTCGTCGGCTTGCCGAAACAAGAGGTAAAGTTCTAGAACAAGGCCTCGAACAAGGTCAAAAGTTAAAAGATCTTGAAAAGAAAAGTAACACACTACCAACGTTGTGAAAAAGGTGTATACTTGTTAGATTGTCATTGACCTATCACCTCAACTATATTTTCTTTTCAATTTATAATTCAGGTCGACTATGTTTGTTTTTTTTTCATTTCTATAAATATCCAAAATTATTTTAAAATTTTTGTTTTAATTAATTTTTCTATTTTCTCTAAATTCAAATTTTGGCGCTGCTATCTGTTAAAAGAACTGGACGAATGGTTGGAAGCAGAATCAAGGGCATTAAGACCTTTGGACGACCCAGATATAGAGGTTTGTTAATTTGGTTTTGTTTTATTTCGATATTGTAATATATGCTTTTTAAATAGGAAATTATAGTTGTAGACGATGAAATGCACTATGCAGGCACTGGTACATAGACTGATTCATTTTTATGAGTTAATATTTATCGACTAGGTTACCTGTATTATAATAACTAAATAAGTGTTTTTTTGTTAATAAATTTGTATCTAATAGTGTAAAATTTTGTTTTTTTTTAATATGACAGAGGGTACAAATAATTAAAAAATTTCAAAGCAAAGATGATTATTTGTAAAATAGCAATTTTAATTTCTCCATTTCTGCCTTTATCAAAAAAGGAGAATTTAAAGCAATAACATCTATGGATGAAATATTTTTTACTTTATCATAATATGTAATATGAGAAAGTGTTGTTTTCGTGCAGCAAAAAAATTTGAGATTTTGATGGATTTACACTTTTGAGGTCCCCTGAGTAAAATAAGACCATTTCAAAAATGTCTGTGTGTGTAATCAAATTTTGTGTGCGACCTACAGCAAAAACTAATAGGAATTTTCAAACAAAATTTTAGATTTTGTATCCTTATATTGAGACGTAAAGCTGATTAGATTTTGGTTAAAATTGGTTTATGGGAACTATTTTTTTTTTAATTTTTTAAATTTAATATTAGTTTTTAATTATTATTTCAAAAAATAATAGGAATTTGAAAACCAAATTAAGGATTTAGCATACTTATGTTGAGATTTAGAACTGATTAAATTTTTGTTAATATTGGTTTATGAGAACTACTGTTTTTTTTTTTTAAGTTTTATTTTAATTCACCAAATTTAATATTTCCTATCTTTATAGTAGGAATTAGAGTTATTTAAATTTTGGTTAAAATTGGTAAATAAATATTAGTTTTTAATTAATATTTCGAAAAGTAATAGGAATTTCAAAACCAAATTTAGGTTTTCGCATATTTTAATCGATATTTAGAACTTATTAGATTTTAGTTAAAATTCGTTTATAAAAACTGTTGTTTTTTATTATTTTAAATTTTATTATTTAATATTTTAAAAACTAACAGGATTTTCAAAACTAAAGTTGAGATTTGTTGTTTATGGCAGAAATTAGAGCTGATTAAAAAAGCCGTGCTGTTGGTACCCCCAGGAGGTCTTCAAACTGTAACGACTTCCAACAAACTTTCAAAAAATTTATTAAACTCGAGCATTTAAATTATGCGTCGTGAAAATCACTGGCGTTGAAAGATTTTATGTTATAAAACATATAAAATATATTATATTTATATTTGTTAAATTTAAAAATAATATATTGATTAATTTTTTTGAAATAATTTGTATAAATATATTATTAAATATACTTAAATATAAATAAATTTAAAATAATATAAATAAATTAAAAATGCGGTTTGCGATTTTTGAAAGAAATTAAGCGCATAATATTTGCAACATTGCAATCTGGCAACACAATTGTTTGGCCTTCATATGCTGTAATCTTATTTTCTGTGATTTGCTGCGTTTCATGTCACAATTTAATTTGTAATTTTTGTTGATCCGAATCAAGGCGTGTGTTTTCTCATAAAATATCAGGTATGTCTTCGTTACAATTATAAATTTACGCTTGTAGAGATTTATTTTTTTGAAACTTGTACAAATTTGGCAGACGTGAACTTGGGAAATTTTAAGCAGGAGACAAAAGTTTTCAACTCGACTCGCTTTAATTTTTGGAGTGTAATCTTTCATTAAACTTCATCGGTAAATATAATGGTTCACTTTCTTAATATTTGTTTTTTATTTATTAAAACCAATTTCATTTGTTAATCCCCATGTTCAGGTGTCTGGCCTGTCACCCGGTATAACTTACTATGCAGCCCTAATAACATTATAACTAGTTTTTTTTTTAATTTAAGGTATTACAATATGTTAACAAAAAATTCAACTTCAAATTTTAAATCTTTGGGTAAAGCAAAGAAAAAAGATTTCAATGTGATTTGGACAAATTTAATAAAAATATTAAATAAAAAGAGGTTATAATACTTATTTTTCAAAAAAATTTATTTTAGTCTGTACTCCCTAGTTGCCTGCCTCACGACTCTCATTTCTTACAAGCCGCGCCACTGCTGTACTTGCCAATATTATTTGCAATTGTTTCCATCCGAATCGGTGATTATTTTTCCATTTGTGTGGAGAGAATATTTTGTAACGTTTTAATACTCCGCTGTCTTGAGATTGTTTCATTTGCCTTGCGACTTCATCGCAAGCATTATTGTAGTACGGCTAGCAGAATTTCAATTAAAATTGCCAATTTCAATTATTGAATTTTTGTTTGGTAATAAAATTTAATTACTTGTTGAAATCGATTGTTTTATTCATTACATCCGAGGAAGTACTGATTTATTTTTTTTTCAGTGCAAAGAATCCACAAATTAACTCTTTAACCAGCGTTGAGCTAGTCAGCTGTAAAGCGGCAAACTTTTTGATCAATACCATCATTACGTCATCGCCCACTTGGTGATCTACCTTTAGATTTGGAATGGATTTACTTTTTTTCGACCAACAATTGAAATAAGGTGGTTTGCTAAAACTAAAAAGAAAAACTTGTAAGGAGTGTATAGATTTGCAGGCTGGTGATTGGATGGATGCTTGGAAGATAAGAAACAGATAAGACCGTAACACTCCCTATATATATATAAAATTAAGGTTAATTTAATATTTTTAGGTCTATTTAGGAATGTTTGGATATTGAATTTAATTATATTGCATTTGTAAAACTTTTTAAAAATTAAAATGAAATCCAATAAATTAAATTGATGCTTTCCTTAAGGGTGGGTTATAGGGTGGCAAACAATTTTGACTAAACAGTTGCTACAACAAAAAATTAAATTTCTATGCATTTCAAATATTCAAGTGCAGAATTACAAAATAATTGTGGCTTACGAGTTTTTCTGTAAATAAATGTAAGAATTTTCAGTAAGCTACCGACTTACTGGACGAACTTTTAATTACAAATTACTGGCTAAAACGTAAAAAACAAAGTTATGAAATCGGAATAATACATGTTACTTAGGAATGAATACTTATTTGTAAATCTGCGTATTGACATGGTTTGTCTTACTTTATGTGCGTTCTAGGACATGTTTCCCATTAAAAATACTTGCGACGATTATTAATTGCTTTTATCGATGCTAACGAGCAAAATAGATAATTTTTACACAATGCCAAGCAATATAAAAAGATAATGTGTAAAATTTACTTATTAATTTTTTTGATTTGAAGATGTAACATATCCTTCCAAGTACATATAAAATATTTCCATGCCTGGTAATAGTGTTTGTGAGTTTCCTTCAGTTTTAGGTTTAAACCCCTCTTTTCTAAAAAGAAGCTAGTTTGTCTTGTCGCAGCTTCTTTCCGGTACAAGTGAAGAATGCATTTTACCTCCGCTATTGAGTTATCGCCAATTAACCCTAAAAGTAAGAATCTAAAAATAAAGTGTTGGATGAACAAACAAACCACTTGACTTTATTTCCAACTCTATGGACACATCCAACAATGTGACAACTTATCGAAGGTCTTTTGCAAACTATGCGACCAAACATCGAAGCCGTTAATCTATCCTTTCTTTCCATTTCATCAAACAAATGCATATTTCTCAAAACTTAAATTATTAAAGCTATAGGTAAGGTATTTTATTTTGAATACGTGTACGTAATCTGTCTAAATAATTTAGATAGATTGTTAATTAATGCTTTAATCGTAACTATTATGTAAACTCGTAGGTTCTCGATACATCAAAGTAGCCAAAGGGGGTAATTAAAATTACTTCATCTGAAAAATGTAACAAAATTATTGCGGCATTTCAAGTTTAGAAAAAAAATGTAATCACTAAAAGTCACAATATATACTCATAGAATGTGATGAAATTTTCGATTTACAGGCTTTTCGAAAAAATTTCCGGAGGGATTCACGGACCCCCTCCTCCGCCCCTTGGTTACTCTAGCCTAGCGACATTAGCCTTTCAGAATATACAGGGGAGTTGCCAACACTTGGAGAATTATAGAAAATTGATTGTAAGAATGCAAGTCAAATAAAAAAAATCGGATGTGACCATGCCCATGACTTGATCATACTTTTACTAAAAGAAAACCAATAATATTTTCCATTAACCAATTTAAACAAAAAGTTAATAAGCACTAAGTCTCAATATAAAGATGATACGAAATACAAAATTTGGTTTTGAAATTCCCATTAGTTTTTGAAATATTAAATAAAAAAATTTTAAAAAATAGTTTCCATGAACCAATTTAAATCAAAATCAGCTTCAAGTCTCAATATTTTATTTAGTTAGCTTTATTCTCTTCAGTAACTTAACATATCCGTTTGTTGGGATGGATTAGTCCCTGTGTTAATTACATTTTACTTTTCAGATTCTACTATCTGTTCTTGTTTGCATCACCACCTTCTTCCATGTTTTTCTGTCCATGGCCCTATCTCTCCAATCCCCGACCCTCATCGTCCTCAAATTGTCAGTTACCTGGTCCCTCTTCTTTCTTGCTCTTTCATAACTCCACTGCGTTATCCATTTTAACCACCACGTTCTCTTCAGTTATCGCGTATCCGAGCCATATTATCCTGATCAAATTGATTATTTTTACGGCATGGCATCCTCTTTTCCTCCCGTACCTATTTCATCAGTTCACATATTTTTTCATGTAGCTTTTCTCCTCTATTTTTACAATTCTGCACTTTGCCACCTTTACTTGGCAATTTTTTGGTTTTTCACTTGTTTACTACTTCTGCTACCTCTTCATAACAGAGCTCTTTCACATCTTGTTCTTCATTTCATTTGTCTCCATTTCATGGGGTTTCTTATTTACTTGTGTTGCATTTAAAAACTTTCGGAAGTGATTTTACCATATCTTATTCTGCATCATACTCCAATTGGCTCTTTTCATTCCTCTTATCCTTAACTTGTGCCCCACTTTTTGTCTCTTTATATTTTAATAAAAGAGCCCTACATTGTTAAATCAGTTACGTTCTTCCAACTCCTCCATCATTGTTCCTATCGATGCATTCTTTCTCCTGTGGGTTTGGTTGTAATTTAACTCACGTAAGATTGATTCAATAATTTATTAACAACAAAAAAAACTTTATACATTAACACAAAATATAACTCCAGAAAATTGTGAATTGTGAGGTTAAATGTCTATTTTAAGTTCTACCGTTTCAAGGTTGGTCGCTTGAACTGCCGGTCGTTTTGAACTACTCTGGACGAATATCCTCGCACAGAGCCGGACTTGCCGTTTTCGAATTAGGTACATGCCGTAGGAAGGGTTGCCAATCTTCAAGGTGCAAAAATTGAGTGGTTTGAGAATCCACACTTCATTTATATACTGTATTTGCTTTGTTACATCTTTCCTTATAATTTTTAAGTCATAAGAGCCCTACATTGTTAAATCAGTTACCTTCTTCCAACTCCTCCATCATTGTTCCTATCGATGCATTCTTTCTCCTGTGGGTTTGGTTGTAATTTAACTCACGTAAGATTGATTCAATAATTTATTAACAACAAAAAAAACTTTATACATTAACACAAAATATAACTCCAGAAAATTGTGAATTGTGAGGTTAAATGTCTATTTTAAGTTCTACCGTTTCAAGGTTGGTCGCTTGAACTGACGGTCGTTTTGAACTACTCTGGACGAATGTCCTCGCACAGAGCCGGACTTGCCGTTTTCGAATTAGGTACATGCCGTAGGAAGGGTTGCCAATCTTCAAGGTGCAAAAATTGAGTGGTTTGAGAATCCCACACTTCATTTATATACTGTATTTGCTTTGTTACATCTTTCCTTATAATTTTTTAAGTCATCACTTTCTTTCGTGCTCAGCCATTTTGGGCTTGCTTTCACCCTCCACTATTCACCATCACCAACAAACTATTTTGAGCGTATTCTCAATATTTGTTCAGCACTCTTTTTTAGATTATCAACAATGATGTCGAATTCCTAGTCCATGAAATAACTTCTTTACTTATTTTTAATTTTTTCCCTCGCTGTGTCTTCATATCGTCCTTTTATTTCTCTATCGTAAAGTCTTTCTATTGCTAATGTCTTTCTTTCTCTATTGTTTCTTCCATTTGCTACTGCTTTTTGTTTAATATAATGCCACCACCAAGTAATGATATGCGATCTCACGTTTCTAATTAATGCTTTTCTCTTTCTTGAAACCAGCACGTGATCTATTTGGCTACTCGAATATCATCTAGGATAGATCAATAAATTGTTGGACTGAACATAATAAGCTAAATAATTATTTGTGACTCATCCCGGGAAACATTGGATGCCATTAAGCCACTAGACTAGCCAAAAAAATCGGATGTGACCGTGACCATGCCCAGAACTTGCAGGGAGATGTAACGAAAGGTGAGCGCCAAAGAGCAATGAACCAAATAGATCCGGAAGAAGACGGAGCGATAGAGAGGGAAATGTAGCAAACTGTAAAACCATGCAACCAATTGTTCAACGAGATCTTAAAAAATATGGAAAAAAACAAGAGAGCTGAGAAATTATGACTAGCTTCAAAATGATATGGAAAGGAGACGCTTTGGTAGAGATGAAAAAAACAGAAATGCAGCTTCTCAAGGAAAAATTACAATGTACCTCTGGTACGGAGGTCAGAAATCTGATAAAAACCATCATTGACCCAATCAGTGATATCGACGCGATAGCGGACGAGGACTGCAGAAGTAATGCTTAACAGCGGTTTTCGACCACATCAAGGGAGGGGGTTTTAGTTGGTAAGTATTCCACACTATGTTAGATTTCTTATGAAAGATTTTTCCTTTATGTGAAAAAAAGGTAGAAATTGTAACTTTAGCATATTTGATGATGTCATTCAATTTTTTAATTTTGGGAATTTTTTGGCGAAATCGAAAACAATACGTACCTTTGGCAAAACTAGGTATCTACGCCTATGGCACATTTTTGAATCATGCGCACGAATACGAAAAAGGGCGCAATAAGCATTATTTGGTTAGGTGATTTAAAATTTGTTATTTTTGTTAATCAGCTGTGTAACTGTTACAAATTCGATTTTTAAATTTAAATAGAAGAAATAAAGATGACGTTTCGTGAAAAGGTAATCACATTTGTGTGTGTTATCGTATATCTAAGTAAAATTTTTGATTTGACTATAGGAGGATCTAGCAGGATTGATCAAGAAATTAATATCGAGCGTTCTTGTTTCAAGTCCTGTGCAATCATTAACTCTTTCCGAGTTGGACAGTGATTATCAACAGCAAGTCGGTGAGCCAATTCCTTATTCCCTACTTGGTTATTCGTCCTTGGAAGAATTTCTTGTCAATATTCCTGACGTGGTCAAGGTTAACAGGTGATTCATATTGTCTTTCTTTTTTTTTATCGTTAATAATTTTAGATTCAACTGATCAATGGTAACAAGATTGTTAAACCAGTTGTTAGCAGCAAAGTTGCTCATATTCACAAACTTATTAGGAAACAAAAAAAACCTGCCGTTAGCAAGTAAAATATTGCATTATGTATAAGTTATTTTTTACTAAGTTATATGATCTTTCAGGAAGCAGGTCGTGGACAAATTCAAATACAAAACTCCAGCAAACGTTAACTTAATTCCTTTTACAATTCGAAGCAGACTTAAGAGTCTTATTAAGAGCTTTAAAGATGGATTGTTGTGTGCGGAATTACCTGGGGTGTACAAGTAATTAAATTTTTATAAATAATTTTCGTAAGAAATATCTGTAGCCTAATATTTTCACATATCAGATTGGAGTCTCCGGCACCGACTACCTGGTCACGCTGTGTACAGTAACATACTAAGTTTTCACACTTTCTAGCCATCGGTTGCTTTATGTATCATATAAAACTCATGACCGGGTTCTCATTGCCGGTATCTGGTACCAGATGTGTAGGAATAAGTTCTAACAATGACTCGGCAGTTTTTGGATCTTATTTGCAATACCCAGCAAAAAAATACAAAATATGAATTCTTTTATGAGTAACTTCCTGTTTATTAGTTCTACAAGTAATGCTCGTTTTGTTCACCTAGAGATATCTATTAGATAAATTAACAAAGTAACCAATCAGACAGCAACAAACCAAACAAATATGAAATCTGATTGATTACTTTGATAATTTATTATTTTCATAAATTATTTTGAATATTTATTTATTTGAGAACAATCCTTAACACATTGTCGCATGGCAATTTTACTCGGAATGTATCTCATGTCACCGACGATTATTTCGTCAGATATGAAAGTGAATTCACATAAAGAAACTTTTTTATAATTACTTATTATAAACAAATTTGATTACAAGTTTACTCCTAGTCGTTCAGCAGCGTTGATAAATTGCAGTTAAAAAAACGAGTAGATTCCTTCTATTTTTCTTTTAAATTATACCTTACAATTTCAAACAAAATTTTTGAGAAATAGCAGATGCACTTTGAGAATAACTTGAAAAATATTTTCTTCAAAGTGAGTTTGAAATATGAAAATAATTTTTCGTATTCTTGTGGCATAAATCTACTTTCTTGAGTTATTCTTTGGTGGAAATTGTACTTTTTCATATTACATACACACATACATAGGATTTTTAATGTTATTAAAAATATTTAATTGTTTTAAAGAAAACTTGAAAGCAATTTTTTGTATAGAAAGAAATAGTGCGTCCATACATGTTATTGCATTTAATTTTCTTTTTCCATAAAGGCAGAAACGAGAAACTTAAAATTACTATTTTACAAATAATCAGCTTTGTCTTGCCATTTTTAAAATTCAAAGCAATGATTTTTGATTGGTCAAATTGAATAAAACCAAATAAATTTGTGTCAAAATAATCGTTTTTGAATTAAAATGGCAAAGCTGATTATTTCTAAAATAGCAATTTTAAGTTTCTTTGAATAATTATAATTACTAATAAATTTAAAGAATAAGTTTTAAGGAAAATTAAAAGTACGGATGCAGTATTTATGGTATATTCTAGAATTTAGGCATTATTTAGGATTTGAATGATAAGCAATGCTTTCTTTGCGTCATTAAAGAAAATCAGTTACATTTAAATTTTATCAAATGCAGGCAGGGTTCATGGTTAAAAAATTAAAATATCAAAAATATACCTTTTAAAATGGGAAGGACTCCAAAGCAGTCATCTCACTTTATCACTAATTTACTGGCATAGGTTGCATTACCAGGATAGTGGGCCATAAAAATTATTGGTTGTCATGTCTTGATTGTTTATTAAGCCGACCTGGTTACCAAGCTGAAATGACGATTAAAATAAACTTGTTTTAGGTCACGTTACAAGAAAGAATTAAATTATCACATGTTTAAGTATCCCAGTTTGCTTGAAATGTGTCGAGCCCTATCGACTGTTTTCAGATGTTGTCCTGTTAGTACAGGAGAAGTTTTGCTTTTTCCCACTGATGGAAATTTTGTCCAACTTAATAATTCTTTGGTAACCAGTACGCCACATCAAAGAACTATGGTGAGAGAACCAACATATGAATTTCAGGTAAAAAAATTATATTTACAATTAATTTGTATCAAAATAACTAATTAGCAAGTAAATCGTTAGTAATCAAGTTCCCACTTTGTCTCCCTGTTTAAATCTCTATGTTGAATAAAATTGAATGAATGAAGTTTAATGAAATTTGAAAATTTTCCAACTTACATTTTAGTCTTAAGACCTCGTTGCATAAGTGGTTTAGTCTTTTCAAGAACTCATCAGTTAAACTGAAAAAAGAGAAATGGAAGTTGGAAAATTTTCAAATTTCATTAACTTGTAATTTTTAAAATATTTTATTCAACATAACAAGTTAATAAACATTTACAATTGTTTAAATCTCTATGTAAATAGATTAAATTTTAACATACTTCTGTAAAAATGGGCATTATTTACTTTTTTACCAAGTACATTTTTTAATAGACATAAATTATTAATTGATTGATGTCACTGTAGTTATAATAAATAAATATATTTACATTTGATAATATTGATTGGCCCTTTTCTATTTAGAATGTATTAAAAATAAATAATTCTTTTACTTCTGAAAACGTCACGTAAATGTAATATTTAAAGGAATATTTCATTGGGAGATTCTCCCGAATCCTAGATTTATTTTTACTTGCTGTTTAGTTGTTTTGGAATAAATCTCAAAAGTTTTAAAGTTAAAATGTTGTTTAATTGTAGGAAACGACTTTGGATGATGAAATCGATTATCCCTTCAATGTGTTGAAATTTGAAGAAAGCATTCCATGTCAGTTTCTTTCTCCAAATATAAATATCTACGATTTTGTTAAGGTCTGCGTTACCGAGATATACGATCCATCTAAATTTTGGATAACTTTGTACGCGTACTCTTCCAATTTTGAATTATTGCATTGCAACATGCAGTAAGTCATACGTGATAATTTAATTTATTCAATTAAACATTTTTTTTAAGATTATGGTATTCACGCTGTTCCACCTTTAAGATTGATGAGAGATTTGTACGATTTGGAATATTTTGTTCTGCTCCTTACAACGGTGAATTTTATAGAGCAATGGTGGTTAAATTGATGCTCGACAATCATTTGGTTAAAGTTAGTTTTTAAATTTTTATTTCTTATTGTATCTGATTTTATCTTTGTAGGTTTTTTTTATTGATTATGGAACCGTTTCTGTTATTGATTCAAGAAAGCTGCTGTTTTTACATAAAAAATTTTTCCCATTTACCTCAGCAGGCGATAAGAGCAAGATTGGGAGGAATTTATCCCAGAATTGCTCAAAGTCCATGGCCTAAGGCAGCTTTTAAACAACTTTTACAATTTATTACCGAAAAGGTTTTAGTAGCACAAATTATAAAAATCAACTACGAAGTAAGATAAGCGCTTCGATTCTAAATCGTTTTAATCATTTTATTTTTAGTCAGAAATTGTAGAAATAATCTTAAAAGATGACCTTTATCATAATTGTATTAATGATATGCTTGTTGACAATAGACATGCTATATATACTTTTGAAGTAAGAAATATTTAATGTGTGACGCACACGAATAGATTAACAAGAACTGACAAACTTTTGTTTTTTAGGAGCAAATACAAGAAAGATATACCAACATGGTTCCTGCGGTGGAGTTTATTCATCTTTACCCCACTTTTAATGAAATAGAGCTTGCTGTCGTGCCTAATCACATTGAAACCAAACATCTTCTCGAGATGGGCTTTAGTTACGATTACTTATATCCACATTATTATAAAAAAGAAATTGATAATGATTGCTCTCTCAACAATGCAACAGGAGTTTCTATAAATGTGTTTGTTGATGAACCAAATCCCATAAGATTGGCACAAAGTAGAACTAACATGCCTCGTCGTTATAGGGATTAATTTTTTATCGTTCAAATCGACTGATTTATGAATAAGTTGAAATTAAAATTATTTTTTGTTTGTTTTGGATTTTATTTGCCCTAGTGAGTAATGCTAAATTTTTTTCCAAATTTGTGGAGATTGTGGAAAAACATAACGTACTTGAATATAGCTGAAGATATTGTGTACCAAATGCATATCATATAGTGATTACAAAGCCCGTTTAGGCCACTTTCATTTAAAATGTTAAGTGTTACTCAAGTCGTTAAGTGCCATTTTCTTATTGAATGGAATAAAATTTAAGAGACACTAAAAATTTAGGTGTTAATGGTGCAAACGGAGTGTGAGTTTTATTCTGACTGCCTTCCTTAGCAGGCAATAGCAAACCATGAAAGTGGGGTGCCATCAGAAGTAACACATACATTTCTATCAGTAATTTTAGCAACTTTAAAATTAAATTAATCGATATTTCAAGTGTCATTTTCATGTTAATTGACTTATCTTAATGTTTTCTAACTAATTGTCCCAACATTTTTAACACGTTGACGGACAGAATTGCTGTACAGCGTCATTGAGTACTGCTGCCGTCATGACGCAACGCTGTGCAGCGTCATTTATTTCGGAACCTAATGCGACAGAACGCTGCTCAGCATGCAGGTGTCTACACGAAATAATGAAATCAGAAGGTTTGCTATGTATGTGTGAAGCATGGATTTTCTAAATTTAGTCTACACACTTGTAGCGATTGTCCCTGTGCTTAAAGGTCTTTATTATCAACTGCTATTGTTGCGCTTATATGATACGCAACAGGACAAAGGCTAAAGGGGCGTCAACAACTATCTTTTAATCGTGTAATAATTAATTCTGTGATAATTATTAAGCTTCTGATTTACTATAGCTAAAATAGTTTTTGTATTTATTTTTCATATTCAAAATTGGCAACTGCAATAATAATTATAGTTATATTACTTTATTTATATTTAAACTCAGAATATGTAAAATGACATTATGCAGTGACAATGTAAAAATTAAATTAAACAAATAAACCACTACTAAAATCAACGTGTGATTAATTGTAGATAGGAATGCCCACAATAGAGAAATTCTACCTGAGCTGCTGCAATGGCAACGGAAAACAGAAACCAGAATATCATCATAGGGAAATTCTAAAATAAAATTATTTTAATACAGTTTTTACAAAATTAATACTGATGTACTTGTGCTTCGAGTCCTAATAAAGCATTCCATAAGGCCTGACTTCCAGAGAAATATTTAATGGTGGATATCAATAATGGGCTCAGTATCACAGACGGGTTTGAGTAAATATATACCATGAGCATTTTCCTGGACCAGTTCTTCATGGCAAAAGTGCCAAAGAAGTACCACGTTATTGTTTTGGAGGCCCACGTTAACTCCCATATTGAAGGCTAAAAAGGCGTCATGAAATAATGTTTACTACTTGTGACTTATATTTACCTCAGGGATTGAATAACCAAAAATTCTTGCACCCCTATGCAATTCTTTAGAATTAGAATGTTGCACAGCATCTTATTGAAAACAATCATCTTTTTTATCTGATTACGATAGGGGATTCTAAATGTGCTTTAAATAAGAAAAATACATTAAAATATTAAAATAAATACTTACGATTGCAGTCGTTGTAGAGTTCTTTGGTAAGGCATCTTGCATGTACTATTCGTTGCCACAAACTAAACAGACCCCTGAATTTTTAGGCTTTCGATAGAAGTTAGTAGATTATTAATTGTCTAAAATCAAATAAACTTGTAAGTTGAAAGATTCAAAGTTTTAATTTTTTTTAAACAAAATAGGTACCACTTACATTTAATTTTTATTTATTGCAGGAAAATTTACTAGTTTAAGTATTTTTCAAGTTTTTAAATATTAATATTAAAATATTAAATTATTTTTATGTAGAAAAGATAGATAGAAGATTCCTTCAAAGATTTTGATGGTACCTTGTAAGAGGACCACCGGCATTACATGCCTTTCGAAGCATGGAGACGGCCATAAAAAGTGAGCCTTTATCCGGATTCGACCTGGGCGTCTTACATTAGCAGTTGATCGCGCTAACAACCAAGCCAATGACCGTATCATATTACATGTGATAAAGTGAAAATTTATCATGGGAAGCTATGATTTGTTCGTCACCAATTTTGTTGCAATTGGTGCTGAACTGATTGGATCGACAAAATCGATAACAGAAAATTTATATAATATTCTTTTTAATGAAATGCAGTAGCTATGGTATCAATTATTAACAATTATTGTGAATCATAATTATTGTGAATCATCTGTTCCACCTCATCAGAAAATAAACAATCCAAAGTAACAAAATAAACAAATGTAAAAATTTATCATGAGAAGCTATGACTTGTCCGTCATCAATTTTGTTGCAATTGGTGCTAAACTGATTGGATGGACAAAATCGATAATAGAAAATTTATATATTTTTTTTAATGAAATGCAGTAGCTATGGTATCAATTATTAACAATTATTGTGAATCATAATTATTGTGAATCATCTGTTCCACCTCATCAGAAAATAAACAAAACTAACAAAGAAAAACATTTTGAATTAAAAAATATTCTTTCAGAAATATTAAAAGTTTTGATAAACAAATAGACCCTGTACTTTTGACTTTCTTTCTCTTTAATTACGGCACCTGGAACTCTTGTATTAAATTTTTTGAAAACAACGAGGGTTGTCCTTTGATTCTCAATCATTATCACTCGAATATTATTACTTGCAACTTGATTGCTTAAAGTTTTTAAAAATTTTAAGTACCAATAAATCAAGAAAAACCCACGATGGGAATGCTAAATTAATTCTAAACGCGAAATACTGCCGACACTAAACTTTAGTTGATTTTGAAATGAGTGAAATAACTTCATACAAAGAAAGAACGCAATAATAGCATACTACTTCCCAAATATCAACCTATAATTTACTTCCGGGATCCGTTCATTAACGCCACCGTTTTTTGCGAGAATTTTTAATTTTATTTACTTACCAGAAAGTAATGACGTTACGAAGAAAATTTCACTCTGCAAACGCCTAGAAATTTAAAACTAATACTGCTTTACTATTAGTAATACCTACCTATACTAGATGGTTACTCATTTGTTG
The DNA here is from genome assembly GCA_036346125.1 of Lycocerus yunnanus. Classification (NCBI taxonomy): domain Eukaryota; kingdom Metazoa; phylum Arthropoda; class Insecta; order Coleoptera; family Cantharidae; genus Lycocerus; species Lycocerus yunnanus. The sequence goes on from JARFIX010000105.1 coordinate 1,105,331, forward strand.
TTGAAAATGAATCGTTTTCTTACCCATATAAATTTTTAAACTCAATACAAAATTTGCACTTTTTAAAATACAAAGGGCAAAACTCGTTAATCTATTTTTGCGCGTCAAAATTCGAAAATAGTTTTCCAAATTTGATACAAACGAAAATAAAAAAAGTACAGGATGGGAAAAACATAATATAATTGACTGATTTGAATGTACTATTATTTTTGTTCTATGCATATCTATTAGTTTGTGATTTAATATTTGTAGAAAGAAGATCAAAGAGAATTTCAAAAATTACAAAAGAATTAAGGTGTCAACTATCAACACAATTCGTTAATTAATAATGTTAACCAATGCCAGAGCTACTATTATTATTTTGTAACAATAATTGTATTCTAGCCTTTTAATTTTTTGTTTTTGGCAATATCGCTATGGAATCAAACCTATGACTCCCATCGATCCAAAGCTCAACCAACAACTCGCTTTGAATGACACCAAATATCTGTACCTCAAAGCTTTAGATAATTTTGCTGTTTCAGTACTTTCTCTACAATCTGGCATCTTACTTTTACGGCCCTCCCAGTAATCCGGCGTGTCTGTCTGTTCCGTGTTGTAGTCGCTCGCAGACATGCTGTATTTCATAAGAGTAATTTTGTGTGCTAGCACTGCTGTGGTAATAATACAGTATTACATACATACATATATGTGTACAATATCAAACATCTTGAAAATGTTTTCAAACCATTTCCTTCCACAACATGTCAAAAATGCAGCAGATATTTCACATTATTTAAACGCGCCATTTCAGATGGACCTGCCGATTCGAAATTTCAAAGTTAAAGAAGTGCTACAAGTATCGCACATGAAATAAATCCAAAAAAGCACCAGGCTTCGATCTGTTAACGGGCAAGGTTATCAACAACTAACACCCAAGTGTATAAAATTCATAACATTTATTTATAATGCGGTCTTGAGATTGAATTACTTTCCTAACCAGTGGAAAGTTGCACAGATAATTCTTCTCCCAAAACCAGGGAAAAAATCTGAAGAAGTGGCATCATACAGACCGATAAGTCTATTACCAGTGCTATCGAAAATATTCGAAAAACTATTCCTTAAACGATTAAAGCCAATAATGGATGATAGAGAACTTATTCCAAAACATCAATTTGGATTTCGAAGTCGACACGGTGCAGTTGAACAGGTGCACAGGATAACAAAAAAAATTTCCAATGACCTGGAACATAAACGGTACTGCTCCGCTGCTTTTTTGGATATTAGTCAGGCTTTTGACAAGGTGTGGCATGATGGGCTGCTCTATAAATTAAAGATCAATCTTCCTCACCCCTTCTATCAGGTACTAAAATCTTACCTTAAAGACAGACAATTCCTGGTAAAATATCAAGATGCATATACCGACTTATATTCAATTAATTCTGGTGTGCCACAAGGTAGTGTGCTCGGACCGGTGCTCTACTTGCTGTATACAGCCGATCTCCCAAGGACAAGATTAACGACAGTGGCCACATTTGCTGATGATACGGCTATACTTGCATCTCATGTTGATCCAGTGCTGGCATCAAGGAACCTCCAAAATAATCTAAATAAATTCAAGAATGGCTAAAAAATGGAGAATCAAGGCTAACGAAACTAAATCTACAATTACCTTTACATTAATTTTATCAAAATAACTAATTAGCAAGTAAATCGTTAGTAACCAAGTTCCCACTTTGTCTCCCTGTTTAAATCTCTATGTTGAATAAAATTGAATGAATGAAGTTTAATGAAATTTGAAAATTTTCCAACTTACATTTTAGTCTTAAGACCTCGTTGCACATAAGTGGTTTAGTCTTTTCAAGAACTCATCAGTTAAACTGAAATGAACGAAAATGGAAGTTGAAAATTTTCAAATTTCATTAACTTGTAATTTTTAAAATATTTTATTCAACATATAATTTCAAGTTAATAAACATTTACAATTGTTTAAATCTATGTAAATAGATTAAATTTTAACATACTTCTGTAAAAATGGGCATTATTTACTTTTTTACCAAGTACATTTTTTAATAAGACATAAATTATTAATTGATTGATGTCACTGTAGTTATAATAAATAAATATATTTACATTTGATAATATTGATTGGCCCTTTTCTATTTAGAATGTATTAAAAATAAATAATTCTTTTACTTCTGAAAACGTCACGTAAATGTAATATTTAAAGGAATATTTCATTGGGAGATTCTCCGAATCCTAGATTTATTTTTACTTGCTGTTTAGGTGTTTTGGAATAAATCTCAAAAGTTTTAAAGTTAAAATGTTGTTTAATTGTAGGAAACGACTTTGGATGATGAAATCGATTATCCCCTTTAATGTGTTGAAATTTGAAGAAAGCATTCCATGTCAGTTTCTTTCTCCAAATATAAATATCTACGATTTTGTTAAGGTCTGCGTTACCGAGATATACGATCCATCTAAATTTTGGATAACTTTGTATGCGTACTCTTCCAATTTTGAATTATTGCATTGCAACATGCAGTAAGTCATACGTGATAATTTAATTTATTCAATTAAACATTTTTTTTAAGATTATGGTATTCACGCTGTTCCACCTTTAAAATTGATGAGAGATTTGTACGATTTGGAATATTTTGTTCTGCTCCTTACAACGGTGAATTTTATAGAGCAATGGTGGTTAAACTGATGCTCGACAATCATTTGGTTAAAGTTAGTTTTTAAATTTTTATTTCTTATTGTATCTGATTTTATCTTTGTAGGTTTTTTTTATTGATTATGGAACCGTTTCTGTTATTGATTCAAGAAAGCTGCTGTTTTTACATAAAAATTTTTCCCATTTACCTCAGCAGGCGATAAGAGCAAGATTGGGAGGAATTTATCCCAGAATTGCTCAAAGTCCATGGCCTAAGGCAGCTTTTAAACAACTTTTACAATTTATTACCGAAAAGGTTTTAGTAGCACAAATTATAAAAATCAACTACGAAGTAAGATAAGGCTTCAATTCTAAATCGTTTTAATCATTTTATTTTTAGTCAGAAATAGTAGAAATAATCTTAAAAGATGACCTTTATCATGATTGTATTAATGATATGCTTGTTGACAATAGACATGCTATATATACTTTTGAAGTAAGAAATATTTAATGTGTGACGCACACGAATAGATTAACAAGAACTGACAAACTTTTGTTTTTTAGGAGCAAATACAAGAAAGATATACCAACATGGTTCCTGCGGTGGAGTTTATTCATCTTTACCCCACTTTTAATGAAATAGAGCTTGCTGTCGTGCCTAATCACATTGAAACCAAACATCTTCTCGAGATGGGCTTTAGTTACGATTACTTATATCCACATTATTATAAAAAAGAAATTGATAATGATTGCTCTCTCAACAATGCAACAGGAGTTTCTATAAATGTGTTTGTTGATGAACCAAATCCCATAAGATTGGCACAAAGTAAAACTAACATGCCTCGTCGTTATAGGGATTAATTTTTTATCGTTCAAATCGACTGATTTATGAATAAGTTGAAATTAAAATTATTTTTTGTTTGTTTTGGATTTTATTTGCCCTAGTGAGTAATGCTAAATTTTTTCCAAATTTGTGGAGATTGTGGAAAAACAACGTACTTGAATATTAGGTGAAAATATTGTGTACCAAATGCATGATATCATATAGTGACTACAAAGCTCGTTTAGACCACTTACATTTAAAATGTTATGTGTTACTCAAGTCGTTAAGTGCGATTTTCTTATTGAATGGAATAAAATTTAAGAGACACTAAAAATTTAGGTGTTAATGGTGCAAACGGGAATGTGAGTTTTATTCTGACTGCCTTCCCTTAGCAGGCAATAGCAAACCATGAAAGTGGGGTGCCATCAGAAGTAACATACATTTCATCAGTAATTTTAGCAACTTTAAAATTAAATTAATCGATATTTCAAGTGTCATTTTCATGTTAATTGACTTATCTTAATGTTTTCTAACTAATTGTCCCAACATTTTTAACACGTTGATGGACAGAATTGCTGTACAGCGTCATTGAGTACTGCTGCCGTCATGACGCAACGCTGTGCAGCGTCATTTATTTCGGAACCTAATGTGACAGAACGCTGCTCAGCATGCAGGTGTCTACACGAAATAATGAAATCAGAAGGTTTGCTATGTATGTGTGAAGCATGGATTTTCTAAATTTAGTCTACACACTTGTAGCGATTGTCCCTGTGCTTAAAGGTCTTTATTATCAACTGCTATTGTTGCGCTTATATGATACGCAACAGGACAAAGGCTAAAGGGGCGTCAACAACTATCTTTTAATCGTGTAATAATTAATTCTGTGATAATTATTAAGCTTCTGATTTACTATAGCTAAAATAGTTTTTGTATTTATTCCTCGAGTACAGACATCTCAGCTGGAAAATTTCATAAATTTTAATGTTTTGATATTCAAAATTGGCAACTGCAATAATAATTATAGTTATATTACTTTATTTATATTTTAACTCAGAATATGTAAAATGACATTATGCAAAGTGACAATGTAAAAATTAAATTAAACAAATAAACCACTACTAAAATCAACGTGTGATTAATTGTAGATAGGAATGCCCACAATAGAGAAATTCTACCTGAGCTGCTGCAATGGCAATGGAAAACAGAAACCAGAATATCATCATAGGGAAATTCTAAAATAAAATTATTTTAATACAGTTTTTACAAAATTAATACTGATGTACTTGTGGTTCGAGTCCTAATAAAGCATTCCATAAGGCCTGACTTCCAGAGAAATATTTAATCGTGGATATCAATAATGGGCTCAGTATCACAGACGGGTTTGAGTAAATATATACCATGAGCATTTTCCTGGACCAGTTCTTCATGGCAAAAGTGCCAAAGAAGTACCACGTTATTGTTTTGGAGGCCCACGTCAACTCCCATATTGAAGGCTAAAAAAGGCGTCATGAAATAATGTTTACTACTTGTGACTTATATTTACCTCAGGGATTGAATAACCAAAAATTCTTGCACCCCCTATGCAATTCTTTAGAATTAGAATGTTGCACAGCATCTTATTGAAAACAATCATCTTTTTTATCTGATTACGATAGGGGATTCTAAATGTGTTTTAAATAAGAAAAATACATTAAAATATTAAAATAAATACTTACGATTGCAGTCGTTGTAGAGTTCTTTGGTAAGGCATCTTGTATGTACTATTTGTTGCCACAAACTAAACAGACCCCTGAATTTTTAGGCTTTCGATAGAAGTTAGTAGATTATTAATTGTCTAAAATCAAATAAACTTGTAAGTTGAAAGATTCAAAGTTTTAATTTTTTTTAAACAAAATAGGTACCACTTACATTTAATTTTTATTTATTGCAGGAAAATTTACTAGTTTAAGTATTTTTCAAGTTTTTAAATATTAATATTAAAATATTAAATTATTTTTATGTAGAAAAGATAGATAGAAGATTCCTTCAAAGATTTTGATGGTACCTTGTAAGAGGACCACCGGCATTACATGCCTTTCGAAGCATGGAGACGGCCATAAAAGTGAGCCTTTATCCAGATTCGACCTGGGCGTCTTACATTAGCAGTTGAGTGCTAACAACCAAGCCAATGACTGTATCATATTACATGTGATAAAGTGAAAATTTATCATGGGAAGCTATGACTTGTCCGTCACCAATTTTGTTGCAATTGGTGTTGAACTGATTGGATAGACAAAATCGATAACAGAAAATTTATATATTCTTTTTAATGAAATGCAGTAGCTATGGTATCAATTATTAACAATTATTGTGAATCATAATTATTGTGAATCATTTGTTCCACCTCATCAGAAAATAAACAATCCATAGTAACAAAATAAACAAATGTAAAAATTTATCATGAGAAGCTATGACTTGTCCGTCACCAATTTTGTTGCAATTGGTGCTAAACTGATTGGATGGACAAAATCGATAACAGAAAATTTATATATTTTTTTTAATGAAATGCAGTAGCTATGGTATCAATTGTTAACAATTATTGTGAATCATAATTATTGTGAATCATCTGTTCCACCAAATCAGAAAGTAAACAAAACTAACAAAGAAAAACATTTTGAATTATAAAATATTCTTTCAGAAATATTAAAAGTTTTGATAAACAAATAGACCCTGTACTTTTAACTTTTTTTCTCTTTAATTACGGCACCTGGAACTCTTGTATAAATATTTTTGAAAACAACGAGGATTGTCCTTTGATTCCTAATCATTATCACTCGAATATTATTACTTGCAACTTGATTGCTTAAAGTTTTTAAAAATTTCAAGTACCAATAAATCAAGAAAAAGCCACGATGGGAATGCTAAATTAATTCTAAACGCGAAATACTGCCGACACTAAACTTTCGTTGATTCTGAAATGAGTGAAATAACTTCATACAAAGAAAGAACGCAATAATGGCATACTACTTTCCCAAACATCAACCTATAATTTACTTCCGGGATCCGTTCATTAACGCCACCGTATTTTGCAAAAATTTTTAATTTTATTTACTTACCAGAAAGTAATCCCGTTACGATAAAAATTTCACTCTGCAGACGCTTAGAAATTTAAAACTAATACTGCTATACTATTAGTAATACTTACCTACTAGATGGTTACTCATTTGTTGTTGAAAATTAATCGTTTTCTTACCCATATAAATTTTTAAACTCAATACAAAATTTGCACTTTTTAAAATAGAAAGGCCAAAACTCGTCAATCTATTTTTGCGCGTCAAAATTCGAAAATGGTTTTCCAAATTTGATACAAACGAAAATAAAAAAAGTACAGGATGGGAAAAACATAATATAATTGACTGATTTGAATGTACTATTATTTTTTGTTCTATGCATATCTATTAGTTTGTGATTTAATATTTGTAGAAAGAAGATCAAAGAGAATTTCAAAAATTACAAAAGAATTAAGGTGTCAACTATCAACACAATTCGTTAATTAATAATGTTAACCAATGCCAGAGCTACTATTATTATTTTGTAACAATAATTGTATTCTAGCCTTTTAATTTTTTGGTTTTGGCAATATCGCTATGGAATCAAACCTATGACTCCCATCGATCCAAAGCTCAACCAACAACTCGCTTTGAATGACACCAAATATCTGTACCTCAAAGCTTTAGATAATTTTGCTGTTTCAGTACTTTCTCTACAATCCGACATCTCACTTTTACGGCCCTCCCAGTAATCCGGCGTTTTTATAACCTCTAGACAAGTGACTACTTGTCGCGGGGTTAATAACCGCCGTGTCTGTCTGTTCCGTGTTGTTGTCGCTCGCAGACATGCTGTATTTCATAAGAGTAATTTTGTGTACTAGCACTGCTGTGGTAATAATACAGTACAGGTAAACGTCGTTTTACGCCGGTTCGTTTTACGCCGATTCACAATTACGCCGGTTGGTGCCAGCGTGGATTCCCCGGTTCGCTCGACACCAGACGATAGTAGGCGCCGCGATTCCAATAGCAAACACACTTTTACACAGCTTATTGTGTGTAAAATTGTTTCGAGTTAGTTTTGTTTTGTTTAAAAAAATAAAACGGTATGATTATATTTTTATTTTATTATTATTAAAATTAAAAGAATATTCAAATATTTGTAGTTTGATTATGGGCAAAATAGTGATTCAGACCCCAAACATTGTGCGAAAAAGCACGTAAAACAATATGCTTGGAGACAAAATGGACGTAATTAAACGCATTGAAGACGGCCAAACTCGACCTTTGGTCTGCAGAGCTCTAAATTTACCCCGTCCACTGTGACAACAATCATGAAAAGCGCTGAGAAAATAAAACATTCCGCTCAACAAACAACGGCTGCAAGTGTAAAGCACGTAACTTACAGTCGGAGCAAAAATATTGATAATTTATTTTGAATATAGTATTGGATATAATGTATTAAATTAACATGTTAGATTGGTCTTAGAATTTTGACACGGAACCTAACCTTATATCGTCCATTATATTTGTGTTCATTTTACGCCGATTTTTTACGCCGGTGTCTCTCGGAACGGAACCCCGGCGTAAAACGACGTTTACCTGTATTACATACATATATGTGTACAATAAAACAGCTTCTGCCGTTTAAATGCGTCATTATTAGTGATTTTGAGTAATCCGGTGTTTTCGGTAATTTGGCAGTGCTCTGGTCCAATGGGCTAATTGAGATAAGTGCATAAAAGGTTCCCCATATGACATAGTACATGTGTGTGAAACGATATTAATTTAATGCCTTTTTTAACGGCCAAAACCGACTTTCCGCAGCCTCCGCTCCGCTTTGGCCGCTCCAACCTGTTTTGACAAACGCTTTACTCGTTGAAAATATCCTCCTAGAACAGTCCTACTCGGAAAAGTGTGAATGTTGACCCAAGAGATAGCAGGGAGCAACTGGTAGCTCCTCACCAAGGTAAATAGTATTATATTTCCTTGGCTTCCCAGCCTAGCCTATAGTCTTCTTGGCTCTGTGGACTACCGGATCTGAGACCCACACCTTCTTCATCTGACTGGTCGTTGACCTGGGTAATGGCTTTGGAGTTTGGGATGTACTCCCTTGCATGTTGCTTACAAGCTAGTAGGGCCAGAATCTTGGTCTCTCATTGCCGCGCATCTTGCGCTATCGACAGTCTTTTTATTTAAAAATAAAAAATTTGTACAAATTATACAATTTACAACACAAAATCCAAAGTCCAAGTTCGTGCTTGTTCCTCCGTTTGGTTTGGTCGTCTTTGTGAGTGGCGGTGGTTCATATTTTCTTATTTTCTTCGTCTTTGGAGGTATGTCTGAAATAAATAGTGAAGGTCGGGAGGGTGGAAAAGTCTGTGTGGTTGGTTGTGGTCGTGGTTTAAGCGGGGGGGGGGCTGCAGGATCAGTTTGGGTCTTTTGTACTTCAGGAAGTCCTCGAGCTGGTAATTCCCCAACTCGCAGATTGGCGGGTTTTCGGAGGAGTCCAGGCTATCGTAAAACATTATCGCCATGGCTCGGATAAAGTCCACGATGAGCTCCGTGTTGAAGTCTTCCTGTAGCTTTGCACATTTGACGTACCATCTGGCTTTCATGGCACATCGAAGGGCTATGTTTTGGGTTGTCTGGAGTTGAGCAATGTGACCCTTGGCCGCATATCTCTAGGGGACCGCCTCGAAGTCATGGTTGGGCAAACTATTGTTTTATATAGGAGAAGCTGGTTTTGCATTGAAAAACTGCTGTTGTGGTTAAGGAAGGGGTACATTGCCATTGCACCCTTTGCCTTTTGATTTATGAATTTGATGTAAGGGTCCCACTGAAGTTTCTTGTCCAGTATTACCCCCAAGTATTTGGAGGTATCTGTCCATGCATTTGTAGCGAAGTGCTCGGAAGTCTGAGCAGGATCGAGGGCTTTTTCTTATTCAATTTGGATACTATGTGGAGGACTTCTAGGTAGTTGATCGGGCTGATGGGGTCGAGGGGTGTTTTTTATTTATTTATTTACGGATAAACCTTTTTACATATTAAGGTAAAAAAATACAAACATTATTATTACAAATATACGGTTAAAAAGTCGAGAATTCAATGTTTCACAGGCTCTTCATGAATGTGGACAACGGGGAGTTAAATACATCAAAGCCCGGATAACTATTTGCATAGTTGACCAAATGAATCATCCTAGCTATAGGGCTGTAAATACCATAATTGGTTGAATGGTATCTTGTCTGAAGGCCAGGGACACCACCTAGCGTTTTAGCCATTATTTTTTTAAATATTGACCAGTTAGTTTTAAGTTTTGCGGGAGTGGCGTTAGTTTGTTCGTCTTCCCCTAGTTTGAGGAGGACGGGATTGTGGTCTATCGACGTGAGGATTGTAGAGAAGTTTTAGATTTTTTATGATCGCTACGTCTTGAACATCGTTGAAGTGTTCGGGAGCATAGCGATCGTCAGGAGTGCCATGGTTGAAGTTATATCTGAAATTGGTGTATCCTGTGGGGGAATCCACTGCAAATATGAGATGGTCAACCATTTGGAGCAGGGCACGGCCTGCTGTGCTAGCTTTGCAACTGTTCCAGGTAGGATGCTTGGCGTTCAGGTCGCCGTGCTTGAAGTGTTCAATAGGATTTTTGCGATTCCCCTGTAATCTTCCACCTAGCATGGGGTGATCGCAAGTCCTTCGGTGCATACGTGCATACGTGCAAGTGCATACGTTCTGGTATAATTGTAAACTGCCAATATATTGTATATACATTGTAATCCTACATTATTTAATATTAAAGAAAAATATATGTATTAAAAACTATAAATTACATTTTAATAAATAAATTTTTTATTTAACTAGAATGTTTTCTTCATCCTGACTTATAAATTCAAAATATGTAGTTCACGTATTAAAATACTGGCTAGAGTTAAGAATCCCGAACTCGAAAATACACTTTTCCCTATAGAAATGGCTATACCAAACGAAAGAACACAAAATACAAGCTCTCTAAGGTGAGGATCAATCTTGTCGGAGTTGTAATAAGGCCACAATTTAATTTTGAAAATTGCAATTTTCCCATAAGAAATACATGTAAGTGTATTAAAATGAAAAGGTATCATTCATTCTGTTGGCGGTACGTGTGCTGTGCCTGGGTCGACAGTGACTAGTGGTGGGAGATACCAGTCGCTCTCAGAGATCTGCCGCGTCAACTTTCAAACTTTTCGAGTTGGAGCCGCTTAAGGGATGTTTTTAATGAGTTTAGCACGTGTCAAAACCGTTCGGAGCTCCGTACGAGCCCCGGAGGGGCGAGGGCGGGTGCGGAGAATAGGTTTTGACAGTGCAACCACCTCAGAAACGAATTCACACAAAAGTGATTTTTTCGGAAGTTTGTTGTCCGATCACAAATGTAATTCTTTTTATTAGCTAATTACACCATTATCTTTCATAATTCGTTGTAAAAAACGAGATTCTGGTATATTTACAGTTGCCACATCCTCTTTCAATTTTGGGGGCGGGGTTACAGTTCAAAAGAGCCAATGATAAAATTGCATTCCGAATTAACTTTAAAGCCGTTTTTTCAAAATTGTGTGAATATTCCGCAAATTTTATTTTTTATACGCTAATTAGACCCTTATCTTTCATAATCCACTTTAAAATGGTAAAATCGATTCGGGATTCTTAACCAGTCCCAAAATACTAATTAGATACTCTAATGATGAGTTTTACATAATGTAATTTATAATTTCAACTACTAAAATATTACTTGAAAACAATTTATAATTCAGGTCGACTATGTTCTTTTTTGCATTTCTAAAAAATTTCTTAAATTAAAAAAAAATTTTTAATTAATTTTTTTAATTTCTCCAAATTCAAGTTTTGGCGCTGCTATCTATAATTTTATTAATTTTATTTTACCCGGTTTTGCACAGCCGCGTAGCAGCCACCAGGTTTTCAAAAATTTAAATCATGCAGTTAGATGGTAAGTGCTGATTCAGACTGTTGCTAGTCGTGCTGTTGGGCACTACTTGTGAGTTTATTCCACCTAATTATCAAACGTATTTATTCGGCTTATATTAACTAGTCAACAAAACTTAACATGTATGTAACAACTACAACTCCATCTAACGGTGCTGTACCAAAACACACAAACGTAAGTTACGTTTGCGTCATCGCATACGTCACTCATGGGGATCACTGATTATGCCGGCACAAATACAGTAAGTATAAATAATGCAGATCGCACGGCAAGAGACAAGACCTCGGCCGCCTAATAAAACGTCAATCATTTTAAAGTAATTCAATTATTTATAGAGTTGAAAAATTAAAAATTGCAATATGAAAAAATTGGGAAATAATGTAAACAAGAGTACCGTAAGAATATCATACAATGTTACCAAGCGGAAGATAAAATTGATTGTAAAGGAAAAACTGGCCATTTATGTAAACTCTCATCGAGAAGAAAGTTTTGTTGTCAAAAAAGTTCAAAAGTTCTAGAATTGGTGTTCTAAAATTACAAACTAAAGTACTACATGAAATAGGAAAGAATGTTTATTCTGAAACAATCCGCAGGGTTTTTTTTTAAAGATAACGGGCGAATGGCTAGAAAAAGCTCTTTATTAGTGAGGTCGATAGGATAAAACTTATTCGTTACCCCATAAACTTGTAAAACAAACCTTTTCGGTTCTGATGCCAAACTATTATGATCATTATTTAACTGAACGGGTGTAGTTCCAAGCCCACTAGCACCAAAACTCTAAGCTTATTGTACCCCGCGTTTGTAGTTTTAATCCAACGATCCTGTTTCCTCAACAAAGTTGAGTATACAGCTGATGAGCGTTTGTGCAATCTCTTTGCTTACCGAGTAGAAATAGCCGAAATGGCTTGGCCTTTTATCGTTAAAGCTGGGGATTCGCATAAAATGTGAAATGGAGTTTCATCCTCTTCCTTACACTTTCTACAATTTGCCCTATGGCTCAATTATTAACCCCATAATTTTGAGGTGCTTACTTAGGAAGTAGTGTCCTATAAAATGTCCTACTAGTTCCTCAGCTGTGGTCTATTCAGCTTTAGGATGTCCTGCCTCCTTGGGCCAAAGGGGGCCTTTAATGAACAACCGCAAATGCCTTAATCTCAGAATGCTCCCCAGTGAGTATAAAGTTCATGGGGCAGTGGAAATCTTGGTACTTTGAGTAAATATTTCATCCAAATAACTTTCTTTTGGTAATAATCGACATTTAAATACCTCGATGCCTTAGTTTGTAATTTTTCCAAAATTAAATTTGGTTCTATATTTCTCAGTTCTTTTGATAATGACATATAAAACTATTTTTTGCAATAAAACAGAAAAAACAGTAATCCATTTTCCTTAAAATATTCTTGCACCAACCAGTAGTCTTCGACATTTTTATTATTCTTTTCGTCTTGGTACTAAGGTTTTTAAAACTGTAAAACCGTCAAACTTTGCCCACAAAGAGTAATTTTACACATGACCACGTTGGCGCCTGCTGTGTCAGCTGGTGCAAAAGGTTTTCTCGTTTGTTAACAATTCAAAACCAAGATTCAAAAACGTCCATTCTGCGCTTACTATGTCACTGAAACTTATACTTTTTTGATGCAAAGTTACCCCTTGCCAGCAAAATTTAATTGATGGTTTTACGGCAGTAAATTTGCCTTTCAAAATTTTTTTGATTATAGCTAATCAGTTAATAAAGTTGTTGGGTATGCAATTCTAAAATAATCGGCGATGGTCGTATTCGTTTTTCCTTTTTCCTGGTCTTGTAATTTCCTTTTATTTTTTGGTATTGTAAGTTGTGTTTCGGTTTATGAACAAGCCTTTGTATCAAGATCCAAACTTTTTAATATACCTAATATTCGCAAAAGATCTCGCTCACCCAAAAAATAATTCAATTATTTAAAAAGAAAACGCCGGTGTCAACTTACCATGACAAAACATGTCTTAAGGTCACCAAAAAGACAAAAAAATTTAACTATAAATAAAAACTTGAACTTTTAAGAAATCTATAGTTTCAATTAACTTTGCGTGGTAATTCTAAGCGCACTTCTTATCCTACCGTGTAATTAATCCCATAGATTCTTTATGGGAATAAGGTCGGGAGAAGCACGATCTTTAACTACATTAGCATTAACAACATACTGTGTATGCACTCGAACAGAACCAGCACTGTTGCGAGGGACTTCCGAAAATCTTTCAAGATAACCATACGTGAAAGGGAAAAGGAGGCAGGAAATCCTAAAGCTGAATAGACCACAGCCGAGAAAGGTAGTAGAACTTCTTACAGGATACTGCTCTCTAAGTCTTCTTCTTCTTCATCGTTTGCTTCTCATCAGAAGCGTTGTGACCCATCTTAGTCGAAGCCAAGATTAATTTTTATGAGAGTATAATTGATGGGATGTTTTTTCAGTTTACTTTGTATTTTAAACTTTACTATTCTATCACTGTTGATACATTATATACTTTTCTTCGCTTGAAGTTACTCTTATTTTTTATCGATAGTAGTGAAATTTGAAATTTCACTACTATCGTTATTTTCTATATGCAAGACATGGAATAAAACTTGACCAATATAAATTAAAATACTAACATTTTTGAGAAGTAAGAGAGAACAAATTAATATACTACACAGCGTGAAAGAAATAAATCAAATAAAACAATCAGAACAAATTTTTTAAATAAAAATTTTATACTTGTATTAGATGCTGTTAACATGACAACAAAAATTTAACTTTAATTTGGTCAACAATTTATACTAGAATATAATATGATATATTAAATTAACTTTCACTCGAATGATTTTTTTCAATTTGGAATTAGAAAAATAAACTTGATGTTTATTTTTTCTTTCTCTTCGATCTGAAAACAAATTTTTTTAAAATAAGATCAACTGAAATACTATTAATTACCTCTTGTGTTTCGGTTCTATCAATAACCAATCTTCTTTCTTTTCAAAGGAAATTCTTTGACGGAGAGAAGCATTTGTCTCCGTCTCTAAGTAATAATTAAAATCGTCAATGTTTCCAAGACTTGTGTTAGATAAAACAGATTGTTGTGTTACACCAATAACAGAATCAGCATAACTTTTTAATTTCGGCTGCACCTCTAAACAACCACTTTGTTTAGGTGCGAGCCTGGAAGAACTGAAGGCTGTTTCTTCCTTCTTTGTTACATTTGCATAAGAAAGCATCGGTTTTTTCACTTTGCTTCGGTTCTGGTGGGTTTTCTACCGCGATCTTCAAGACGGGAGTTTTCGACAAATCAAATTTTACGAAGCGCCGTTTCTTTTTCTTATCGCATTTCTTGTCATTAACTTTCGGTGATTTTATTTTCATAACAAGATCCTTTTCGTATTTTGCGGAATTTATATCGTGTATCTCCCCACAAACTATTTGACTCCTCGTTTGGGAAATTGGCATATCGAAATCTGAGGGTACTTGTTCATTAGAATTGTGGTCAATTGAACTTAACGAGGATACAACACAACACGACACAACTTGGCTTAATGTAGGAACATCTTCCGTAAATGTTCCATCAAAATGACTAACTTTCAAATTTACTTCTTTAGAACTTGTTTGCGTAGTCAATTTTGAATAGACAACCTGACTGTAGGTTGTGCAGGTGCTAACATCTGTCGCTTGTTGATCAAAAGTGTTTTCAATTTGGGTAGTTTGAAACTCAATTCTTTCCCGAGAAATTTTTTGCTTAATTAAACTTGGTAAATTGCAATAAACAATTTCACTATACGTCTTACAAGTCTTGGTATCTTTAGTAGATTGATCATAAGTGTTCTCAATTCGGTTCACATGGAAATTAATTTTTTCCGTAGAAACTCTTTGCTTAATTAACGTCGTCGACTTTGGTAAGTTGCAGTAGACGACTTCGCTATACCTCCTACAAGGTATATTTTCAGGATCTTGATCTAAATTCTTGTTGATTTGAGTTGTATTTAAGTCTCTCTCTTCGTTACGATTTTGTTTGATTATTCTAGATGTTATTAAATTACCAGAAAGACTTTCACTGTAGGTCTTTGGTTGTTGATCATCTCTTGTAGCTATTTGATATAAGGCTTTGTCGATTTTAGGCGTACTATTAAAGTCGACTCCTTTGCTGGGCAAACTTGGATAAATGAAATTAAGTTTTGGCAGCTTACCAGCAAGAACTTTGCTGTACGTCTTGCAATGTACATCTTTTGTTGCTATATCATCTAAAGCTACTTCGACATGTTCCTCAACAAAAGCACAAATATTTTTCTGATGCACAGGTTTAACTTTTTTAGTACGAAATTTTTTATTTTTTTTTTGTTTTTTAATGTTTGATTTCGCCTGTAATGTATTGAAAATAAAATGTTCAAAATTAATTATCGATGGCTGCCTTCTACTTCCTCGATGTAATTGGTCATCATCCTGATAATCCTCCAAATTGACATATTCCTCGTCAAAAAATAATCGGTCGTCACATGGCATTAACGGCATGTATCCATAAGGTTGCTTACATTGGAAATAATCAAGTTGAATATTTTTAAATTTGTTGTCGTAAAGTGGAATAATATCGTAGTTAGTAAGTGATATTTGTTCACGAGGTTCAAGAAAAATTTCATTGTGCTCTTCGTGACTTTGACATGAAGTTTCGGATGTATTTATGAGAGGATTCCTGGATTCATCGGATTCCCGAATTTCTTCATCGTATGTAAATTGGGCGTTAGTTGGTGATATTGGCACTGCATTTAAGCCTATAATAAAAATTATATATCATTATCATTTACCGTTTATAAAAGGAAGCAGATTTTAAAATTATCAATGAGCCACACAATTTTCATAATAAAAATTAAAGTCAAACATATAAATTTGGAATTTACCATCAAAAGGAATTAACTAAATTTTACAATCGCAATACAGTGGAAAAAAGCTATAAAGAACTCTTTTAAAGCTATTTCTTTCCTTAAAAAATGGAAAAACCAATAAAATATTAACAAGCAATTTTAGAGGATGAAAATCCTTTTGAAAAGGTAAAATTCAAATTAATACATAATTCGATAATTCGTTTACCAACTCAGGTTGTTTAAGCTTTTAAGGATGAATATATTTAAAAATACAAGAACGTAAAAATGCAACATTTCACACAAAAACAATTAACAGATTTTAACGAAACAATGTAATTTCCTTCTTTATTATGATATAATAAAGCCGATTCAAACATTTTAGGATTATACTATATGCAGCTACAATATTTTGGGTTAATTTTATTCAAAACTTATCAAATAAGTTGATATTGTTACAACAATTAATATTGTTGCTATAATTCCGAAATTCAATTTAGTATGAAGTAAAGAATGAAGTAATATAGTTTCATAAAAATCTGTTAGTTAATCCACAAAATTTGAAGCTCAACGAACCTTATTCAAATTAAAAAAAAATAATGAATTGTTTTGGTTCGTTAATATAACGTAAAACTGTTTCTGCTGTTGTTTGAACTTTTTTTTTAAATTTCCTTCCATTTTGAAACATACTATAAATATGCTCATCGTTCCTAATGTGAAAGCTATATTTCTACTTTATTTCAAAAATAGAAATAGGCTAATCAAGATATTAACAAAAGTATAATATATTTTTCAATTTTTACTAAATTCTAAAATTCAGTAGATAAAGATTTAAAAATAAGTTACTTTTGCCTCATAATTTTCTTATACAGTTACGGTTTTTCCAGAAATAATGATTTTACCAAAAAATATATAAAAATCAACACATTTTTTAAAGCAATAACTTTTAATGCATCCAGAATCCAATCCAGAAAACTTTAACACCATTCGCACTGCAAAGTCATCGATTTAGTACAATCTAATATCTCCAACCGTTTCGAAGAAGAATCATAATTTTGCGATGACAATGAAATCTGTACATTAAAGATTAGTGTATTGTGTTATACTTTGCTTTTTTTAAACAATGCTCTCAAAAAATAATTTATCATAGTTTTAATTAAAATTGAGTTTTAATTGAAGTTTTTTTCGATTCCAATCTGCGTGATGATGGAGAAGGGGTTATTTTTTCATTTCTTTTTATATACAATCTGGATGGTGTGAACCTTTGGTTTATGAGACCAGATGTGACAACTGGAAGGTTCACTTTGTTTAAATAAGACACTTCATTTTTCTGATCAAATTTACTAAACAGATTACACCTCCACAATCTGTCATTACATTGGGAGAGGAGGTGGTTAGAAATAGTTCCGACTTTGACCAGTCAAACCAAATACTTTTGACATTAGTAGTTGTACTTAACTGGGAAATCTACAATATGCCATGAAAAACTTTCCCAGGGTTCCCACTCAATTTTTCAAATCAAATTCCCTGACTTTTCCAGGTTTTCCCTGACAAAAATTTTAATTTTCCCTGACACTTTAGTATTGTAATACAGTAAACGGAAAACAATTTGCACCGAAAAAAATACATAATTTATTAAAAACAAATATTTATTATAAATATTTATTTCAACATTTTCAAATGCACATGCATAAATAAGAAATTAAAAAATTTGGCACTGTACTGATCTAAAGAAAACCTTTAACCACCCAGGGAAAAATTTTCATTGTTAACGATAACTTAATAATTGCAGCTTATGATGAAATGTCTTGTTTTAATAGTATATTACATAGCGAGGTGGAAAGCGAGTCATTACTAACCGAGGTCTGTTCTGCTGACCGACGGCGAAGCCGGAGGTCAGCAATTAACCGAGGTTAGTAATGACGCTTTACGCCGAAGCATGTATCTATTTTATTCGCAATCGTGAAGTTGGGGTTGGTTTAATGGAAATAATGCGTTTTCAAAATTATATTAAGTTATGTCATATTTGACATTTGTATCAGCGCCTCTATTTGTAATAGCTCATACACGTTAAAACCCCGCCCATTTGTTCATTACTGACCGCCACGTGATATAACGAGTGAATAATTTTCATTACACACGGTTGATATTAGTAGTTGACAATATGCAACTTTCAAACTTTTTAAAAGTCGAAACGAGCAATTACCGACCGATTGCGAATAAAGATTTTTTAACTCTTTTCTAAAAACGAAAATACAAATATTGTAAAAGTTATTAAAAATTTGAATGCTTTATATAATATTATATCTGAAAATAGAAATAGAAATATTTTTTTACAAAATTTTGTTTTCCCTGACATTAGCGCAAAAAATTTAAAATTCCCCGACTTTCCCAGGTTTTCCATACAAGTGAGAACCCTGCTTTCCACAATTTCTGTGCACCCTGTATAAAATGCACACAGCATTATTATTCCTTTGGTAAACTATAGTGAGGAAAATTTCTTACTCGTAGCTTCTAAAATTTAAATTGAATCTAGTATTATTATTTCACTGTCCAGTTAAGCTGTTGGAGGTGCTAATAACATTTTTTACCTACTAAACACATCTTTAGTCAATATACCATTCTTAATCTTTGCGGGTGTGGCTCTAGGCCTACTTGCACTGAAGCTATTACGCTTATTGTACCCCGGTCTTTGCTCGCCCCCAGACTGCTAATCGTACTTCGCATTATGCCAGGCGCACAGCCGTCATGCGACCAGTTTACTTCCCCATCAATCCGTTCCCCCAAACAGTGGTAGGTGTTACGAACAAAGGACTCCCCGCCTCGTAACCCACCAGTGATCACACCGAGCCAATGCTGTGTGTGAACTGCAGCACGTCGATGTTCACCGGAGGACCAAGCCAAGAAGCCCCGCGATTCGCACCCATCAGTACCAGGTCCCACCTCAGTCGCTGGGTATAGCTCCCTGACCAACCCGGTGCAACGCCCAACCCGCCAAGCATCGCACAGCCGAGGGGCGACCCTCAAAGCAGGGGGACCGCCGGCTTTACGTGCCCTCCGAAGCACGGGAGACGGTCATAGATAGAAAGAGAGTTAGAAAGAAAATTTTTCTTACTAGACTCCTCCGGGATCGAACCGGGCGCCTTTGCATCAGTAGTCGATCGCTCTAACTACTAGGCCAAGACCGTCTCTTAGTCAATATAAGTTAAATTACATCAAAATAATTTTGCTATTAAGTTATTGAATGATTTTATTGATAAGAGCTTGATTCAGAAGTGAGGTGACATAAGAAATAATATGAAAACTTGACTTAAATCAACTCTTCCTTTAAGTTTAACCATAAAAACAATAAGACAAGCAAGTTGAACTGAAAAAGTTAAAAATGTATTTTATTATTCTTCGGTTGAAGGCTTTCCTCGTAGAAAAATTGCTTTCAAAGTTAAATGCAAAACAATAATTCAACCGTTTAGTAGTATTAGTATGAACTAGGTCGGTCATTATTAACTATGCTACCCTTTGTCACATATAAGCCTACCCCGATAGTTGGACCGAACTCCGTGATAAATAACATGGACCAAAAATGTTGAAATATTTATTTGGTTTCTTCTGTCCTTTGACTTTTATAATGTATAAAAATTCTAATCGCACTAAATAGTATTATTATAGTAAGATGGATCCAGAATTAAGACAATGGCATGCAAATATAAAAACATTTAACTTACAAAGTTCGTAGTAAATCCTGTAATTTTGATCCCAGGGTGTCGGATAAAATATTTTACAATCATCTTCGTACGTATGTTCAATTTTCCTCAATTTGACAAAAGTCTTAAATGGGCTCCCAACCTACAGAGAAAAATCACATTAATATTGTACAGTATAAACTCACAATTTAGGAGAAAGTATACATAATTTAATCTTTTGACATGAAATTAGAGTCACAACTAAATCAAATTTCAATTCAAAATTAAATTATATGTTACCATTTTAAATAAAAATTTAAATAAAACTACGTCATGTTAACAGCACAAAACTATCATAAAAAATGACAAATATCAAGATTAGAAATAAAATGGTGGCGGTCAACGCTTGAAGTGTTGGTGGCTAGATGGCACTACCAAATCAAAGTTTTTTTCTTTTCAATTTTAACGGTTAAAAAGTAATTTACAAAACTACGGACTTCTTAAATATAGTTTATTTCATAGGTCCTAGCCATGATACAATAATGACAAGATTTGATATTAAGCAGATTATAACCTAACCACGTGACGTGTTACGGACCAATCACCGAAATAGAATTTGCATCTCTCATATCATTGTTTCAAGACAAGTTATTGTCTATATAAAAATTACCAAAATAGAATTCGGATATATCATACCTTGTATATTATTATATCATGGGTCCTAGCAAAGAGTGCATGTAAGATTTAATTGAGGGCCAGCCATGCATTAAAAATTAAAACGTAGACATCTCTGTGCACCAGAGTGTAGCAATGTCACCTATCGCCCAGGAACATGTACTACATTGAATCCCTAAAATACGCTAAAAACTACCCTAAAAACTAATGTTTGTGGCGGGTGTTTCAAATACAAATAATTTTTGCTTTTGTGAAAATACGAAAAGCTTCATAATTTCATATTATTTGCTTTCAGTATAATCATAATTTAAATGAACAGAAATGTTTATTTACATAACAACTTCTACTCAATGCAAATATTATGAAACATATTTTAAAAACATGGAATAAAATATGGTTACAACATTTATTCCATTAATTTGCAAGAAAAATTTATTCAAAACATAAAAATGTACACACAAAGTTTACTACCTTTTATGGTTTAAATCGAAATAATTTTAATGAACTTTTTAGTCCTTTCCGCTGGACCAACCTTAGTTGGTTCGAGCGGAATACCTAGACTAGCGGCTTAGGTCGATGTTAAAATTGAATGTAAACGCTTAGTTCGAATTACACGAATATTTGAATATTTTAGGTTAGTTTTAGGTTAACATGATAACATGATTAAATTGTTAACACAAAGTTTAATTTGGGAACATTGCTTCCAGTTCGAACTAAATAAAAGCATGTATACATCTGTGCGATAAAATTAAAAGCAAGCTAGCTTAGATCAAACTAAGGTTAATTCGAACTAACGACTGCATGTAAACGTGATAAATAAGCGAGTGTTTACGGTTTTATCCGTTTCTCGCATATTATTCTTCAAGCCTCTCTGTCCGTCTAATCCCCATCTTTCATATCTCTACTTTCCATCGCGTTCTCTATTTCCATTTTCCAAGTTTTTGAAAATCTTCCTTTCTTCTTTCTATAGTCCGGAATCCAATTTCATATTCTTTTCCGCCATTTCCAATTAATTATTCATCCTTTGTACGTGGCCAAACCACCTCAATCTCTTGACCTCAATTGTGTCTATTATTGAGCCTTCATCCTTCTTCGGATTTCGTCATTTTTTACATGTTCAAGTCTGGACATGCCACGACTACGTGTTAGGATTTTAATCGACGGCGGAATGCCTTGATCTTTCGGTAGATTAAAACCGTGCAGCCGCTAATTTCAGGGGCGGCTGGAAAATAAAAGGCTTGTTCCTCTGCTAGCTCGTAGAGGCAGAAGACGCTAACGATAGAGTACAGAGCCGGTTCTTTTTTCAGATGATGTTAAAATTATAGAGAGGGTGCTAAGTGATAGCATCCAAAGAGCAAGCTGGAAAGATGTGGTTTGGGCGCCACGCAATTTGAACCCACCCTGTATAACATCAAAACATCAAACACCAAAAAAACAGCGAAAATGTATCTACTGGAAAAAAAGAACTAAACAGGTCTAATTCCGCATGTATCAAGAAGGTTCATTCGTAAAATTTCAGATTAAATAATTGAGCTCAAAAGAAACAGTTAGGCGCAATATTAGTTTATTTTCGTTTAAATACGCTGTTTACATACATGCTGTTTATTACTGTTTTTTCTGTTATATTGAAAAAAATAGTTTCATATGTTAAATCAAATTTCATTAACATTAAATGTTAATGAATCGACCCGGATGTTACTTACACATTTTCATATGTTTCTCAATGACAACTTTATGTTACTTACACATTTTCATATGTTTCTCAATGACGATTTTATGTTCCTTACAATTTATGGAAATGTGATAAACATGATCACAATGTTGACATGAGCAGACTACATCACAGTCGTCAGACAACGCACTTCTTTCTTTGCATTTAGGGCATACGTATAATTCCTAAAATGTATCTTTAATAGATCACACCAGAAATACTACAAACAAAGAGATTCTTACATTTATTTTAAAACTAGCTGGATACCCGGCTTCGCCCGGGGTCTCATTAAAAGGTGGAACTCTGCCTTTGTCTGAATGATTGAATAGCTGGATACCCGGCTTCGCCCGGGGTCTCCTATAATTAAAATACTTTGCCTTTGTGTGAAGTATTTAGATTTTCCAGTATCCTGCTTCGCTTAAGGTTTTCTTCTCGACGAAATCTTGCTTCCCGTTGCTAGAGCGTTTCAGAATGATTTTAGTGTTCCCGTTGTCGAGTGTTTCAGAACGGTTTATATTGTACTCTACAATTTTCTCTACAGCTTTTCTTCTCCAGTATTTCAAATCACTTATAATAGTGTAGGTACTGAATGTGAATATACCAACGTAAAATTACCATATATCAATTACAGGTATTGGCGATGGGAATCTCGTTAATCCATTCATGCTCGTCCGCAATTTTCACTTTTTTAAATTAAGCTTTTCGGTCCCGGTTTTAGCGGAAAACCTCTTTAGGGTCCTAGAGAGTAACTGTGCAAAATTTGGTTGGGATCGGTCGAACAAACACACACCACACACATACATCCATTTTATATATATTTCGCAACTCGTGCTGTTGCTTGCCGTAACCTATTAGCTTCACGTCGAATCAAGGCAGCATCTTCGTTTTCTTTACTTCTAGCATTAGCGGTTTTCAACCTATTAGTTTCTCGTCGAATCAAAGCAGCATTTTCGTTTTCTTTACTTCTAGCATTGGCCATTCTCAACCTATTAGCTTCACGTCGAATCAAGGCAGCATTTTCGTTTTCTTTACTTCTAGCATTGGCTATTCTCAACCTATTAGCTTCACGTCGAATCAAGGCAGTATTTTCGTTTCCTTCAGTTATAACGATATATTCACGACGGGCCTTTTCTCGCTCCGCCTTCCGTCTTTTTACTGCTTCTCTCTGGACCGCTACTTCCTCATCAGATTTTTCTTGCTTAAGAGCCGTATTTGAAGACTTTCCAAGTTTAATTCTTTTAGGCGAAGGTGTTTCTGAAATATCTGTTATAGATAACTTTCTTTTATGACACTCGTTAATATTTTCCGTTCCATTAATATCGTCATCAACAACAATATATTCAATTTCGGACATCTTTTCTTTTTTAGTTTATAGATATGATGATATATATAATTATTTATATATATAATAAATTGTAGTTGGTACATAGGGGATTATCGGTTTAACGAAATCCATAACGTGATAATACAGCCTCTTGTTGAGAAAGCTTAAACAACCTCATTTTTTAAAGAAATTAATGCTTATAAAATTTTTCTTCTTTGATAAAAATCCCTCTTAATACCTTTGAATAGCAATAGCTTGTGTTTGAAGTTGGAAGAATATCTCGATTCGACTATTTCATTGGTCGAAAAATTTTTTCTTTTGGGTTGGTATAATAAATGAACGAACCAATCAGAAGCGCAAAGGACACGAACACACACACACTGAGAAATATATATTAGAAGATAAGATATATGCAAGCAGAGCATGTGCAAAAAACACGCATATACTAAACAGCTGTGTTAGGCTTCTACGAGTGCTTCAACTTTGAAAACAAATTCCTCCTCCTCCTTCTCCTGCTCCTAGAGGAGGATCCTTCAAATAAGAGATGGTTACGAGAGCAACCTGGTTAAAATATAAAAATAAAACGTAATTACAGACACAACACATTACATACCGATACTGCTTCGGCGAGCTGCAAATTATCTCTTATTTGAAAATGTGTGGGAATATGAAATAGTGGATTTGTGTCAAAATTGACCTCCAACTGTGTCCAGGCTTTGTATTGACACTTTTCCTAACAATACCCAAATTCCACAAACATCTTACACCTAAAGACAATAAAGCTGATATTATCGAGTCGCGTTTGGTTTCCAACTTACGAAAGAAGAATTTCAGTCCACAGGAAGCAATTCTGGCAGTAACTGTTGACGGTGATGTCGTCGCAAAAATTGGGTGCCCACGAATATGGCTTACTAACAAAAATGGTGTCTCCCGGCATAATGGGATTGTTCGCAGTTACGGAAAGCCTTTCTGATCTAAAAGCATATAAAATGAATTGAGTGATTATTTGATACAAACATATTTGGAAACTCACGCAAAATTTAAAGAATGGCATTTGAGCAACCCTAGATCCTGAACTTCTTTGCTTTTGCTGTTTGAGTTATCACTGGATTCGCCCAAGTTTTCCAAACATTTCTCTATTAGGGTATTAACTTTTCTTTCCAAACCTTCCTCCAAAGGGGAAGACTGTAGCCATTTTTTGTCTTGAATGCAACTCTAAATTATAATAATAAATTTTAGTTTTTAGGAATAATAGAAAACCAGGGCCGGTGCCAGGTTTTATGCCGTTACAAGCAAGATTTCAATTTGCCGCCCCTTTTCTCGAGTTAAAAGAAAATAGCACAGAGTTCCCAGTCGTCTTTAAAACCTGGAATACTAGAAAAAGTTAGGGAATTTTAAAATTTTGTCATGGAAAAAACAACGAAGTTTAAAAAAATAAAAATTTAATAAAAAAATCATAAAAATTACGTTATTGGGGTAGTGGATAATATCTTGTATAAAACTCGTGGGTTAATTACACATTACCCCACTCGTTGTACGGGCTTGCAGGCTAACATTTTTTTCGTGTAACTTATTTCCATTAGTATTATAAATATCTATTAATCGTAGAAAACCTGTACAAGTGAGAGAATTTGTTTTGAGAAATTCGCTGGAAACATTTTAATTGTTTTTGGGTTCTACAATGTAACAGATTTTTTTTCCAAAATGCAACTCTTTTATAAAATAACTAGCAGGTAAAATCGGCCTTTCGGCCGATTTCACTTGCTAACTCTGCGACGCCGACCTGTGGTCGGCTCGCGCCTTTGGCCGCGCGGTTTTCTTGACGTATTACTTTTTTGACACTGTATTTTTGGTTTGTATTTGGTGGTTTCACTTTAAAGAATTTCTTCATGGTAACAGCACGTAATGTAGTATTGGAAAATACTTTTACGACAATGATGTGACATGTGATTAACTTTCGAATCATTCAAATTTTTAATCTCTCCAAACCCCAAACAAATTTTCTCGACAACGTAGTGACATCTCGTGGAATTCAGTCAACTAATTGGCAATTGTTTATTTCCTTAATTTGCTACAAAATTTTTATAAATTCTAATGAAAAGGAAAAGCCGTTTGGTAAGACTTTTAGAAATTAAAATATTTTTCTCCTTACTAACCGACCAATATTTAATTTGAAAACGGCTGCGTATGCCTCTAACCGAATAGGATTTTTTATATATCATGGGTTTTTTTTCGTGAATCCACCGTTGAAGGTGTGAAGAAAAGTTTTCAAGGTTACACACCCTTACGATTTTCTCGTGAAAAATAAAATTTATTTAATTTTGAATCAAGCGGGATTTATTTATTTCCCTACTAATACTAAACATTTTGCATTAAAATATTTTATAAATTTCTTTTCCGTTCGCTCACAAAGTTGGCCCAACTGTGTTTAATTTATAAAATATTGCCAAAATAAGGTTTCTATCCGATTTTATGGCCGGAATTAGTAGAAAAACTTTATAATTTAGTTATGCCAGCTTACGTAAAATAGAAAATCTCCTTTTGAAATTATTTGCATCCTTGCTAAGTAACATCGGCTGTGTTCAGGCGATGGTCGTCAAAATATTTTTTCCAAATTTTTGAAAATTAAGTATTTTTTTTTGTTTCTTCGGCACACACTTGCACAACTAAATCGAAAAGGTGCTATACCATTTTTTCGAAAATCAATCCTATTACGTACAAAACTGATGAGTTTGTTTTCATCTAAAACGCTCCAGTTTCTATCCAAAATTTTGAAGTCTGCAGTTTTTCTTAGATTGTGCCTTTATTTGGCGTTTTTCGACTAAATGTGTAATACAAATAAATTTCCGATTTTCGAAATGCTATCTGATATTGCTATCATATTTTAAAATATTTGACGAAAAACACGCATTTCTGTCAAAATGGAGAAATCCATTCAGAATGCATTAGCGTCCTTATTAACCGACCAATATTTAATTTAAAAACGGTTGCGTATGCCTCTTACCGAATAGGATTTTTTATGTATCTTGGGTTTTTTTCGTAAATCCACCGTGGAAAGCGTGAGAAGCGAACGCAATTTTTTTCAAAAGTTTTCAAGGGGTACCCTTATGATTTTCTCGTGAAAAATAAAATTTTTTAATTTTGAATCAAGTGGAATTTATTTATTTCCTACTAATGCGAACATTTTGCATTAAAATTTTTCATAAATTTATTTTGGTTCGCCCACAATGTTGGCCCGACTGTATTAAATTTTAAAATACCGACAAAATAAGGTTTCTCTCTGATTCTGTCGACGAAAAAAGGGAGGAAAAAATTATAAAATTTATTGACATCTTTCCCAAAACAGAAAATCATTTTTAGAAATTCATTGCACTGTTTCTAAGTAAGTTTCGCTTCGTTGCGGTTAGGTTCAGTAAAATATTTTTTTCCAAATTTTTGATAATTAAACGTTTTTTTGTTTTTTCGCAATTTCTATTTCTTGATGGAACTTTTAATGTATAAAAATTGTCGTGAATTGTTTTACTTGAGATTTTCAATTAAATTTGAGCTTATTTGCAAGCTAACGTAATTTAAAATTAATAGTTTTGCGTTTTACATAAATTTGCAGGGCCGCGCGAATCTACGACGTCATAATTACATGTTCCGCATGCCTTCTCGAAATTGATCAAATTCTAAAATTTGTATATTGCGATTACGCAATAAGGGTACCTTTAGGAAAAATGTCAAGATACCATTTTGTAGGTTTAATTTTGTCTCGCCGAAGGTTTATTGAAATTAAAATTTGGTGCAAAATTACGGCGCGCAGAGCGTTGGCAAAATCAATCATTTCGAAACAGAATTGAACCTTCGGGAGCTTGTAACAGGAAAATTAAAGCGAGAAGGTACTTATTTTTCAGATAAGTATCGCAATCTTCGTAAGGACCAAGTAGAAAAAAGAAATCAAAATTTCGAGCTAGGATAACGGAATTAGGAGCAAAAATAAGTAATCGTTTAGAACCCCATCGAAATGGCGGGTACCCATTTTTAAAGTTTTTAAAATTTTATCGTCGTTAGACCTATCTTGCTCGCGTTCTTGCAAAATTTCGACTTTCTATCGCCCGCCGTTTTGCCTACACGTTGCTAAATATAATCCGTACTTTCAAAGCGATAAAATCCTTAAAAGTTAACGACGACCCTGTTCTTTTTTCGATAAATGCAAATAAAAGATTAAGAGAACAAAACGAAACCAAAAATCGAAAATCGACCGGTAAATAAAAAGTTAAAATAGGAACCCCTCGTAAGGGCCCTTTTTAAGTTTTGGAATTTTCCCGACTCGTTGGCGGTCGTTCTAGGTGCACCCAAAACTCCAGCTTTCTAGCTCCGGCAGTTTGGGCTGTGAATTTCGATGATGAGTGAGTGATGACAAGTAGCTTCACTATCACTACATAGTATAAAACAAAGTCGCCTTTTCTGTCCCTATATCCCTATGTGCGCTTAAATCTTTAAAACTACGCAACGGATTTTGATGCGGTTTTTTCCAATAGATAGAGTGATTCAAGAGGAAGGTTTATATGTATAATACATGCATCATATACTAAGGCAACATTGCTAATTTTAGAGGTTTCTAACGTGATGTCGTAATTTTTTGGGCTTATTTAGCAATTTAGCAAAAACGCTGCCTAAACCCTACGAGTTAGATCAAATTAATGTACTACAGTATTGTACACCATAAAAAGGTCTACAAAAAAGTCCGCGATGGTATATGTTTATCTTTTAGGGATAACCCACATTAACCATTTTATTGTTTACTTTTACGTGAAAAATGGCTTATTTACGAAGCTATTTTAAGCAATACGGCATTAATCCTTATCGAATTAAGTACCTTTAATACAGTGTGCAATTAATATAGATCAATATGGTTCCTTACAGCATGTAAATTAAACAAATATTTTCGGAGATATTACAAATTTAAAATTTGCGTTTGCGGCGGGCGGTACCGGTCGGACGGGGCATTGCGGGAGGCATACCTATAAATAGCGCGTCGGAGGCCGCGGTTCTCCTATAGCACTTTGAATTTAGCAGCAATCGGACGCGTTTATTATCGGAGCTCTCTAGCGAGGAAAATAACAGTACTTGATAAAACCCGTGTGTAAATGTGTAATGTAATAAAATTGTATGAATTTAGATATTCCAAAGATAGCAGGAAATCTTCATAGTAAGTATAGGAAAGAGGAATTGTTTTACTCCAAATTTAATGCGTGCAGGCCAAGGGCAGTAATGAATGAATCAAAAATACTGGATCGATTTTAATCATGTTTTCATTGAGTGACATGGGCATATATATTTTATGCCCGTGCAAAGTCGGAGCGGGCCGCTATGTTTTTATATACAACGTTCATAGTTTTTTTGTAGTGTATTTAATTTAGTATCAGCATTGCACCCGTGCGAAGCCGGGCGGGTCGTTAGTTGTATATATAATTCAACTGTTTTCTTCAATAATTCAACAATTGAAATATTTTTGGTTTGATATAATTTAGTTGGTTTTGATTTAATAATTCAGTCGTTTTTGGTTTAAAAATTCAATCATTTTAGTTCAACAATGTAACTGTTTTGTTTAATAATTCAACAATAATATTCAAACTATAGTCCATTTGAAACAAGAATGCAGTAAAAATTTGTAGGGGTGCTTCTGACACGAAGGATGATTCACACAGGAAAAGATCAAAAAATTTATTATTTTTAAATTTTATTAAACATATTAAGAAAAATGTTTTCTCAAAACCAAAAAGAAATTAAATTTTTTAAGTACTACTTAACTTTTAAATTTTTTAAACCTTTAAATAGTAAAAATTGCTACTGCATTCTTATTTCAAATAAACTATATACATAGTATTATAGTTTTTCTTCCAGTATTATTTAGAACCACATTTTTATTCCAAGAGGATAAGGGGAGGAGGAGGATTTAAAAATTGTTTAATATTGCGTTACTCAATTTATGGACAACCCTTTCAAGATTTTCTCGTCAGTCAAGTAATCCCTCTTCCATTTGGGTATAAAATATTTCAAACATGTTTTGAACTTCAGAATGAGAATCTTTTAGAAAACAATTATACGTTATAACAATTATATATGGGGAATTGTTTAACAAAGATTTTTATATTTTTTTTGTGCGATACATCATAAAATTTCATCAAATGCATAGTATGAATAAAAAATGAAATATTCTTTCGAAGCGATTTCTTTTATGCGGTCCTTATCCCCCACAAAAACAGGTTTGAGTGTATTTTCAAAACAGAAGCAGATCTACGGGGAGAAGCTAAAATAGATTAAACCTTTAGACATTACAAGTCATTAACCCCTATCCCCTTGTACAAATTTCTGGATGCTCCCCTGTTTCAAACTAGTATTTCCGAACTAAGTTAGAAGTTCTAAAACTTCTTGTACATCTAAAAATGTTCTAAAAATTGTTAAGATGTGCTAAAATTTAAATTATTAAATTATTTTAATTTATTTTTAATAAAATATTATTTTTGGTTTAATTAATTTAGTAAATACACTTATTTCACTGTAAGGATGGGGGGGGGCGTTCTAGTATTACGTAAGCAAACTTGCAATGATTTAATACCCCCGTATAAGCAAAAATAAGAAAATCGTGCCCCCCCAATGATATTGACGTAAGAATTTTTTCAAAACTTTTATTAAATATTTTAATTTAAATTAAAAATTTTCATTATTTTGTAATTTTTTTATCTTACATAAAATTTATGATATCCCCTCCCGCTTCCTTCGTCAACATAATATGAAATTTTATCAAAGAATGAAATTAGACTCATTACTAGGCTGCTCACTGGTCATTGCCAGGTAAGATATCATCTCAAAAAAATGGGACTAGAAGACAATGACAGGAGCAGACTCTGTGAAGCGGAAACTGAATCGGCCGAACACATTCTCTGCAGCTGTGCTGCCCTAGCTCGACTTAGGCAAAAATATTTGGGACAGACACAACTAACGGCCAGGGAGGTGAAAAGCAAACCTCTTTAGGAACATTCTATGTTTTTCCAACAAAATTGAATTCCTAAAAACTGAATTAGAAGGATTATGAACAAAAGATCAATAGTGGTCAAAGTTCTGAAAGACTCGCGCAGCCAGTCTCGAGGGGTTGGCCACCTGGTATATTTGGTGTACATAATTTTGTAAATGATTTGTTTGCAAATTTTGCAAATGTGTGTAAATTTTTAATGCCTGTAAATATTTGCAAATGGGTGTAAATGACTGAAATTGTTTGCAAATATCTGTGTAAATTTTTGCAAATGTAGTAAATTTTGCAAATGTTTGCAAATGCCTGTAAATTTTTGGAAATGACTGTAAATCTTTGCAAATGTCAGAAATTTTTTTGCAAATATCTGTGTAAATTTTTTTTTAATTTGTTTTTTTAAAACAATGTTCCAATTGTTTGCAAATTTTGAAATTATTTGCAAATTTTAAAATTATTTGTAATTTTTTTGCAAATTATTGTAAATGCAAATTTGGTGTACACATTTTTGGTCAGTGGCCAACCTCCCGATGCGTCTGTAAGATTCTATTGCCTGGTTCCATAAAAGTGAGTTAAGATTTAATCCATATTAACAATGGAATAAGAGAAAAGTTAAAGAAAAGCTACGGGTCAACGAATTTTGTTAAACCCATCGACTCTCATACCTATAGAACAATTTAACAACTAAACAAAATATTGTATTTTACTTTATAGAAAATCTGTCAAATATTATGTTAGATCAAAATAAATACAGAAATCTATAATATAAAAATGGATGTATGTGTGTGGGTGTGTGTGTGTGTTTGTTCCTTATAGACTCCTAGACCGTTCGACCGATCCCAACCAAATTTTGCACAGTTACTCTCTAGAACCCTAAAGAGGTTTTCCGCTAAAAACCGGGACCGAAAAGCTTAATTTAAAAAAAAAGTGAAAAATTGCGGACGAGCATGAATGGAACGAGATTCCCATCGCCAATACCTGTAATTGATATATTATGGTAATTTACGTAGGTATATTCACATTCAGTACCTACACTATTATAAGTGATTTCATTTCGTAAAAATAAATCAAGTTATAGCAACTAAAGGACAACGGAAAGCAAGACTGTAAACCGTTCTGAAATACTGGAGAAGAAAAGTTCGGGTAAAGCAACCCTGCAAAATCAAAATACTTCAGACAAAGGCAAAGTATTTTACTTTTAATGAGACCCCGGGCGAAGCCGGGTATCCAGCTATATACTATGTATGTGCAGCTGTAACAAATATTGCGTTATATTGGACTTTTGACTGCAAATATTTTTATTTTTAAACTTTTAACATTTTTACTGTTCACTTAAAAAATGTATGATTAAATATAATAATAGACCATACAGAGTGAATTTAAAATTATTCCCAACAGTGCGGCCTTCAGGCCGCACAACCTTGGTCAGCTAGTTATGTATATTATTAACCTTTGAAATTAATATTTGATTCAAATTTTTTAAAATTGTTCATTTAACCTTATAATTTTAAAAAATTTGAATCAAATACAAAATAAATATACAGCAGAAATTAAAAACAAGCAAAAAACAACTTTTTAGTTAGTCAAAAGTAAAAAATAGATAATTTCTTCAAAATATTCTTTTGAAACTTTAAAGTTTTGATAATTCGTATTTTAAACGCTTTAAATCTCAGAAAGAAAATTTTTTTCTCGGCTCAACAAATTTTAACTGCTTGTTGCTGCTACGTAATAATTGCGTGGTTCAGGTGGTCAAGTATTTTATGGATATATTAAAATATTGAATAATTCTAATTTTGTAATATTGCAAAAACATTCAAGTTGTAAATCCAAAACATTTTTAAAAAAATTGATATAAACGGTTTGGGTAGACACTGCATGACCATATTGTCGTGAGATAGTTTGTTGTTGGTGGTTTTATAAAATATTTGCCAAGATGAGCACAGCCGTCACCGCAGATATCAGAGCTTGACCAATTTTCCCACAACTAATTAATGCAGTAAGTATTATTGTTAAATATTTTCTGTTAAAATTAATCAGTGAAGTCGACATCGAATAGCTAAGGTCTGCATTGTGCACGTACGCGGGGGGGGGGCTGTACACCACATGGGAATAATAACAGTTGTTTACATTTTTTGACCTACCCTTGCTATGTATTAAACTAACCAAGTTATAAAAACTAACATTGGCAAGATTTATGCAGAAAATCTTTGTTTATAAACACCGCAATTTATTATTTCAAACTTGCAGATAATAAATATACTGTTGGAATAAAATTTCGAATGTTTTAAAAATGGTTAAATTAATTAATAAATTATTTTTGAAAAGTAACAGACAAGCAAAATTTTTGAGAGTGGAAGAGACTTTTTTTATCATTTAACCGTTGAATTTTTGTTTTTTATTAATTTTTACTTTCATGTAATCACCTTGAGAACCAAAAATTATTATTTAATGACCTCTTATTTAAAATATATAAATTAAAAAAAAAAATTAATATTTGTCTGGTCCATTGTAAAACTCATAATTTTAATTCTGATTCTGGTGCTGGCTTCGGCCACACAAAATAGCGAGTACGTGACTGTAATGAAATCAAACATTTTAATTTAAAAATAATGTCTTACCTATTTAAAGTAATTGCTACCATATTCAATAGCGAAACTGCAACATTTCCATAAAATAAAACCGGAAATAGTTGGCAAAGAGCATCGCCAAATGTCCAAGCCTCGTGAATGTACCCGGATGCAGTTAAGGGTAGATTGACGGAAAAAAATAACAAATCCGAAATACAAAGAGACAAAACGTACGTGTGCTAATACAGTTACCAGATTACCTGAAAGTAACAAAAAGTAAACAGCGACTTATAAATATTTAAATAAAGTAATTTAAATCAGCTTTAAATTAATTTTTATTTTCAAAAATCTTACCAACGACTCCGACTACACAAAATATTATAACGCAAACAAAGGCAAAGTTTGTTGCTTCTCTTGGGTATTTTATTCTAATGACATCAGTTTCGTCTAAAATTTTATTATTTCGAACAATAACACTACACAACGCGGCTGAAACCACGTCCCAACGTCCCAGCGGCTGAAAATACACAAAATCACAACTACATCGACGTACACCACGAACGATCACACTTCAATAAGTAAACTTCCAAAGTTGAGTGAAGTACGTACGGCGAAAGAATCTAATGAAGTGGGAGTGCGGTAGGGTAGGAGAGGAACAATTTCAAAATTTTATCGACATTTGTTTTGATATATCGTAACTTTTTTTGATAACTTGTCACAAAAACTGCTTTAAAATTTTTTTTCGTTTTGTACCTTTCCAATTTTCCATTATTTAAATATTGCAGGTAATACTATGTACAGGGTGTCCACCGTCCGTATCGCCGATCTCGGTGCGCAGGTAGATAAATAAACAAATTACACAATATACAGGGTGGCGATGCATAGCATTTTTCCAATAAAAGGTCCTTTATCTAATCCAAATCCTTAAAATAGTTCTTTCGAAAATAATTTCTTTAAAATTCTTTTATTAACTTCACTTATTGTTATAGTATATTTACTACAAGCGGCCTCTTGCTCCTCGGCGAAATCAGGAACGGCAAAATCATCAATGAATAAAAAAAATTGGAAAAATCTGTTTGTCGTAAAAGGGCAGTTAATAATTGGATGAATTAATAAAAGGAAAAAATACCATTGATGCAGAATGTGCAAAAATTTATGGATGTAGAGTAATTGAGAAAATGTTTGGTCAAATATGCATAATCAAGCTTGCTATTTTTTTATGAGAATGAGGAAATTGGAGGGGGGGGGATAAATTCTTATCTTGCTTGTAGCAGTGTAAAAGCTGGCTAAGGCCCTGGTTATTCCGTTACCATACAGAATAGGTGACTAGATAGTGCACTATATGTACAGGGTGGGCTAATTTCGATGGTTCTTATGGGGAACTCGATAACTGTAAGACGGAGGTTACACGATCAGTTTCGCATCAGTTCATTCCATGTTTGTGGTCAGAAATTGATCGTATAGTGAGTTGACTGATGGACTGATATTCCAGATTGACGGATTATTAAATACTTGAATAATTGAACTGAACTGATGCCAAACTGATCGTGTAACCTACTATATTTAAGAGATATTAAAAAATGGTGCATCTTCGGTCTCTTTTTTTTTGAGAGAAACTGAAGAGCGAAAATGATGTCTGTTTTTATTTCGACCTATAGACAAAAGTTCAATTTTGAAACTTTTCGGTAAATCTCGATATCTCGGTTGTTTTGAAGTTACAGAAAAAATATTAATACGTTCTTCAGACCCTTTTTAAGGACACAAAATCCGTTCCCTTTTTAATTAGACTCATATGTATGTAGAGTAGTGGGGGGAGAGGTATTCCAGAAATAGTTGAAGTAAAGTAGATTTCTCAACACTATAAAATGAAATGCCGAGACTTTGGGGGGGGCGGGGGACCAAGTGTTATCGTTCACTAGAACACTAAAGCGGCATCATAAAGTTTATGCATACTTTTAAGCATTTAATGTTATGCCTCCGGCACTGTTGCCAGATTGGGCGATTTATCGCCAATTGGGCGACTTTTGGAGATATTTTGCGCTTAATTTTTTATCCAAAATCGCAAACTGCAATTTGGGCATTACCTGAGAAATTAAGTTGCGGTTTATTGCGATAAATTATCGACTTCGATAGTCGAAAATATTCTCTATGTACAAACAAAATGCGTACAACCACTCTTGTAAGTGAGACAGTAATAGATGATCAACCAATGGGCGTAGTGCTAGTCATAGATAAGAGAATTTCGTTCTCTATCTGTTTCGGCGCAGACCCGATTAAATATGTACAGGGAAGAATACACAAAACACGTAAATATTTAACTTTCTTACTAAAATGACTCGAGTTAAAATTCCCGTAGTTGAAAATACACTTTTTCGTATAGAAATAGCTTTCCAAACAAAAGAGGGCCATTTAAGAAGTCTTTTAAGGTTAGGATAAATTTGGTGGGTTCTTTTAAGCCCACAATTTAAATTTGAAAATCACAAATTTCCCATAAGATATACATGTAAGTGTAATATTATGCAGTTCGTGCGCTGTAGGTGGGTCAACAGTCAAAAGCGGTGGGGAGCTACCAGTCGCTTCCCGATATCTGTCGGGTCAACATCCACACTTTGCCAAGTTGAACTGTTGTAGGGAGATATTTTTAATGAGTAAAGCGCTTGTTAAAACGGCTAGTAGCGGCCAGAACGTAACAGAGCGAACCGGAGACTGAGAAAAGTGGGCTTTGACAAACGCAACCACACCAAATCTCGGATTCACCTTAAACGTCAATTTTTTCAAAGTTTGTGACCTGATCACTACTTTTACTTTTTTTATCCGTTAATTAGAAACTCACAAAAAAAATCAGCTTTTTTACTCTTGTAAGACTCAATACATACTTTTAAATAAAACGGGCAAGAATTTATGAACATTTTTGGGAAAAAACGCAAAGAGGTTTTTTGACCCCAACATTAAAATTTTGAAAAGTGGACATTGAACTCAATTGGCGACGTTTGCGCCACTCTCAGGCTATGTTTTAAATAATAAAAAAGGCAGTTAAATTTTAACAATAGCCAAAAAAAGAAAACATTCAAGAAAAAATTAACACTAAAACTTCACACTGTGGTCTCAGAAACCCAAAGCGTCGTAAAAGTTAATGACACATGCGCTGTAATGCTTCTTTTTTAATCCTTTCTTGTAAATTAAGTTCATAGTTATTTCAGTAAGTGTGATTATCCGTAGGTGCCTTTTAGTCATTGCACAAATTACAACATTTGAAAATAAATTTATATGGGTATCTGAGACCCCAGTGTGAAAGTTACGTATAATTTTAAAAATCGACATTAAATTAGTTTAATGCAATATTACTTTTATTTATTGTGTAAGGAACATTTTCACGACGACATCGATCATAAAATATTTTATGAGTTGTAACAATAGAAGAAGTAAAAAGAGTGGTCTGTAAGGAATTATCGATCTAAGCAGTGGTGTGTTAAATTGTATTTGAATAATCCGTATTTTTAATTATTAGAATTATGGATAGGTGCATTAAGCTTTTTGCATGGTTTCTTTTTTCTTTGTATTTTTCTTTTGTTAGATGTGTGTTCTTTTGTAAGTGTATCTTGCAGGCCTTTTCCTGTTCCTTGATGGCTTCAGCTATTTCCTGATTCCAAATCTTTAGACCTCTTTTATTTTTTGTTTTTTTTGTTCTAGAGCTTCTTGGGATGCTCTATCCATGCATTTTCATATATTGTCCCATTCTCTGTTAATGTCATTCGTTGTTGTCGTAATTTCTAAGTGTTCTTGTAATCTTTTTTTGGTAAAGATATTTTATACTTTGGTCTTGAAGTAAATGTATTTTGTGTGCTATATTGTTTTCTTCCTTAATGTTCTGGCGCCCAGTTTGTTTTTTCCATCTAGTCAGTAAGCCTATCTTTGATACTAGGAGGTAGTGGTCTGAATATATATTACGTCCCCTATATACTCTAACATCTTAGACCTGAGAACTTATTATTTCGTTAACTATTACATAATCTATTATGGAATGTAATTCTCTGGCACTCCACGTGCACTTATGGATGTCCCTTTTTCTGAAGAATGAGTTAGCTATTCTCAGCCCATTGAAAGTCGCAAAATGTCGTAGTTCGTGCCCATTTTCGTTTATATGTACTTCGCCAAAAGTTCCTACTACTTGGGGGATAGGTTGATTTCCGATTCGTGCGTTTAGATCTCCAGCGATGATTAGATGGTGATTTCTGAATTCTGTGGTGGTCTTCTGTAGTTTATCATAGAAAGCTTCTGTTTCTTCTCTTTTCCCCTCTTCTGGTGCGTAGACGCCTATTACCGTAAGGTGACCTCCGTCAACTTTTAGTTTAATGGTTATTATTCTCTCGTCTATGTGTGAGTAGCTTTCTATTTGGTTTTTCAATTTTTTGTTTATTAGTATTGCGACTCCACTTCTTGCCCGCATTTGTTGCACCACGCCGCTGTATATCATTATGAAATCGTCAAGTTCTTTTGAGTTTCAGTTATGACTAATATAGTATCTATCTCTTACTTTTTTAGCATGTCGTTTAATTCCGCTTCTTTGTTCCCGAGACCTCTTACATTCCATGTTGCCGAGTAGTTTAAGGTTTTCCTAGTATAGATTACCAGTCCATAGCTAGGTAAGTTAAGCGATGAGGCTGCCATCTTAAAACCTCTTAACTTGCTTGATTTTTCAGTAAGAGTATTCTTCTCTTAACCAAGGGGTTCCAATTTTAGGGCGCTGGAAATTTGCCCGCACCCTCTCCCGTCTGCTACAACTCTTGTTGCATTGCCCAGGGGTCACGCGGCTACGCCTTCGAGGACGTTTGCATTGTTTTTTATTAGAAATATGTTTAGGTAATAAAAATTATATTCTCATTTTGATTTTGTCTACCTACCTAGTACTTAGGGGGTACCTACCTACATACCTGCCACAGAAATTACCTACACTTACCCCCAAGGCTCTCTTATCTATGCCCCAAGAATTAATTGTTGGTATTCAAATAAATACTTAATATGCATGGTCCAAAACTAAAGCCACTATAAGGTATTAAAAATTAAACCATGAAGTGGTGTAGGTTTCCAACTATAAGAGCGGAATGACAAAAATTCTTATTTAAGGGATAAAAACTTTTAGAGATTTTCATTTAAATAATTCACCTATCAATAATTCCAATTAAAATTAATAATAACCATCAATCTTTTTTTTTTCATTTGAAATCAGTTTTTTCGTAAAATTTCATCGTCAAGCTAGCGTTGTTATTATTATTACAATTAAACAGGCAAATTTCTATAAATGAAATAAAAACTTTCAAATTCAAATGTCAAAATTTCATACTTACTTATTTACAATTTGTGCTTTTTAATTTTTACGAATGCACTTGAAATCGTCAAAAAAACAAGTTGCACATCTGTGCGCAATAACTTGGAGAACCCACATTTCACAACACAGCATCACTTCAGTTCTGTGTGGTTTGTGGCGGAGGAAGTTTCTAAATAGGATTTTATATAATAAAAATAGGTAAGTTTAAAACATTTTACATACATAATTACATTAAATATCTTTGTCAGTACTTTTTATTGTGCCGGTATGTTATACAGAGTGTTTAAAAAATGTTTTTCAAAAATACAGTTACAATAAATTTTCGGTATAATGTAAAATCATTTCATTATTTTTTATTTGGGTTAATTTTTTTTTTATCGTTTCTACTTTTGTTTCTTGTTGGTATTGGTGCTTTGGGGAACGACTTTCCGCTGGCAGTTGTTTGTTTGGAACTATTGTTGTGAGGTCTCGAATTGGAAGGCACAGATTTTGAAGCTAGCGAAGTGGCACTTGATGGGTTTTTGTCGGTGGTTTTACTACTCGAAGAACTATATTTACTGTTTTTGTAAAGGGTTTCAATTTTATCTGCTCTTCGTATGCAGTTGACTAGAATCCCGCCGCCTTTTGGAGCGTTATACGTAGCTCTGGATTTATAGGGTTCAGGTTTGCTGGGCGACGATGGACTTGCCTTATCTGGACGGGGTCTGGTGAACTTTGGCATGCGTTTGTAAGTCTCGAAGTCAAAATCATTCGGTCCAGTATCTTTCAAATAAATCAATTCGCTGTCAGCTCGATCATACACATCGCGATTTTTATAACATCCTGCAAGTTCCTTTTGTATTTTTACCTGAAAGCAAAAGGGCATTACAATTTTAGAATCACAATCTAGGCATAAAGCATCATGGTAAAATAACTACAAGGTAGGATATGCCTCCCGTTCTGCGCATGTTGAGAAGGGGATATCGACGTCACTTCGGGGTAAATAAAGTATTTTCGTTTCGACTTGTTTCTTAAATTTAGTTTATAATTCTTATTATAAAAATAATATGCGCGGTGTTTGATTGCAAATTCGACAACCAAAGTAAAAAAAAGATGATTTGACTAGTAGTAAATACAAATTTAATTTAGAATAATATTTAATTTGAAACAGGTATTATTTAAAATAATTATGATGTTTTTAAAATTTGACTTGATACAGGGTTATATCAAAAACGAATTACGACAATGTGATTTTAAACCCCAAGTTCTTTTACATGGATAGATCACGTAAGTGAAGGGGGTCTACATAGTAGTAATAAAGATGGAGGGCGGGGAAGGGGGGGAATCATGGAACCTACCCTCAAATTTTAAAAATTAAATTTTTTTAACTTAATTGCCGACATTAAGTTATTAAAGCGGGTTATACTTTATTATTATGAGGTACGTAAAATTATGGTATTTTTAAACTGCTATTGTTTTAAAAGTAATTGATCGATCAACTTGAAATTTATTTTGGAACAACGCTAAAAAATGCAAATAACGATTCAATTCATTATGTTTTTCCGAGAGTTGCTCGTGAGTGCGAGCAAAAACGCAACTTTAACCCATAAAAGTTTGCTTTATATTAAAATAATAACAAATTATTTTCATCAACTAATACTAATTTATGTAATTAATTAGTTACTGATTTCTAAAGTTTAAAATAAATAAACAAAAACTTGAAAAACTTAAGTATTTTGTTAATTTGCCTATAACCTTCATAACGTCTGCGTGTTACTACTCTCAGGTGACGTCACTGGGCAAAGTTGAACGCTTTTAGGACACTTGCATATCCTACCTTGGTGGTTATTTTACCATGACAAAGCATCACCCTCAAGGTCATACACGACAGGTTTAATAATTCTGTGCTTCTTTGCCAAAAGCTGATATGTCATTTTCTGAAATTGTCCAGAATGTCATATCAAGTTTAGCCAAATCACTTATAGAGAGATCTTGTGAAATATCATACTGTGACAAATTACAGTACAAGGTTGTAGCTTTACTATAGACATATCAAATTTTGCCAGATTAAAAAAATACCTTCTATAACATATCAACAAAGAAAAAACTAAAATCACTCTAATAATGACATATCAGCTTTTGGCAAAGCAGCACAGAATTATTTTCGGGGAACCCAAAATAAAAAATGCACTGCCAACAAAAACTTTAGATTTATCAATATCAAACGGTCTTAAGTTTGAAAAAAAGGTTTCGTGCACAAAATTTTCTAATACAGTCAATTCCGGTTAATTGGGACAAGTGTTAACTGGACTCCTTAATTGGGCCAAAATGTCCTTGCCCGATGTTCTCGGAATTGACTACTTGATTTGATAAAAAATGAAATTACCGAAAGCAAATTCGTTCTGTAGGAATTCAACCGGAGTAAGCATTTTTGCCGCGTCCTCATCTGAGCATTTTGCGCGCACGAAAGCGTGCGGCGTAAAATTTTCGTGGGGCAAAAATGCTCAGATGTGGACACGTTTTAAAATTTATAAAACTGTGCGCGCAAATTTTGATCCATTCTATGTTAATTCAATGTACCCGTCCACATTGAGCATCGTGCGTTGTGCGTAGAAATCTGGTGTCTTCGAATTTAATTAGGGATATTTACGATGACAGTTTTCGTGCGCGCACAAATGCTCAGATGAGGACGGACGAAACGTACCGGTCTCATTTCAACACACAAAACTGGGATCCGATTGTTGGCGGTTTTTCAAAGGATTTACACGCAAATACAATAAATGTTGACGAGACTTTCTAGATTCCCAATCGAAAATTACGTAAAGCCTGCAATAGTGCTAATTTTTGATTTAAGTTTACAAAATCTTGAAAATCCTTGAATTTTAAGTTATCCCTTGAAAGATTTTTCTCATTTTGTTAAATAAATTTTTATTTTAATTAAATATGTAGTATGAACGTTGTATTAATTTTTATTCACTATTTTGTTTTGTTTATGCAAGATATGGAGTTATTTTTAATACATTTTTTATATGATAATTTTTTTGTCTGACTGGCCATAATAATTTATTATGAACCCAAAATTATGATATAGATAAAGTTTTATTTTCTAAATTTTAAAAGCAATAAAATGTGAGTAAGGACATTGGATTGCCGGATGATTGACAGAAAGGGCCATCATAATACTAATAGCGGTCGTACTCATTGTCGGTACATATTTTAGGCATTAGAACATAAATATGTAATTGTACATTCTTTAGAAACATATGCAAAGTACATAAAATAATGATTAAATTATTTTTTAATAACTTAAAACCACAATAGATTAATACCACAATTTTATATTTTATACGACCGATAGGAAATAGTTCACTTAAGTTGTTTATTTATTATTTTGATACCTGGAGAAATAAATATAAGTTTATTGTATTTGAATTTTCTCATTCTTATTTTTAAAGATTGACATTACGTCTGTCTACCAATCCATAACTTAGTACTAATAACTCAAATACTAAAATAAACAAATACTGCAAGCTTGTATTATGTACTATATGAATCCCCTGTTTCTAAAAACCGGAGAGTCAGAGCTAATCGTTCTTGCACAGGATAACACATTTTCTAAATTTCTTATTCATCTTGCTAATTTTAGGTCCAACAGCGTTAATTAAAATTCGAAGTCTTCAGACAACGTTCTAATAAAACTTTGGAAATGATGTATCTGCTAGTAAATTTGATCTGCTATAGGTTTCTCTACTTTGAAATAATTTGGTAACCCACCAACGTTTTAGTGTTTTCTTCTTTTTGTACTTTGTGGTTTATAATTACAATAAAATCTTTAATGACGTATTATTCATTTCTCTACAAAGTCGGAACGAAAATGTAAACATAAAATTAAATTTAACGAAATTTTTTCGTGCGGCGCAAAATTTTCGTTCGCGAACAGCTCTTGTACGTGTTTAGCTTTCGCGCACACAGCTCTTGTGCGTGTCTAGCATTCGCGCACACAGCTCTCGTTCGCGAATAGCTTTCGTGCGCGCACAGAGGTCCACATCTGAGCATTTTTGCGCCGCACGCTTTCGTGCGCGCAAGAATGCTCAGATGAGACGAGCTTTTTTACTTTGATTGTTATGAAACGCTTTATAAAAAAGGTGAAAAGCAAACCGTAGAATTAAATAAAATTGTTGCGGGGGAGCTTGAGCACCGTACTCGCAGCCGTGCAGATGATACGGTGCCCCACCTCGGAGCGAATTGAATTTTGATAACTTTTAGGTGTAACTATCTACATAAAGAGAAATCTAAAGATGCATTAGTTAATTATTATATTGTTTTCTTTCAGTTTTTCGGAAAATTGTAAAATACTCCAAATTTTCAATTTGTAGTTTATCAATCAGTAAAAACTGCGCAATGCACTTAACTAAAATACACAATATTTTAAATACATTTGCGAGTAGTATTCGCTAACGTTTTGCCATCAGAAAATTTTTCTTGATCTGGATCCGAACGTGACGTGTGATAACTGCACCACAGACAGAAGCGATTAGTTTGATTTACTGCTGTGGCGAAGTACCCTCGGTCCTGGATCTAGGCAAATTTCGAGATAGAAAATCTGTTTTGCCCTTCGGGTCCAATAATACGTCAAAATATTATGTTATATTATTCGCCAACGAACCATTGTGTCACTTTTAATCCCGATGGCGAAGATTTTTGCCAAATGCAAAACTGCTTTTGTTAAAGATTAGATCACAATTTTAATTTTGAGACGAATCTAGTTGATTTTGAGAATTTTGACTCGAAGTCTTTAATTGTGATATTTGATAGGAATTCTTTTATTTTCAATTTATATATTTTTTTCAAATTTTGAAACATTTTATTTTATCCCTCTCTCGCACAGGGCTAGAAGTTATTTTGTTTGGAAACGGTTACTTCTTTTTTCAAAAACGCAAATTTCTTTTTTTACATTAAAATGAAATATCAAAAATTAATTAATTAAAAATGTTGAAAACTTTTCAGTTGCTAATGATTTAATGGATCAGCTCATAAAGCAAGAGAAATTGAAAAGATCGAAAGCCAAAAACTAAATAATTTAAAAAGAAAATTAAATCGGAAAAGAAAACCATTGACCGAAGTAACCTTTCCTGGTGCAAAAAAGGAAAAATAGCCTTTTGTACGATGTTAAAATAATTACAAAATAAACTTTTCTTTACATTAACATTAACAAGTGAAAATAAAAATTTTCGAGTTACTTTTCGGTTACTTTTGTCTAGGACACAGGTAACTTTTTTTTTTTTTTTGAGAAAATTTTCGTCAACATCGCAGTGTGCCTATTACCGGGTCAATATCCATATTAAATCACCAAATTTAAATAACATTTGTTGCTCAAAACTTTAAATTATTTAAATGTTTTTACCAGGCCTTCTCTCCCTTCCTTGGCGAGTTAAAAACCACACAACTTCCTGATCTATTGAGAGATTAACTTGATTCAAAAATCGAAAATTTCTTATAATGTAGACAACTTTTTTTATAATATTTAAGAATCTTAATGAAAAAAATTACCAAAGATGAGAATCTCAAAAATTAAAAAATATATTTTTGGTACATAATATTTTTATGCAGTAAACCAGATTTACATTTTTTTTAAAAGGTCTCGCTAACATCTTAAGTAAGACTTCCTAGTGTCGAAGCTCCGAGCAAGAACGTTGCATTAAATGGCCCATCTCTTTATATTTATACAGGGTAGATTACTTGACGAGTTGCGGTAAAATTGAAAACAGATGTGAAACGAGAATGGACAAAGGTATGTCGGATAAAAATTGTTAAGAATGGGACTTTTTCAAAGAGGAAAAATGTAGTCGACAGGTGGCGCAGCAATAAAAAAGCGATAAAATACAAACCAACAAGTTTTGCAGATGAAAATCAGTTTGTTAAGATAGAATTCATAGAGGCCATACACATAATATTATGTAAGCAATAATTTATGTACAAATGAAGTTGTTTAAACTTTCAATGATGAATATTTCTGATGAAAGTAATTAACAGATTTTAACAAAACTATGTCGTTCTACGCTTGACTAAACACCAAATTTAATTTTTGAATTTCGTGCGCTTACGATTACATTGTAAGCGCACAAAAACTTTTATATTTTTGAGAAAATCAAAAAAGTAGTACCTATACTATGTCGCAAGGGAATAATGATCAACTTTTCTTT
Source organism: Lycocerus yunnanus (assembly GCA_036346125.1). Lineage (NCBI taxonomy): Eukaryota > Metazoa > Arthropoda > Insecta > Coleoptera > Cantharidae > Lycocerus > Lycocerus yunnanus. The sequence continues at coordinate 1,150,128 of JARFIX010000105.1, forward strand.
GTGAGATTAAAGTTAATTTGCAGGAGGTGCAGCCGAGTGCAAAAATTTTCAAGAAAGAATGTTACGAAAATTTGTTTGTGTAGTACGACGACAACGTTAGCGAATACGGTACTTGGTGCATTTGATTTGCGAAAATTGCGCATTTTCTACTGATGTAATTCAATTGTTTTTACACAAATAAAAATTAATTAAATTCTTCCTAAAATTAATTTAAAAAAAATAAAACACAAGTTTTTAATATTACAATGATCGCGTAACCGAAAAGTCATCAAAACTCGGTTTGTGCCCCCATCGTTCAATGGACGAAATGGTAAAATAGTGGATATTAAAAAAAAATTTAGTTGTGGGATGGTATAATATACTATAAGACATATAACAGTTTTTGTTTGTGGTCGGTAAATATTCGAAAATTAAAGCTGAAATAGTAATGACCGGGTGGGTATTTTTGTAATTTTTTAATGCCAATATCTTATAAATAAACAAACATTGGATCGATAAATTTTGACCGAGTTTCACAAGTAGACAAGCAAAAATAATTAAATATCCACCACCTTTTTTTGCCATTTCGTTCCATTGCGCAATGGCCGCGTCTATAGTTGCTTGGACGATATACTACATAATGTAGATCTATCGGGGCTAGTTTTTAAAGTTTAGAAAATGTAACGTACCAGTTCTTCAGCAAATTCCTTCGGGTGTTCTTCTAGGCCACGTTTAAAACATTCTTTTTCGCTGTCTGTTGGTTGAATATCATTTTCAGTCATGTCGACTAACAAGTTGCCCATATCCACGAATGGTAAGGATACATTCGAATTTGTTACATTATTTCCACTATTTCTACTAACTCTACTAATTCTAGTAGTTACACTAGTTAAACTAGTTACACCAGTTATACTAGTTACACTACCTCCATTACTTCCACTAATTCCACTAATTTCAGTACTTGCACTAATTTCACTACTTGTCCTGATGCACGCTCCTCCGAACTCATTAAATTTAGCGTCAGATGTGCCAAGATAATCGTCGGATATTAATGTATCGGATATTAATGTATCGGATATTGATGTATCGGATATTGGTTTACGGAATATTGGTGTTTCGGGTATTGAGCTGTAGTTGTGGACAGCTATTACCACCTCGTTATCCGTAGCATCAGAATCTAGGGTTATAGTTTCCAAAAAGTTCCATTTTTCTTTTGACGAGTCAAATTCGGATACCTCTTTCAGCATCTTTATTCTATTTTCTGCTTCAGATTTCATGTTGTATTTATCCGAGTATATTAAAAAATTAGAATTTTGGACCGTTTTAAATCTCACGCGTCGTCGAAATCCGTTGGGATTGTGAATTTCACAAGTGCACAATCCGTTGTCGTAGTATTTATGCCAAGTGTACCATTTCCTGCACAACAATACGGCTGCTTCCATGTTGTCTATTAGGGATTCGGAAGTTACTTTACTTTTTTGAACTTTTATACCTTCTGCTCGACAACATTCCATTTCGAGTTTATCTTCGTACTCCATCAAGTTATTTTCTAGATATGGACGATAGTTATTTTTGCCACATGCGGCAAGAATAGAATCTTCGAAACTGAATATTTGTGGAAGTTTGTGAACAAAATGAAGAACGGTCGACGTCAAGTGATTCGTCAACAACGAATGTCTTTCCTTTTCATGTATTTTAAGCAATTGGGAGTTGGGATTCTCAAGGGTTGTGTTAAAAAGCCCGAAATAAGCTGGGCCTATGTCGTTTGTAATGTCTAGAAATTTGAAACCGAAACTCTCGGCCATGGGCGTGTTTCCTGACACAACAACCTTTCCCGATGGGTTCTTTTCTGCAAATTCTACTAATTTCCGTAATCCTTTGAGATTCCACAATTTGTAACCTGTGAGGTCGCGATGTAAAACAAATAGTTGTTGATGTTCTATTCGGTCGTGTCTTAGACATTTAAATTTATTGGCACGCCTATTTTTGAAATTGGAATTTTTGAAGCATTTTCCATCGGCGAAAATTGAAAACATTTTGTCGTACGTGTCGTAAGCTCGCAACACTTCATATTGTCTTTTATCGTAGTTAAGTTCGCGGAACAACGGGCCAATGTTGATTAAGGCATTGAAGTCTTGTTCACATTCGGTACAATTTGATGAATAATATTTTATCGATTCGCGATTAACGTAGACTCGCATGTACTTTTCTTTAACATTGATGGAGTATTCCCCTCTTTCGCTTACCGATATGTTGACGTTGTTTTGTAAGGTTATGTCGGTGTGAAAATCTATGTTGTCGTAGTAAATTGTTACGTAGTTTGGATGTTCGAATTCATAAGTCATTTGTATAAAAATCCAAGTATCGGCCTGAGGGTGGTCGTCGATCCAAATATCATTAAATTCTTCTACTAGCACGGTGTCAAATGTCGTCGTTATTCTCGTTCCGTCAGGGAATTGGGTCGATAATTTTCCGTCACTATTCAATGTACATTTAACGCCATCGGGCTTGCTATATGATATTTCATTATTTTTTGTATCGCGGAAGTATCCTTTGCCACGCTCAGACGTTTCATCTGTAAATGTAAGGTTAATTCCGCAGTGGTTCGTGTACGTGAATTGTTTTTCGTTTTCTCGCACGCAGACCAGGCATTTCGAGATCGTGGTTTTTCCGATTAGGTGATATCGACATTCTTTTATTCGATTAAAGTGCGATTGGAGCCTCGATTTATTAAAATAACGATTTGCGTTGCTACCAATGACATGGCGGGCTCTTGTGCGTACAATGTAATTCACGAGTCTCTCGCGCTTAGTTAATTTGTTTCGACGATCGATGTTCAAAGAGCACCTTCTTAAAGTTTGTTTAATTTTGTTTTTAGCACGAAACGCCGTTGCATGATAAGGTACATCGCAGTGCATTTTGTTCCACCATTACCGATTATGTTGAGCGTTCCGTCGAATTTTTTATTACAATTTTTTCCCTCTCTCGTAAAGGTCCGCGAACGCTCTCCCAAAATGGATTTGCAGATGGGACCTTTGTCGATGTATTCTTGCTTTACATTAAAGGGTCCTTCGTCAACACTGGGCATCGTATAAACAACTAAACCGGTTGGTAAAGATAGTGTCATATCGTACCAATGACTCGAGTCCGTATCATAACTAGAAAACGCAGCGGGCTCTACTTTGATGACCTTGATGTCTCTTTTATTTTATGTCTAGGATGACTGCATAAAACTTTATACCTTTCGTCTTCGATTTCAATTGTTATGGTCGATTTGCAAGGAACCATGTAGGAAAATTTACGTAACTTGCTGGAACACACCCTAAATAGAGGTATTTGATCCTTTCTGGCCAAATCGATTTTTTTCATTACTTCTTGCAAACTTAAAACGGTATTATATCCAAATCGGAAGAGAACATCCGGGTACGTTCTGCGTTTTGGTTTGCGGATACGTTTTCTACAATAATCGTCTTCAATGTCGGATTCAAAATTGACGAGTACATTATTTGTCATTTTTTTCTCGCCGCGTGTCCGTAAAATTTCGCGTTTAAATTTGCATTTTTCTTTCTCGTTCAATTGTTCGACGTATTTTTCCAACGGAACTTTCTTTCTTTCTTGCCTATCGCTTTCTCCTCCCAATCTATCCGTTGTTCCAAATAACTTTTGACAAACTGCGCAATGAATCGGATCGTCGAACCGGCATGAGCACCCTTGCTTAAATAGCTTTAACTCGGTTCTTGTTAACGTGCGCGGTTTGGCGAGGGTTACTGCATCTTGGAATCTATGTAAATATTTTTCTTCTACGTGTTCTGCGATACTATATTTGCAAGGTTTTAGTCGGGGCGGCTGTGGTTTTGAATCAAGCACTCGACCACTTTTATTCCCGATTTGCAAAGTCGAGAAACTTTTTAAAGCAATCATTGTTCCATCCTCGAGACTGATATGGAAATGGAACGGTCTTGTTATGCTGGTTCTTTTGCAAGGTAAAACCAAGTAATTCGAATCGACGCAAACACTAACGGTTAAATCTGTGGGCCTTCCCAATAAAATTTGTTTGTTCCGCGATAACTTTACATCCGTCCATGCTATGGAAGACCGTTGTCGTACCGTGCAATTGCACTCGATCGTTGGATATACCGTAAGCCGTAGCACCAAAACTTTTCTTATAATTTTTTTGATGGAAGACGTATTTGCAAAAATCTTTGAATCCAATGGGCGAGTAGATATGTGTTTTCCAAATTTTAGAATTTATTCCAAATAGATTGGTCTGATTATGATAACGGAATAATATTGAATCATTGAACGGGCAATATCGATGATCTGCGCACACATAATTTTTCTTTGCGTTTAAAAGGGATTGCAATATATCTGCTTTATCTAATTTTTCGATCCATCGATAACCGCCAATGTTTCTACTTTCATATACGTTGGCATTTTTGGAGTGTCGTAAAATTGATATTGGGATACGCTGGGATGAAGTATCGATCGTGGGGCTTCTCGCGGGAGCGTACATGTATTTAATTTGAGTTTGAACTGCGTGCTTTTCTCTAGAGTAACTTTTTTCTGGAAAAGCGCGTTGAAGAATTGATTTATTATTTGACGCAATAGTAATTCTGGGAACTGCACAATTAAGACTTTCAAATATAACCATGCATATATGGTGAAGCGTCTCGGCTTCGCTTTTATTTACCGATACAGCCCACGATTGAACTTGGTGTTTTATTACCAAAGCGTTCGTGAAAGGTATTGGTTTGTACCGATTTAATATTACCACGGGCCAAGAACATTTTAAAATATTCAATTGCCAATCGATTAGATCCTTTGATATCTCTGGGTAGCAATATGCTTTATGGTACATTGTGTTGGTGCTGTGTATCTGGAAATCGCGTTCTTTAATTTTTAGACGAGTTTTTGGCGGCAAGTTGGGATAATCGTATGATACCACCACCGGTACGTAATACGGCGAAATGATGTGCACACATTTTTCCAACCACCTCCAGAGTTTCCTACACAATTTTGCATTTAGTTTTCTCCTCGGGCGGCGTCTTCTGGGAATTTCTATTTCCAAATCTTTCATTTGAATACTGCCCAATGTACTTTTTCTATGGTCGACATTTTCGTACAAGGCCGTGTCGGGAGAAATAACAACCGATCTTCTTTTTACGTTTTTGTTCTACCCGAGCACGCACTTCTTCCACCAAACAGTTTAAAATCACTTCAACCGATAAACATTCCGGAGGTATTGCATCCGACAGTAATTTGTAGGTTTTAAAGTTTTCAATTAACTTCACTTTGGGTTTATAATCCAACTTGTCAATTGTTAACGACTGAATATATTTCGTATTCCATTTGCAAGGTAACTATTTTATTAATTTCCTCAGAAATTTCTTCAAAGGTTCTGACACTTTGCTCTTCGTAGTCATCGCATACTTCCAAGTTTACCTCGAATACTCTCGGAACTAGTACGTGAGCCGTGTTCAGCAAGAATTTTGATTTTATAGTTCCATCTAACATTTGATGCATTTTTTTCCAAAATGTAGCCAGTCCTGGCACTTGAATTTCAGAATGAATCGATATATATAACGGAACTAAATCTGATGTAAAACTGGAAAAGGTAAATGGTACCTGACAACCTCGATCTACCGTCGATCTTCTATTCGATTTTCGTCTTTCTGCGGATATTCTCGCGTGGGGAGGGCTAATATCATCTACCAATACAGATTCTCTTTGCGATATGCGAAAATCTTCTTCTTCTTCGTCTGAAACATAATCATCGTCTGTTCCCGTTATTTCTATGATCGCAGAAAGTGTTATGTCCGTTTTAAATAAATACTTAATGAGGTCGATTTCGTAAAATCCTCCCAATAAAATATATAAATGTCTGTGTTGTTTTACAACACTTTCGCTTTCCGAAGATAGCTTGTTGTCTTCAATTTTTAATATACTGCTGCCTTTTCTTTTTCTTTTGTTATCTTTTTTAGACTCGGTTACCGTCGGTACGATCGGAGGATCCATTAAATTTATATCTGCAGTTAATATTTCGATGATCTTCAGTTTGATTAATTTAGATAATAATTCTAACGGAATATGGGCGTAGGTATCTACGTAACTCGCAGCTTCTGCCCTTGCCATTTTGTTTAAGATTGCAAATTCGTCTCGAGGTTCCGTGGATTCGTAAAATCGAATGTCGTTCAAAATATCGATATTTCTAATTATTTTGTAAACTGATTGTGGTCTGAGAATTGCACCAGCTGCAAACTTGGTTACGACTTCATAAAATATTTCAATGGATTCTATAAATAGAAAAACATCGCAAGTTCGGTTTTCATAAATCGTGTTTATGTTCAATTCTGAAAGTTTTTGTCGCCAATTAATTGGTGGAGTTTTATTTATATCTGCATTAGAAGCTTTAGCTTTCTTTTTGCCCATTCTAAATTACACAAAAAAATTAATATCTGGAAAAATTTTAAATAAATTTCCACTTACCTTGTATATTTCTTTTATAATTTCCTCTTTTATTGTTTTGCGGCACTACTTGGGTCAATTATCAAATCGAAAATCTAAAAGAAATAAAAAACCATTAAAATTGAAATTTTTGTATTATAAAACAATTTAAAAATGCCGGAACCCCACAGTTTTCGTCAGCTCATCTCTCATAAGAGAAATGTGGTCAATACAAGAACAACGAAATACAAACATAGTTTACGGATGAAAATCCGTTTCCAAAGATAAAATTCAAATTGGGCCCACAACCTTCTTCATCGGTTTGGACACCGTCCTGGACCATGGCGTTGTAAAATTCGAAAGACTTATAAGTCGCTCGGGATGATCCAGAAGGTGTGCGAATCATGGCAGCAACACGCATTCCTGACCAAAAACACACAAGATCTATTCCAGACAGATGGCAGAGCACACCAATTACAAGGGACCTACGTTGTTAACGCGGAACCCGAACCGCGACACGCAGAAGTCCGGCCGGCGTCGCCATCGGGAATAGTCCAGGCAAATTAAATTTTTAGCCGGACAAAATCTGGGCAAACTGAAACTTCGCAAACATGCGTTTTTGAATGTCCGAACGAACCTTCTACCAAAAATTCCCCACTAGCTTCACCCCCAATCGGAGATTTACCACCCACGCCAACGCAGAGTTTTGCTAATAATTTGTTTTTATGGAAAATTATCATCAAACCAAAATTTCACATCGACAAAATGATTTTTCAAAATTTGTTTAAATTTGAAACAAATATTTGAACAGGGTGGATTTAGGACATTTTTAGAAATTAAAATATCCATTAAAATAATTGAAGCATATTACGCCAAATTGAAACAATGCGAGATATTCCAGAACATTGCAATTGTAACACGAAATTGAAAATTACAATTTTACAGAGGGAAGGGGGTAAAGCTAAACGAATTATTAAAAAAATCGCTTACAATAGTTTTAATTTTACTAGATTCTCGCCAAGCAAGCATCATAATTTAGGAACTTTATAAACAAAGTAGAAATTAAAAAAATTGTTTTGAAGAGTAGCTGCTCCCAAAGGTTATATCTGTTTCACAAGCTATCATATTACGAGTATCTCAGAATATTTACCTACTCGAGTGGGTGGGATGTACCCCGTTTGTGACACATTTTTTGTTCTTTCCCATCCGTTGTAGATTTTTTACACACATCACAGAGGAAGAATGTTGATTTCAATTTTTAATCTGCATTTTGTTTTTGCTAAAAATTTACTTTTACTTAGTAATTTTCCAAGTTTAATAAGAACATAATAATTTTCTTCCCATATTGGGGGATCCAATGCCCAATTTTGACGAAAAACAAACATAAAAATTAACATTCAATTCGGTGGTGGTGAGCGCACGACGGCATTTAAGGCTTAAATTTTGTAAATTGAAAACTTATTTTACACTTAATTATTTCAATGTGAAAAATTCCGCTCTCCTCGTCAGCAAAAGTAAGAAAAAATTGAACCCCGCCCCTAAGCCTGCTTACTTGAACGCCCTTATTGTAATTATTAAAAATTGCAACAACAAAATTATTTGCAATTGATTGAAAAATCATGTTTTAGTTTTTCAAAATTCAGGTTTTCAAACTTGGCTTGCAATTAGCCAAAATTATTATTCTTTTATAATTTGAAAATTGTTTTGGCTTGGTCTGTCGCATTGTATGCCGCTTACGATAGATAATAATTTATTTAATTTATAGGCACCAAGCTGTATTTGTTTATTTTATTGTTTGAGTTAGTGCGACAGCTATCTCCTATTACATACAATTTGTTCAACATTTTGTTTAAGAAATGGAGGACAAAAAAAATTAAACCGTTTCGAAAATTTAAAATTTATATGAAAATAAAGGTATCAGATAGAAACCAAATTACTCGTACTTTTAAATTATTTACTTTTTAATTTAAAAAATGTGCAAGGTGCAAACAGTTGCTGCATTAGATTATGCATTATCACAAGCGAGATTAATTACGATTTCAGTGACTGTAATTATAAAGTCGCTGTAATTATGATGTTCTCATCTGAATTTATTAATAAACTGCAACATTGAACGCCACAGTTCCGAGTAAGTACATAGTATGTACTTGCTGGGCGGTTACACATTAGAAAAAGGGGGTTAATTTAACCCTCAAGAAAAACACCGTCGTGCGGTTACCGTGACCGCATCGCTAAGTGTGAATACTTAAAAGTGGTAAGACCCTTAATGCCTAATTTTGGTGAAAAACAAACACAAAAATGAACATTCAATGCGGTCGTGGTGACCGAACGACGGTGTTTAAGGGTTAAGACAATTTTTATATCTACAAAATAGTAGGTATACCGATTTCTTTCCATGTTCTAATAATAATAATTCGATAGTTATTTATTTTCAGTAGAAATATTTTACCCTTTTAATAACCCGTAAAACAAAAAGTGCCCTTAAATCGGGAGCAGACTCATCGGTTCCTAAAAGAGCAAGTATTAAACCACATCTGTGCCGAGTTTAGTCCATCTTCTAATTATAAAATTTAAAATAACAATATCATTGCTTTTCAAACAAAACAAAACAAAATTTTTAAGCAAGTTGCTACGAACAAACTGGATTCCTACTATGATTTCCAATCAAATACTTTTTTTAAACTATGTTGATAATGTCGGTTTGATTTTGAGATTTCAAAATCGTGTGGCTATCCCCGTAGTTGAACGCTTAATGTTGAGGCGATGTTGAGGTTAAAGTACAGTCGGTGGCCATCAAATTAGAAACTTACTGAATTTGTACAGTTTTTAATTATTTTCAATTTTCTTTAAACTTTATGTAATTTTTAAGGATTAGATGGTCACATTTATTTACCTGTATATATTATTTACCTATACCTCTGAACAGGTATAGAAAAATTCATTTCTTTAAGCACACAATTAGCTTCTGTAAAGCATGGTGTTTAATTGTTTTGAAAAGCATTTAAAATAGTTTATTGTCAATAAATTTTTGTTTCATGTGTTGTAGCCTTTTAGTGTTTTAATAACAATTAGTAAATGTGAACATTTTCAGTGAAAAAATTGTGCTATAAATTTAAATTTTAAAAACTATTAAATTCAAAAATTTTATTGTTATAGGGCGAAAAAGAACATCAGTGGCGAAAAAACTAATGATTTCAAATTTACTCACTCGGGGTAAATTAAGTCAAAAGGAAATAGCGAAAACTGCCAGTGTTTCTACTGCTACAATTTAAAAAATTGAGAGAAACATAAGGGAGAACATTCCACGTGATAGCTCAAATAGACAACATTGTCGTGGAAAAAGGATAACGACTCCAAGGACAGACCGAAAAATAATATCTACAGCAATATTACATCGTAGAGCACCTCACAGGGTCGTTAATTCAATTCTACAAGAAGAGGGAATCAATATACTATCTACAAGAACGCCACGTCGCCGTCAGGACGAAGTAAATTTGAAATGCAGGAGAGTATTCAAAAAACCCAAGTTGGCAGAAAACGAAGAAAGCAAGACTTTTATGGGCAAAACAGCACAAGCATTTTACAGTTGATTGGAAAAGGGTTTGTATTTTATTTCGTTAAAGTTAAAGATTTTTATTTTATTTTGAAAAAATTTTAATTTTCAACAAATTAATACTTTTGTTTTAGGTAATTTTTAGTGACGAATCTCGTTTAGAGGCAGTGACACAAATAGCTCAATATGTTAGGAGAAAACCTTATAAAAAAATACAAAGAGGAGTGTTTATTAACAAGAGTGAAACATCCTCCCTCAGTTATGATATGGAGCCACATATCCGGAAGGGGTGTTGGTCCCGTTTATTTTGTTAACGGAACTATGCGCCAAGATCAATATAAAATGGTACTAGAAAATCATTTAAGACCATATTTGGAAACAATAAGTACTGACAACGCCCCTTTTACGTTTATGCAAGATGGGGCACCAAGTCATACCGCTAAATCTGTTAAGAAGTACCTGCCCGAACAAAATATCCCTTTGTTACCCTGGTGCGGTAATTCTCAGGATTTAAACCTTATGAGAACTGTTGGGCTCTTTTAAAATCGAAAGTTTATAGTTTTAAGAACCCAACGGTATCTATTTTAAAGGATAGGATTAAGGAAATTTGGAAAAATAACCAGCATTTAAAACAATCTATTATCAATTGCATAGCAAGTATGCCTGAAAAGGTAAAAGAAGTGATAAAATTGAAGGGAGGTATTACCAAATATTAAAAAAATATACTAATTTTATATAATCTGTTTAATATTATTAATTGAAAATATTTATAGTCAAAAATATTTGTTTTTTGTAAAACTTCAATTTTACAATAAGTTTCTAATTCGATGGCCACCGTCTGTTTGGTGAGGTTTGGGAATAAATTCCCTAAACTTCAAACTACCACCTCCCCTCCTTCTCATTGAATAATGTTTAAAAGGATGTTTTTTACATTTTCAGGCTCCCACCGATCACGGGGCACATTGCATCAACATTGAAGTTCAAATCCAGTAAATCAACGCCAGTCATCCCACACATCAGATGAAGGAGATATGAGGCCCTACCCTGGTGCTCTGTCCAGCCAAAATGTTTATCATTTTCAATCTAATTCGTCACTCTACAGCATAACTGGAGTGAATTTGGAATTTGGTTGAAATTCAAAATTAAGTGATTATAATAGTACCTACATTGTCATTATTTATAAAAACTTTTTCCGTAGGTTTTCAATATTAAAAAATGAAAATAGATTAGTGATCAACACCTAAAGCGAAAAATTATGATTGGATTCGTGGTTTGGATGTGACTTTTGTATTTGAGATTGAACTTATAAGATGGGGGCAATAAACGATTTTTTTTCAAGAGAAGGTGAAAGGATTAATAAATGAATGCAGTTCTGCAATTTTCAGTTCAAAAAGGAATATGAGCTTAACGGAGGAAAACAGATAGTTGGCATACTCCTGGTGGGCTTGACAACTCGAGATTGTAGATAAATTTATAGGCAAGGTATGAAAAACCTCATATTATATTTTTCCTTACGTCCCATCTTTTTGCTCGCAGAAGACCATCGGAGCCTACCCTCACCGATTTGTTCCATTTTTGTTGTACATTCAGATTGCGACTGGAAATGAAACGGGACAAAATATTAAAGTGACGTATTCAGCCGTTTCCGTGAAAATGTACTTTAAAAATGTCGTCTTTTTTCATATTTTTGTAGTGCGACTGAAGGGGATACCCACCTAATTATTAATGTAATTTATATATTTATTAATTTTTAAAAATATTTTCGATTAAAAATTAATTTTACAGTAGAAGCTTGATTCTGTGAACACAATAATCTAAAGGCATGTTCAAAGTAACGCAAGTGTTCACACTAATGAAGGTGTAGAAAAAACCAATGTTGTACTATATTTTTTAAGACATTCATTTATTCCTTATAAAACGGCATTTAGGCAGTAACTGGTAAATGTATTTTGCTTTGTTGAAGAAACCATTTATATAATTTTTTTCCGTATGTGGGAATTTGGATACTTTTGAAGTGCACTTCTTATTAAGTTTAAGATATATATAAGTGATAAGTGATCAGGATATCTAATGCACAACATTAACAGCCCTTAACTTTCACTGTTCACTTTGCCGAGTAGCTATAGAAAAAAATTGGGTGTTTGCAGGACCGAGATATGTTCATAAATTCGAATGTTCACGTTATTGAGTTTCTACTGTATTAAGTATTCTGAAATAGAAATCAAAAATGTTATTTTTATCTATTAATCTTTGGACGAATCATTTGAAAATTCGCAGAAGCAAGGGGATATTCATTCTAAAAGAGGAATTCAAGTATCACGTAAGCAGACTTAGGGAACCGGGTCAAATTTTTCTCACTTTTGCTGACAAAGGGACTGGGGGTGGAGGGATATTACAAGTCTTACGTCAGATAAAAAAATTACAAAGTAATGAAAATGTTTTCAAAATAATATTCATAATTTAAATTAAAAATACTATTTTTATTATGGTTATCTGATTTTATTAAAACACTAATGCTGTAATCATAACAATAATGTAATTTTTCAAATTTTAAAATTTAATGAAAGTTTTGAAAAAATTCATACGTCCTATCATTTGGAGGCGGGGTCACGATTTTCATATTTTGCTTAATAGAGGGGAAGTCTAAAATCATTAAAAGTTTGCTTGCGTAATACTTGAAGGCCCCCAAAATCAAAAAAGACAGTAAGTTTCATTGCACCAAGAGCACCTTATAAATACAGTTTATTTACACTTACAAGGATTGTTTAAAACTTCTATGGAAAGCAAAAGAAGATTTACAAAAATATTTCTCTCGTGAGTGAATTTGGAAGCAAACCGAAAAAAATTGGCGAGGACAACTGGTGGTGCACTGTCCGTTGTATTTTTATGCAGTCGTCTCGGAGAATTGATTTCGCGTTGTTCTTTGATCAACTGTGTACAATTTTGAACGTGTCGGAAAAAATTTTTTACTTTTCGATTTACACTTTGGAGAAATCATTTTAATATTACAATAGCAATATGTCATTACCCTGTTGGGAAAACTATTACCTTTCGTTTTCGTATGCCCACAAGAGGCGACAGGATCATTTGGGCCGAGGGTTAAAATATCTGCAGCAGAATATGTTACAAAATATAAAAATGTTATAGTAACTTGCTCAAAATCCGGAAAGCTGACAACATCTTTGTATCAAGATTATTTAACCAACGTTTTTAAGCCATATGTAGGAAAAGAACGTTTTTTACATATAATCGATTCTTGGGGAGGCCAAACAAATCCGAATCTGTACGACGAAATGTTTCAGGATGAAGAGGGTCAATCAACTTGTAATATTTAAGTGATTTCTTCAAAATGTACACCATTGATCTACCCTTGCGATGTTTATTTTTATCAACAAGTAAAAGATTTTATCAAACTTTTTCAAAATTGTGCACAGTTGATCAAAGAACAACGCGAAATCAATTCTTCGAGACGACTGCATAAAAATACAATCGATAGTTGTCCTGATGAATTTTTTTTTAGAGATGCTACAATACGCGTGAAAATTAATACATAAAAATAACATCTTGGATTTCTATTTCCGAATATATGGGTTTTAAAGGCTAAAAGAAGCATATTTTCTCTAATTTTTTTAATATAGTAAAAGAATTATTTTATTCTAACTTTTAAGCATATAAAAGAGGAACATTTAAAGAATATTTTATAAAATTTTCATTTAAAAATTTTGAAAATTCAGCCGTTGGGACCTGGTTTTTAGAGGCCTCCTAAAAAAAAGTATCTTTGTGGTGGTTAAGATAACTCACGATAGCTTTATTGAAAATCAAAAAACGAAATATTTTCTGTTAGTAGGCGGGTATAGTTGGCGATTGAAGGAAGAATTAAGAAAAAATTGAAATTTGAATTTTTGGCAGATTTATGCAAAAAAGTACAATTTCCGGTAAAGTCTACACCATGTTTTGCCTTGTAAAATAAGCTATGAACAACGAAAAAATACTTTGTTCCTATCTAGAAGAAGTATGCAAAATTTCAATAAAATGTGAGCAATAGTTTTTGAGAAATCGTGTCCACCGACTTCAAAAATGAAGTTTTGCGAAAAAAGCAATCAAAGTTTTAATTGTAATGATTAATTACGTAGGTTAATTAGAGGAATTTCCAAGGGCTTTCTCTCCTAGAGTTGTACTCTGATTGTCTTGAATCAGGAAACATATTCAACATCAACAAACATATCAGGAAACTTTGGAAACATATTCTAGACATGTTTGTACTATTAGGTAAAAAATTAAGAAAAAAATAAATTTTTAAAATTTCCAGACCCATGTAATTCCTCAATAAAATTAGTTTTTATTTTAAAATATTTAAAATCGCACCGCAAAAATATGAAAATTTTCAGAAACACAAAGTGATTTACAATGGGCAATGTCTTAAAAATTATTCATTTCAGTCACAAGAGACAATAAAAACGGTGAGGGAAGTCAGGTGGCCTTTAAACTACTTATAAGATACCAAAATTTTGTTGCTTAACAATTTTTTCTTCAGTGCCATACATTGTTCAATTAGCAGGCAACCTTCTCTTTCATGTGTCACGTGCTAAGTGTTATCATCTACTGCACGGACGTATAATTAAAGAGGTGAACTGACGAGCTATATTTGTACACTTATGAATATTCGAAAGTGTTGGCATGTGCACAAGAGAAGTTCCGACGGGGATGCTAGAAGAACTTATTGCACATGAAATGATAATTATATTATGTAGGTGTAATATATTATGAATTTAATTGTTTAATAATTATTATTTTAGTTTAATAAAATAATATTAATTAAACACGACGTATTGTCTTTAAGGTGCACACTGCGATATTTGCATCACATGCAATAAGTTCGTTTATCATCTCCATCTCACATTAATTACACCTCTTTAGTCATACATCTGTGACCTACTGCTTAAGGTGGCTTAACTTGAAGCTACCACGTCTTTAGTGATTTAAACAAGATTTACTTAAATTGCATTGAATGTCATTAACAACACAAAGTTATCTTGTTATCTTACAGGTAGCTTAACTGAGAGTTAAAAGATGTATCTACGCACTATTATTTAAAAGTATCTGTTCTACTGGTAATCAATTAATTTGAACATTTATTAGTGGCTGTTGCGGAACAGAACTGCAATGGAGGTAGGGAGTCTAGGCAGGGTTGTCAGATTTAATATTCTTAAATATAGAGTAGCTTACATGAAAATATATGAAGAGTATCACGGAATAATGATCAGTCACAAGTTTTTATTTTGTAGAAATTAAAGTATTTGCACCACTTTGATTGTTTCTCCATAAACCTCAATATTTTAAAACGTTTTGACGCTGGACTCGAATCGTTTTTATATTATGTATATGTATTTACTAAAGATACCTTCCAATACCATCTATCAGATGGCATTAATAGTTTATTTTCAGCAAAATTGGACCCCGATCGTTATTCCGTGTGCTCTTCATATGCAATTCGATCAAAATACATGAGTTTTTTTAAATTTTATTAAACAATGAGATCTGGTAACTCTAGTCTAGGCCCACGCAAAAATCTATTAGCCCATTTTGCAAAACATGATGAACTACTTTTGTTAATAAATTTTTATTTGGTTTTATCAACTAATGATCCACGTAAATAAAAATTTGGCCCTGCCCTGACCGTTCCCAAATTCAAGCTTTTAGTTCGGTAGGTGCCTGGCCCGTCAACGATATTATCAAAAGTAAGCCTTTTAGATTTTAGGGCAGGTAGTTCTTCCGACATCTAATTAGGAAGATAAAAGTTTAACAGATTGTAGGAGAACTTGCTAACACCAGCTGTGGTTGATTTGAGACTATTCCTGATCTTTATAATGGCCAATTACCGAATTGGTAGAATAAACAAAAAACGAATAAAAAAACGAAGTCCAGGCATACTCTAGCTCTCATGGTTACGATTATTCTAATAATTTGTTATTATTGTAGGTTAAACCGAATCAACTGGATTTCAACAAGTTTGTGATGAGTAAATGGAGCTTTCACCTTCCCCACATGAGCCCCAAACACTTTCAAATATGTGGAAAATAAGAAATTATTCAAATAGTGAACGGAAATGCAGGGAAGATGTACCTAAATAATATACAGGTCCAAATGTGAGTTTTTCTCAATGAACATTTAACTTTTTTCAATTATTTTGTCTATTGTACAAATTGTTGAAGTAAAATTTCATGCCAGGATGAAAAATAGTTGTAAATGTAAATTTCTAATATAATTGAACAATGCATTAGCTGCAGGTCTGTTAACAAAACCTGGCCGGTGAACTAGAAGTCTGAACTAGTCGAATCGTGCATTATCTTTTTCACCTTCTATCAGTCCCATATAAGTTTGCTGACCTGTAATAAATATGACGTTTCCAATTTCTATATAATTTATTCCATTTGACCATAAGCATATTGGTTATTCTATTATTACAACTGATTTTCAATAGTAACAGTAATAACATTTAATTTATGTTTAAATAGTGGTATTTCTTGACCATATTTGATCAATTAAATTAATTAATGGAAGGGAATTAAAAAGATTGGTTTTAAATTACCTTGGTTTTATATTTCTTTCACAAATAAAATTAAGCAAATTAAATTAACACTCTTATATTTAACTGACAAGTTAAAATGAAAATGGCAATAAAAGCCGAATCAGTAATATAACAGGCCAAATGTGAGTTTTTCTGAACATTTAACTTTTCAATTATTTTGTCTATTGTAC